>JACEEZ010000430.1:70000-172500 GCA_016584305.1 Chionoecetes opilio
ACAAACTTTCGCTTTTATTAATTTATATATATATATATATATATATATAATATATATATATATATATATATATATATATATACACTATATATATATATATGTATATAAATATGTATATATATATGTATATTATATGTATATTAATATGATATATATATGTTATACAATATATGTATACATATATATATATATATATATATATATATATATATATATATATATATATATATATATATATATATATAATCAAAGACTACTCTATACTGGACTTGCTACTCATTTTGGGCTATTTCCAGTGGAGGCCAGTTTTGCGATTCCTGCCATTTTCGAACATCACTCCCTTTTCCCTTCCTATGGTTTATCAGTATATATGATATACCGTTATCTTCGTAAATGTTTGTTCTAGAATATTATCAAATAAAAAACAGTAAAATGCAATAAAGAAATGCCATTATGAGAGAGTTAAGAAATATGCATGAACTTAATATTCACTTGAACTCATCGCCATTTAATATTTTGCGAGAAAAACATTTTAGATGCTAGCGATAGAAAGAAGCGGATTTTCATTAGCTTTCCATTGCTATATTTCGTTTTCTGATAAATGAATCATAACCATGCATAAATTAGCGTTAACTAAAAAAATAACATCATCTATCGGGATAATTACCTGATGGATGATGTTTTAGTTAGTTAACGCTAATTTATGCATGGTTCTAATTCATTTATCAGAAAAGGAAGAGCACGTCGTTCAACGGAGCTTTCACAGAGATCGGTGCCTCATGCCATTGCTTGCAGTACACCAGAGCAACGAAGAGGGCCACTCATTCCACTCCGGCCTTCTCTCGACCAGTCAGCGACAGCTGGGATTTCAGCATCTGAAGCTTGAGGCAGTAGATGGCCTTGGCCATCCACCGGCTTGATGGAGAGCTCCAGGACGGCGGAATGGTTTGGCTGGACCTTCACCACCGAGGAACAGCTAGGAGAGACGGAGGAAGTTCTTCATAGTCCTCCCTGGGATGGTTCTTCGACATCAGAGCCTCCTTCAGGAAGGCCAATGCGTCGTCCTTCAGCTTGCTGGCAGTGTCATTGGTGGCGAAGAACTCTACGAGGTCCTCCGATGTTTACACCGTCTCTCTCTGCGAGGAATCCACGAAGGACCATCGATCACGGAGTCGTTTGAAGATTCCAATGTCAGGACCAGAGGAAGAGCCGAGGCTGGCTTCGAAGACATCCTTGAGGATCACCTCGTGGACATGATGGCGACAGGCCAACCAAAGCAAGCTTCGTCCGAGTTCTTGCTCAATCCGAATGCAAGCACCTCGCACCATGCCAGTGTTCGAAGCTGTGGTGTCGAAACAGAAGGCGATGATCTTGTCCCTGACGCCCACTTCGTCCACCTCCTTCAAGACCACTGCAGCCACGTTTCTGCCAGTCGAATCCGAGCTTGCCGGGACCCCAAGAAGGAACTCGACGTCATCTTCCCCTGTGAGGAGGACGGCGATGCGGTCCTCCGTATCGCCAGAGAGGGACGGGAGGAGTTTTCCGTCCCAATGCAGGGCCAACCTCTCAGGTATCTCCTGGTTCCGCAGTTCCACGATCTTCTCGGCGGCTTGCTCTCTCCCCGCAATTCGTGCTCGATGGACCGTGCTCTTCGAGACCGCCATACTCCCAATGTCCATTCCAAGAACTTGAGCGGTAGCTGCGAACGTTGACGTTGCTTGCCGCACCGACAACTTCTCTCTATCCCAAGTTGAAACGAGGTTAAGATCCTTCACGGAGATCGATGGCGACTGTTTGAGTTTTTTCCTCTGGCTTCGGGATCCACGAGCCGGTGATGACGTCGTCGACACAGGACTGCTGCTGCTGCTACTGCTTTGGCTTGGGATTTCCGCCCTTTCAGTCAGCCTGGCAATGTCGCTGTCTTCACGTTCCCGGAGCCGCTTGAGTCGAGTTCCGTGCTCAACCTGTTTCTCCACCTTCTTCGCTGTCATGAGGTCAATTCCAGCCATGGATGATCCCCCTCTGTCTTCTCTCTGACTCCGTAGGAACTCCCTTGTCCTCGTCCTTCACGTCTGCCCGTTGGAGAGAGGAGGAGTGTGCGAGGTCGAAGATTTCTTGGAGGTCTCCTTTGAAAATCTCCTCATCCATACGATGTTTCGGCCTGTCTTTGTTCTTGTTCTTCTTGAGGTCATTGTACGCCTTTACCAGCTTTGACAGCTTCGTGCCGGCGTGTATTACTGTAGTTGTCGGAATCCCGGCGCGCGACCAGAAGGGGAGAACCTCCTCCACCACCGCCTTCCTGCTCCCGCTCGCCGTCTTCCCCATCTCCCGGTGGTGGTGGTAGTAGCGGAGGAGGACCTGCTCCTTTGATGGTAGCCGGGCTCCGGTGATTTCATCGATTGGAGCCTTGTCGATCAGCCAAAGATTACTAGCGGCTCTTGTTGCCTGTTGATAACCTGAGGGAGAAAAAAAGTGGAAATTTAGAAAAATCCTGAAATTCGAGTCACGTCACCTAAATGTTCACTTTGTCGGGACCCCTAAATATTAATCACTTCGCCCAAAATTTCAATATAATACTGTTTTATAATGCAAAAACCGGAATAAAACACGAGCGTGCAACATTTCAAACTTTTATATTTTGGGACACCCTAATATATATATATATATATATATATGTATATATATATATATGTATATATATATATATATATATATATATATATATATATATATTTATATATATATATATACACACAAACCTCGATTTCCCGGACTAATAGGGGGGAGCACTGGTCCGGGAACCGCAAAAGTCCGGGAATCGCAGGTATAAAAAAAAAAAAAAAAGTCCGATGCCATTACCCACCCCCGGACGTTTATCCTACTCTAGTATTTACTGTCCGGCAACCGCCAATATCAACTACCCCGCCGCGGACTTTTACGTCCGCTGAACATGCAGCCACCTGGCGGGAGGCAGCAGAAAGTGTTCAATAGTCTCAAGAGACGTTCCTGCACCAGGGGCAGTGGGGGTCAGGGGACTAACGGAGGCTGTGCAGGTGAACCGTGAGTGTCGTGTGCCCAAATGTAAACAATACGACCGCTGAGCATGCTGCCACCTGGCGGGAGGGGCGGACACCGGAGGACCGCCGGACAACTTGATCAATTTACGAACAGGACCAGGTATTTCAACGTAAAAAAAATTATATAAAAAAAAAAAAAAAAAAAAATGTCAGACTGACATATCCCCGAACCTCTGATTTTGTCCGGCAAATCCGATATCCGGGAAATCGAGGTCCGGGAAATCGAGGTTTGTATATATATATATAATATATATATATATATATATATATATATATATATATTATAATATATATATATATATACAATAAACCCTTCATGCTCGCGGGTTTCAGGCTCGCGGATTTGATTACTCGCGGGTTTTCAACCACCCACCCACCCCTTTTTTTTTTTCTCGCTCCCAATTGCTTGCTCTCTACAGGGGGCTTATCCGCCCATGTATGGAGTATGTCTCACAGTTTGGGGAGGATCCACTCATACAGCTCTCCTAAACAGGGTTGAGTCAAAAGCTTTTCGTCTCATCAACTCCTCTCCTTGACTGACTGTCTTCAATCTTAAATCACCGCCGCAATGTTGCTTCTCTTGCTCTCTTCTACCGTTACTTTCATGCTCACTGCTTTTCTGAACTTGCTAACTGCATGCCTCCCCACTCCCGCGGCCTCGCTGCACAAGACTTTCTACTCATTCTCATCCCTATTCTGTCCATCTTCCTAATGCAAGAGTTAATCAGTATCTTTACTCTTTCATCCCTTTCACTGGTAAACTCTGGAACTCTCTTCCTGTTTCTATTTTTCCACTTTCCTATGACTTAAATCTTTTCAAAAGAAGAGTAACAAGACACCTCCCGAACTAAATTGGCCTACCCCTCTGTTTTTATTTTATTCTCTTACTGTCTTCTTTATAGGGACTGGCGACGAAGCGGGCTTTGTGTTACCCATTTTTGTTGTGCCCTTGGCCAGTTCCTTGTGATGTATAAAAAAAATAATAAAAAAATAAAATAATATAAAAAAAAAAAAAAAAAAAAGTGGGTAAATGAATGACTAATGTCATGCTCGCGGATTTACGATACTCGCGGGTGTCTCTGTTCCCTAACCCCCGCGAGCATGAAGGGTTTATTGTATATATATATATATATATATATATATATATATATATATATATATATATATATATATATACCTATATTTATATATTTATATATATATATATATATATATATATATATATATATATATACATATATAAATTTATATTTATATATATCAAATATAGATATATCGCCCCTAGATGGGGGCGCATCAGAACGTCAAAAACTGATCCTATCATTTCATCAAATCTGCAAAAACTTAGCAATCCATCAAATTTTCCTGATGTTTTCCTTTTGTCATAAACAGTTTTTCACCATATCCTATCAATGTGTCAAAAAAGTTCATATCGTTTCAAAGCATCAAAAGTGAGAAGTCATCGATGCATAAAAAAATAGAGGTTATCAAAGCATCAAACTGACAAAAGTCATCAAATCATAAAAAAATCCAGAAGTTATCAAAGTATCAAAAACCTACTGGAACCTGAAGCAAATACTACAACATCAACAACCGAAACAGTATGACACAGTAAGCTCGAGACCGGCTTGGGAACTTAATTCAGTTTAGTGCAGTAACGTAAATGCACACCAAGCATCCTTTTCGTCTGCCACAAAGGACAAACATCCGCAAATTCCGGCAGTACTTCTTTCGTTACTGGCTCAACACTGTGACCACAGACATTTTCAGTTTATGAATTTCCTTATGGAACCAATAACTTTTGTGAGTCATTCCATTCCATGCTGAAAGCAAAAACATGGGTGCACCACCCGTCCATGTGGTCTTTCGTTGGGCACATCAATCACATGATAAAAGACACGGAGAATGACCTGGAGAGGCTGGACCGGGGCTTGAACATCAGCAGGTCCAGGAAGAAGGCCTATGAAAGAAACCTGGAGGAGAAACGCATGCAAGGAGAAATGTGCAAGAGGGGAGTACAATCACATGCAATTTATCTCGGCTGCAGCCTACACGATGAACAGACACCTGTTTTTAGAGACGACCCCATCTCGGGACCGAGAAGAATCGGATGCTGCTGATGAAGTAGCTTTTGACCCAAAAAATCAAGTTTCTCAGCTGCAGAATCATCGTCTCTGCGCTGTGTGTTTATCACCCCGAGAGAGAACGATCTGTTTCAGGCCTTGCAATCATGCTCAGGTCTGTCCAGGCTGTAGTAACGTCATGGAAGCCATGGAAAATTCATGTCCCATCTGCAGCGTCCCGGTGCAGAAGCGATTCAAAATATTAATTATGTAAGATATAAAATGCTGCTTCATTTCTAGTCTTGAAAGCTGCCGATTAGTACTAGTACACTACCTGCTTCAATATCCTGTCTTCGGAAGGAAGTATGATACTTTTATTTCAATGTTATGATTCTTAGGTTATTGTTCAAGTAAGGTACTTGGAATAAAGACGGACATTGATATGCATCTTGTGTTTCTTATCTTGTGCCGCACCGTGCTTCGTGTTTTTTATGATTTGATAACATCTAGTCAGTTTCAGCTTCTTGACACATTGATGAGATCCATCATTTTAGATGCTTTGAAAAGAATGGCTTTTTGATGTATTGATAGGGCTGACACCCTTGGATTAGTTTTGACGCTTTGTATATGTATGTATATGTAATATATATATATATATATATATATATATATATATATATATATATATATATATATATATATATAATATATATATATATATATATATTATATATTATATATTATATATAAGAATACCAACTATAAATATATATATATATATATATATATATATATATATATAGTTGGTATTCTTAGGTAGATACTCTTGACATTTCAGGGTGACAGACACTCGTCATTCTTGGGGTTGTTTTATACTCTATACCTAAAGCTCTTATCTCTAACATAATTTACGAATTCAAATGTTCTAGTTGTAACGCTAGATACGTCGGCGAGACAACAAGGAATTTAACCCTTAGGCTTTCTGAGCATAAAGGTGTTTGTGCACGTACTGGTCGACCCATCTCTTCACCTTCGCAATCTGCAATCCGCTCACACTCACATGATTTAGATCACCCTTTTTCTATGAATGACTTTAGTATCCTATCCAAGGCACACTACCCTAGTGACACTAAATTATTAGAATCCATACACATCAAGCACTTGTCCCCTGATCTTAATAACCAAGTCACTTCACACTAACTACATATACTCAAATGATTATCAGTTTCGATTGTCCGACTCTCGTTTCGATCGCCACACACAAGCCGAAATGCTACCTGTAAACTATTGTTCATTCAGTCCTCTGCCAACCCAGACAACATACACACCACGGTCTGTTAATTATAAATTGTATTTTTATTTTTTAGATAATATAGGATTATTTTATTGTTTAAAAAAATTCTTTTAAATGTTCACTTTTTAGCAGTATAGTATATTAAATTTTTTAACTATTTTAGCCTGATGATGCCAAGTGTCTTTTGGCGAAAAGTTGCACGCGCATAAACAACCCCAAGAATGACGAGTGTCTTAGAATTTAAGTATAAGACTACAACAGTTTCAGGAACATTATCTATTCAAAGAAATACTACTAAGACAACATGAAGTTAAAGGAAGCAGCATTGTTTGAGTATGATTTTATTGATGTATATGTTACATTCAGATTATGAAACTAGTCATTTCGTGAAATGCCTAAGCATCTGTTTGTGAAATGACTCATTAACTTTGTCTGAAATGCCCAAAATCTTTAGTCTGCATGAAATGACTGTCATTTTTAGTCTAGTCTTAGGTTAGGATAGGATATAGGTTATATATATACTATCATAACCTAACCTAACCTAATGACTTGACTAAATATGAAGGTAATTTAATGCAGACTAAATAATTTAGGCATTTCATGACAAAGTTAATAAGTCATTTCACAGATTGACTTGTGCTTAGGCATTTCACGAAATGACTAGTTTCACAATCTGACTGTAACATATATAAACTATGATGACACCTGCTCCTTTGGTGTATAAATAGGGTAGTGAATGGGGGAGAAAAACTTAAACATGAAATTTGATACTCTATTTTGGGGTATAATTTTACTAAAAAACTTCAGTTCTAGATCCAGACATTTTATTATTGCAAAACCTGTAAATAAAAAAATTGCAAAAAAATTTAAAACCGGTGCTAAAAAAAGTCAAATAATTGTCATATATCAATGATTAATTAAAATTACCTGGTGTAGCCATAGCCTTCTGCTGCTGTTCAGTTGTGCTGCTGCGACTGCCGCTTCTTTTGCCTGGCGTAGCGATCAATTTTATGGGAAGCAGCATCCCTGTTGGGGTTTGAAGATGAATTTTGTGGGATGAATCGACATGGGCAGGATCCGAGTTCGCTTGCCTGCAAAAAATGAACAGCTTAAATTCAAATGCTTTCATAATTTGCTCTTAGGTTAGTGTATGCTAGTATGGTATAGGAATAAATTGGGCACAGATGAAACCATCCGGGGACAAAAGCCCCTTAAAAAAAACTCCCTCGAGGAAAGAGCAAAGCAGGATAAACCTCCATAACCGTCTCCTGACATCACACTGTATACTTGATACTTGATGTTGTCTAGAAGTTGATTCCTCAGAGCCATTTTGTTCTACCACTGCATCTACAATATCTTTTGGGAGCCATTTGTACCCTGAAGGAGGCAATGATTATTGAAAGTTTTATCAAAATAATTATCTTCTCCAAAACATTCTACTTCTCAATGGATACACCCATTAACATTGTACCACCCATCGCTCTAATCATTCACTCTAAGAACAACACTGTTGTTTGCATGACCCCCTGACGGGCCTGACATCCACATCCCAGCCACCGCCCAGCCCTCCTTAACTATCAGCTGAGACTGGATGGGTCCACTGCTCATGTCTGTTCTGGATGCAGCACAGCACCTCACATTATCAAACACATTATGGAAGACTGCACTGCACACACACGCACAGCAACACAACATACACTCCATGAAGACCCTGTGGGAAAACCCGGTCCAGGCCTTCCTCAGAATCTTGGGGATTTTCGGCCAGGCAGAATATCACACGAATTTCATGACGAATTTCAACAACAAACACTTCTCACTGGAGACATCCAGAAAGCATATTGCACTTCTCAATGGCTACATCAAGAAAACAGTCTACTTCTCAACTGATACATACATATATAGTGGTACAATGGTCATTTACCTGTGAGAAATGTTGACTGCAGATCCTTTCATGGCCAACCAGCGAAAACCTTCCCTCTTGATAGTTTGTAGCCACTTTGGCGTCTGGCTGAAGCAACAGGAAACCTGTGAAAGGTCACGGCAAGCCTTTTCCGTTGTCTGTTGGTGCATCCAACAGCTACACAGCTTGTGGGCATGCTAAATATGAACATTATGCTGTGGCGTATAGGCGGTGAGGGGAAGGCGCGCGAGTTTGTTTTGCCAATGCCCACCACGGTGTTGGGGGCGTGGCTTGTGACGTCATCGTGGAAAGGTCTATATTCCCGCTCTCTATGTGAGTATGTGGTTTCCGAGTGAAGACGCTTGGCTGTAACTCCGAAACTAACCATAGAATAATCTCAAAAATACCCTCAATGTGATTCCCACACAAAGTTACAACGCAATCACCTGCATAATTAAACCTATCATGACCGTAACCTAACGTAACCAAACCCGACGTGTTCAGGAGTAAACGCCACATACTCTAACAGAGAACGGGAATATGCAGGCGGGGCCCTGGGCGAGGCTAGGAGAGAGCAAGTGTTGTCAACGAGCTTTCGGTCCTGCCGCAGTGGAGGGGCAGGAACATCAACTCCGCCCGCTCTGCCTCACAGATAGTTCATGTAATAAATATACGTTTAGCTAAATGAAAGAAATGACTTGAAGCAGAATTTTATCGTCGGAATATATATCTGCCTTAAATCAGTATCGACGTGACGTTCCTTAACCCCTTCACTAATCTTTCCTTTGCTATATATTATCGTCTGTTAGCCATTACGAACAGTAGCTTAACCCCTTGAGGACCAGAACGTAATTTCCATTGTAATTTGGGTACCATTAGCTGATTTTTTGTGAATATGAGCAATATTTTATAGATATGACCTGTTTAGTATCCTTGTCGACTAACTAATTTGGTTTATTAAGTGACTTTTCTGAATTTTATGGCTCGACAACATACAATTTTTATAGCAAAGGAAAGATCTGGGTGTGCAGGGGTTAATACGCTAAATTAGCTAGTGACAAGGGTATTAAACAGGCCATATCTAAAGAACATTGCTTACATTAATTAAAATAGTCTAATGGTAGCCAAAATACAAAGGAAATTACGTTGTAGGCTTCATTATTTAAGCCTTAAGGGGGTTTAAAGGTTGTTCCAGATTTATTTCGAGGTTAGTATGGCGTGCACTGTTTTCTAAGTAATGAAACAACACTGAATTTAATTGCTAAGTTGATTGACATGAACGAATTGGTGTGTGCGTTACATCTCCGAAAATAATGATTGGTGTTAGAACAAGATATGCGTTTAGTAGCTATGTATCCAAACCTTTTCATAATTACCTAGGCTCATGTGTCGATATGTTTAACTATCTTCTGCGTCGAGAGAGAGAGAAAGAGAGAGAGAGAGAGAGAGAGAGAGAGAGAGCTTTCTGTTCGTTCGTTGTCCGACTGTCAAGAACAAGAAAACACATCATGATGAATACTATCAAATGTAAATGGACTGTACATCTACATTCATTTTAAAACTTACAATAAAGAACGAACAGAATGCTCTCGCTCTCTCTCTCTCTCGCAGCGTCGCAAATCACCCAGCGTCGTCAGCGGCGGCGGTCTGATTTAATTCGCCAGTCCGAAGATCACGCCTGGCCGTCTGTTCACTCGAAAGCGATTCATTACATTTGTCTCTAATTCACGATGGTACTATTCAGTTATCCATTCAGCCGCTCATTAATTGACTATGTATACGGCTCCAACCAGCTACTGGAAAAAGAAATGTAACTGCTGGTTTGTAATACTGAGGCAGCGGTGGTGGTGGTGTTGGCGACGCTTGCTGCACACACGTCCGCCACCCACTCTCTGAAACCTTGGCTCAATACGAAAGATAGAGCTCTAATCGCTTAAAAAGTAGATTCCCTATGAAGAATACATGATTTGAATGCTTATGACAATAATTTAGCCTTTGTAATTTGTTCTTCCCAAATTCTGGCCTTTCCTAATCATCGGTGGGGCCTGGAGGAGGCTAGGCAGGGATAGCTCTGCGGCCTTTTGCATTGCGTCATTGCGCCGGTAACCCCTCTCGGCCTTACCCTGATTACCCTCCAGAGTACAGAGTTACCACCCACTTGTCATTGCACCATGCTAGCTAGGTTTTTATGTATTTGATAGATACGTACTATATCATTCTAGGTAGTAATATGTGCGTCAAGGTTAGAGGTGATCACATACTGCTAACATTTGTGACTGAAAGGAGAAGAATACTATGTTAATGGAAGAGTTCTGGAGGGCCTGGTAGTTAAGGGGGGTCAAGTGGGGTAATGGGGGGAAGTGGGGGATCGGGGGGTATGTTAGCCGGACAAAGAGCTGCACTAGTGTCAGAATGTGTAGCGGTATGGCTTTCCACAGTCTCAATCTTTCGCATTTACACTCCTGGATCATTATCTGAAACATCCCAGAATATTCGCACCGTTGCTAAACTTACCCAACATTATATACTAAGAGGAAAATAAGGTTCATATAGACTGTATGAGTACAAAATGTGTCTAGTGATGCGAGTCAGGCGTGGATTCATACAGTGTTTCCGTATCGTTGTTGCTACGCTGGACGGGCGCTTGCAGGTTGGTAACAGTCAGAAACAAGGTTGCGGCGGTAGGGAGTGGGCCTGCGTTGCGTGTGTGTGGCGGTCATTTAGGGTGCTTAAGTATAGAAAAATGACTCGCCGATATTAACCAGCGCCTTCTTCTCATCGCATTGGTAAGTTATGATTGATGTTTTGCCATACAATGTTATATTACTCAGTATTTGCCTGAATTATAACATATTAACGGCAAAAATGTATGATGTTGTAACTGGCTTCTTTCCTAACCGGATTTCAATGATTGCTTTCAATAACTACATTACTTTTTGATAATCATAACCAATTGCAGTTACTTAAACGATATTTCTAACGTTTTTTTATGTTTTCCAGGTAAGTACCCAGTTACAGCACACCGTCTGGAGGGACAGCGCTGGAGCCACACTGCGTACAAGCTAAGCGTTAAGGTAAATGAAAATTACGGTTTTCTAGGCGACGTTAGGGCGATAGGGTGCTAGGATACTAACTAACCCTCATTTGTCTTCCAGGTACATACACGCTAATATTTTATTCCACAGCTACTGGCTACTTTGTCGTAACGTATGGTCGCGGTTTCTTTTGCCAATGCGAGGAAGGAAATTTCTATAGAAGGCGGCAATCTTGGTAAGTGTTTGTTTTTTCTCTGATTATGATTTGAAATAATCCAAGATGACTAATCTGTCTTAATCTAATATATTTGTTAATGTTTCAGAATTCAATGGCAAGTATACTGTCGGAATACAAAGACGGTACTGAAACTTGCCTAATGGAAAAGAAAGAAAAAGAAGCTAACTAATGAATGAAGAAAAAAAAGCTTAAAAAATGAAGCAACACAAGCAGCAATAATTAAGATATTCCAAAGACATCATAAAAGCAAAAAAAGAAATATCACAACAAGCCTGCCAATATTAAAGGTACGTCAAGGTATTCTCTTAGTCTTCATTGTGTGTGCCTTCAATCGGCGTTCAGGTAAAAGGTAAATAATTTTTTCTTCCCAAGGTAATTTTTTTCTCTTACACGAATAACCTTTTTTCTTACAGGAATATCCTTTTTTCTTTCAGTAATAACCTTTTTTCTTTCAGTAATAACCTTTTTTCTTACAGGAATAACCTTTTTTCTTTTAGTAATAACCTTTTTTCTTTCAGTAATAACCTTTTTTCTTTCAGTAATAACCTTTTTTCTTTCAGGCAAATAATATTTTTTTTCTTTCAAGAAAATAACCTTTTTCCGTTTTTCTTACAGAAAAATAACCTTTTCTTTTTTCTTTCAGGAAAATAAGTTTTTCTCTTTTTCTTTCAGTAATAACCTTTTTTTCTCTTTTCTCTTTCAGGAATAACCTTTTTAATCTTACTTTATTTTTTTTTCTTACAGGAATAACTTTTTTTAAACTTAATCTTTTATTAGATATATACTGCCAATTCATGATTTTTTTTAAAATGCAAAACCAGGCCACAATGAGCAGCTGGCAACTGTGACACCCCCCCCCTCGAGGGGCTAATACTCACTGCGGTGAGGGGGACCTGGAGCCTTGCTAATAAGAAAAAATAGTACTATGATTACAGGAAACTAACATCTTAAGTATTTAATAAAATCGTGACTATATGCGTAAATTTTCTACAATTCTTCCCTAAAGACTGAGTAGGCTACAGTGTGTATTTTGTACTTTTTCAGCAACCACTAATAGGGTTCATGAAGCTACATTCCTAGAATTCACAAAGAATAGACTTGTTGAGTTTGTAAAGGAAATTTTGTCCATAAAAATATTTTTGTCTAGTAACGTGTGAATGTGTAGGCTGACGTAGCGACATATTTGTCGTCATCGACAAGTTTGACGGAAATACTTTGGAACTCATCCTTCCGGCTTTGACTGAAATGAACTACCGCACTGTATTGTATGCTTATTGTACTTCACATCTGTAAAGGTTCCAGCGTGCGCTCAGCCTTGGTTAACCCACACGGCCGCTATGAAATATGAGGTGCCTCAAAAAATTCTAAGTCCAGTTAGGTTAGGTTAGGTTAGGTATACTTTGTGGTTAAGGTTAGGTTAGGTTAGGTTAGGTATACTTTGTGGTTAAGGTTAGGTTAGGTTAGGTATACTTTGTGGTTAAGGTTAGGTTAGGTTAGGTATACTTTGTGGTTAAGGTTAGGTATACTTTGTGGTTAAGGTTAGTTTAGGTTAGGTATACTTTGTGGTTAGGTTAGGTTAGGTATACTTTGTGGTTAAGGTTAGGTATACTTTGTGGTTAAGGTAAGGTTAGGTTAGGTATACTTTGTGGTTAAGGTTAGGTTAGGTTAGATTTTTACATATAGTGACTTTGATGATTTTTTGGGGAGCCATAAATCACTTATATTTGCTTCCTCCACCCAAAAACCCCGTATTTCCGCCAGTTCCCCAGGCTTGTTGGCTATAGGGGGAAGAAAAAAAAGATAGGGGTGAAGGACTTCTTCCAAAGTTTTACCAGTTTGACATAAGAGAGATACTAACGTTTGGGAGACTCTCCTCCCCAACAGTGCTTTCTCCAAGCTCCCATGGAGCATCGCCTCCACCTCTGAAAAGTGCTGAGTCACATTTTCAGTGGGTATGGAGAGCCCCCCAAATTCATTGGTGTCAGGAAGGTTCGACGGAATGCGTTTTCGACGACACCGTCGAAACCTCCAACATAGTGCATCGTCGAACCTTCCAAGTCATTGCCGTCGAACCCTCTCATTCATTCCCTTCATAATATAAGACACTTACAAATGAAATTGACTGACATGTATACGTATTATATACATAGGAATATAAGGATAATGACCGAGGGTGTTCAGTCTGATTTAAAATTCCGTTCATAATAATTTTTTGACCTTTCATCATGCGCAATTTAACTTATCGTTATTAACGCAGCTCTGATAATAGGACAGCTCTGATAATAGGACAGCTCTGATAATAGGACAGCTCTGATTATAATAGGACAGCTCTGATAATCGGACAGCTCTGATAATAGGACAGCTCTGATAATAGGACAGCTCTGATAATAGGACAGCTCTGATAATAAGACAGCTCTGATAATAGGACAGCTCTGATAATAGGACAGCTCTGATAATAGGCAATAACGGAACAAGTTATCATAATCATTATTTGAGGAAAATAAACTGCAATTACGACTCCGACTCGACTCCTGGAAATTTTAAGGTGTCGACTCCGATTCTGTCTCCGTACTCCCCTTCCCTCTTTTTTGTATTACTGCTTACCACATTACTTACATTTTCAATTTCATTAGTGTATATACTATCGTAAATGAATATAATTGATTATTGAAATTCAAATAATTTATCATTCTAAATTCATTGTTTTAATGATAATTAACCCGGGGAGTTGAGTCGGAAATTTTAAGGTTGCGACTCTTTGACTCTAGACACGTTTCAAGAAGTGTTTCCTTGAAACATCAACCCATGTCAACCACCACAACTGTTCAGCTTCTTGCCAAGGATGGACACTGAATTTCCCTGCCTTTCTTGCCAGCAAGAGGTTCGGCCTCTTCAACAGACCATTACGTGTGATGGCTGCAACAAGTGGCAACACAGAACTTGTGGAACCAACATCTCCCAAGCCCAGTACAGGAAGGCCGTCCGTGAGGGTACTTACATCAAGTGGTCCTGTCAGCAGTGCTCAACACTAAATACACCACCACGACCACTCACCACTCCACGACCTCACTCAGCTATCTCCACCAACCCCTTCACACTTTCCGACACTTTTGTGTCGACAGCGACAGCGACTCTTCTCATCAAGTTCTCCAGATGTGGCACACCTCCCTAACACCTCTGCTGTCTCGTTCATTGATCCCCAAGTGTGTGAAGAGTCCGACCTAGAAACCACCCTACCTGCTCCTGACACCGAGGTTGACACGCAAGACATTTCAGACGAAGAACCAGTCCAGTTTGTTGTGGTTCCCAAAGGTTCTAAACGTGGTGGTGATCTTTTAGTAGAAATGAGATACATTTACCAGAGGGACGGAAAACCTACACTAAAAGGACGACAACGCTAGAGATGCACCGCAAGAAATGAGACTGTGACGTGTCTTGGTTCAGTGACCCAAACTGAAGGAGGAGTGACCTTCATACGAGGAGCACAGCCACACAAGTGCACGCCAAGTGACTGTGCCCTGCCTGCTGTCCAGATAAAGGCATACCTACGTGCAGAAGGGATGGCACGTCCGTTTATTTCTGGATCAACAATCGTGAAAGAGGCCTTGAATAAATATCTCCCAACTGATGCCCCTTGCGCTTCCCTGTCATCGGTGTCAGCCATGGTTCGCTCGACCAACCTCTATAGCAGAAGAGGCGACCAAAACATCCAAAGAGCTTAGATTTCGACTGGGTTGAGGAAGCAGTGCCACCTCATTTCATGCAGGACGATATCCGTGTGGGGTCAGCTCGGCATGTTATTTTCTGCACAAGTTTCATGCTCACCCTCCTCTCAGCAGCAAAAACTTGGTACGTGGATGGTACATTTAAAACAGTGCAGAAACCGTTTTATCAGCTCTGGAGCATCCATAGTTTTCTAAAGCATAATGAAGGCATTAAACAGGTTCCACTTGTGATAGTGCTTATGTCTCGGCGTTCCAAGGCCGATTACAGAGCAGTCTTGGGATGCATTAAGTCGTTGCTACCAAATACATGCTTAGGTTCAGTTGTGATGGACTTCGAGACAGCTGTCTGGAGCGCTTTCCGTGAAATTTTCCCCTTAGCAACGTTACGTGGATGTAATTTCCATTGGACCCAATCAATATGGAAAAAATTCAAGGAACATGGTCTTCATCGCATGTACTACCAAAAGTCAGTCACGTAAGTTTCTACGAGAGCTGATGTCACTACCATTTTTACCTCCACAGCAAATATCTGCCACCTTCCAGGAATTCCAGGACCTCATAGACCCTTCAAATCATCAGGGGTTTCACCATCTCCTTGAGTATATGAGTCCACGTGGATATCGACGAACACTTTTCCACCGTCCTCTTGGAGCATCTATGGTCAGGCAGTTAGAAGGAATAATGATGTAGAAGGCTGGCATTCTGGACTTAACAAGCTGTGCTCAAAGGCAGGGAATGATAACCATAACATCAATGTCTACGAGCTGATGGAAGTCCTCTATCGGGAATCTCGTCAGGTTGCCACTACGCACCAGCTAGTTTCGGAAGAAAAACTTCAACGATACCAGCGAAAGAATTTTAGAGAATATCAGGGCAAAATCTTTGACATATGGGCGTCATACAAGAATAAATTTATTACTCCCACCCAGGTTCTTCAGCTTGTATCAGCCCTGCATAATTCATACGAACATGATGAAGACTAATATATCTTTTTAACTTCCATGAATACAATTTTAATAATGTCATATATGAACGTACCTACACACATTCATCTTTTTGACTTATGAATATTTTTTTAATAATGTCATTTATGTATATACATGCATCCTTTAAACTTTTAATGAATACATTTTGAATTTCATATAAATTATGTACACATTAATATTTTTTACTTTTTTGAATGAATTTTTTATAATATCATATCCATACATGTTTTTATCAGATAGTTCATTGATAATTTTTCAACAATGAAATTTATAAGAAATAAAATTCTTATTGACACACAAGTTGTGGAAATAATCTGTTTGTCTGTTTTAATTTCTATAGAATTAAAATCAATCTTATGGCACGACTCCTCCTGTGCTGAAGGATGATGATGAGGACAATCGATCATTAATAGAGTAAATAAATAAATGAATAAATAAATAATGTCTCAGGATTCCCAAGTTTCCCCACAAACGGAGGTGCCGTTTTCTGTAGTCTAACTGTTACCATCAGGAGGGAACTACTTTAGCCTGAGGATGAAGCCGCACACACAGTACTGTTGTTCATTGTTTATTAGTCTTTATCGCTATTTGATTTTATTAAATACAAGATTAATGATAGGCAAGCTAAGTTTGATAGGTGTTACCACGTTAGGGTGGGATACTCTATGATAGACATACGTATAGACATATTGGAAGTTTCGACGGAGTTTGACGGTATCGTCGAAACTTCCATTTTTTACCGTCGAAAGTGCATTCCGTCGAAACTTCCTGTAATCAATTCATTTACTTTACATTTACTTTCAGCTTTAAAAAAACAAAACAATTTACTGCTGCTATCTAACTGATGACTTACATCTAACAAATACTCCCTGCAATTTGGACAATCATGAGTTTTCAAAAATCTGTTGCATGTCCAACCAACTATATACACAAGAGCATTCACTTCAGCAAGTGGCAAGCTGGCTACCACTGTATCTTCAGATTCAGAGTCAGAATCTGAAGTAGTGGTTAAGGGGTCATCTGATTCCCAGTTTGATATTAGGTCAAGGAACGTGAGTCGTCTGCCTCAGAATTACTACAAGAGGGAACTGAAAAAAGGTCATGGGTCATTATTGATTTTAACCCCTTCATGAAATGATAGACACTGGGATGATCACAGTTCCCGAATCTAATCCTCAATTTGGCAAACAGATTTTCAAGGCAATCCTGATTGAGTCTGCGGGTAAGTAGGTAATTTACTTTAAAGCTCTGGAGATCTTGCCAAAGAGCTTTGAGCTTTGCTAAGTTAATGAGTTAATGAGCCATCCATCTATACAGTGAATGTGTACACGAGGTGGAGCAACCCCTTCCCATGACTTTGTATATATTGTTATACTAGTAATGAATTCCATATGACAAGATTTTGAACTAAACCCACCTCGAACATTTTTGAAATGAAAAGCAAGTGAACTATTAAAGCAATCAAATAGTCTGTCCACCTCATATACAAATTCTGCTGTATGGATAGCTTCCTGTGGCAGCAAGCCTGCAATGGAATGCGTGTAAATGCCTGCTGCGACAGTACGGCTCATTACTTGAGCAGCTAGACTCGCCCTCATTTTTGAAAAGCCTTCATCACACATATGCTTATTTGTTAATGTAAGTGCAAGTCTAATCTTCTGCTCATGATCTTTAAAAAAAAAGTTCTTCACATGGTCCCATGAAATGATATTCCCCCAACTTTAATGTTATATTGCAAAATAGTGTTCCTGAGGCTTTTCAAAAGATAAGGTGAGTCATAAAAATAATGTACCCGTAACTTTACTTATGGCCATTTCATATAATTCCCTTAATCTGCAAGTGTTAATCCCTCCCGAATAAAAGAAATATCCTAAAACCATTTTCCATTTTTGTACCTTTAACCATGAACACAAAGTGCATGGTTTGCTGGTTTGAAACTGTTGCCATGTTCACCAAAATCCTCCCTACCAGTAATTGAATCAGAGGCAAGGTCAAAATGAAGAGATTCTTTGATACTCATTGCATCAAATACAATGCCACAAAGAGTCTCTTCCTTTGGCATTGCCTCTGCTTTCTTTTTCAGGATTGCAAGAGTTTGTTTGTTCCAGCCAACATTTAAAATTTTTTTCTTAACCATGAATGCAATGTTGAAACTGAAGGAAGCATGAATATTGAACAAAGATATCTATAAGTTTTTGGGCTGTGGTGATATACCACTAGAGCAAACCTCCTCTCCTGTACCCCAAACCTTCTACCATTCTTGCTGGTGACGGCATTTGATATCTGTCCTTTAAAAAAATCAAACTCCTTCGGGGGAAGAAAATTGGCAGCCCTCGCTATCAGCTGTTGTAGTGTTCTCACAGCCTCCCTCTCCATATGCTGTAGTCGCCTACGCTGCCTGTAGATGGTGTTCCACAGGAGCCTTATTATTGGTGTCCCTGAGAATATGGAAAGTGTTACACATTGTTTGCATAAGTATAACTTAGTAACATAATTATGTACTATAAATGTATATGGAAGATTTTGTATGGCTAGTAATGGAAAAGGGTGGTGAATGGTGAGGGTGCGGAGGGGGTGGTGGTGGTGAGCACAGAACACCGAGATGGTTTTGGACACCTGGAAAGAATGGGTGAGAGTGAGATGACAAAAGGATATACATGTGTAGAATATATGCCGTTAGTGTGAGAGGATGACCCCCTGATAAATGGGAGGATAGTGTTGGAGTATTTGAGAAAGAGAAAGGATGCAAGAGTGAGACAACTAGTAGATGTATGTGTAACGCAAGAAAATGGGTTAATCCTGTGACTCACGATTGACGAAAAGTTTACATTGAGTGGTGAGAGTAAAGTAATACATATATATCAATCAATCAATCATTGGGGGCATATGCTGGGGGGCGCGTCGCCTTGCCCACCCTACGACGCCACTCCCGGGGGTCACCACGCGCGAGTTCCCATGCAGGCTCCTTTCCCATACCAAGCAGCTCTCGACAAGAAACATCAACTTGCCCCAGCCACGAGCCTTGTGGGCGCCCCCTTGGCCTCCACGCCGGATTGTCTCTTACAGATACAATCCGATGGGAAGGATCGGTTTCAGGGTAGCGTGCCACATGCCCATATAGCCGAAGTTGGCACTGATGGACTATGCAGGTAATAGGCCTCGATTCAGTCTCACGGTGCAATCGCTGATTTGACACGTAATCATCCCAGCGATACCCCATGATTCTGCGAAGACACTTATTACCAAAGGCATTGATTCGTCTCTTCAAGTCACTATTTAGTGTCCATGTCTCACAACCATAGAGTAAGACAGGGATCACAAGCGACTTGAAGATCCGGATCTTTGTCCTCCTGCACAGGTACCGACAACGCCAAATACTCCCGCTGAGCGAGTCCATAACACCGTGGGCTATGCCAATCCGCCGTAAGACTTCTTGACGTGACCCGCCGTCATTATGGACTGCGCTACCAAGGTATGTAAAACTTTCCAAGATCTCAATGTCCTCGCCACACGCATGAACAGACTGTACTGCTTCATCTAGTAAGTCTCCAAATACCTGGACCTTGGTCTTGAGCCAGGAGACCTCAAGTCCCAAAGGCTTTGCCTCCTCGTGCAGCGCCTCGAGAGCCATCACCAGGACCTCCAGCGACTCAGCAAAGATTACTGCATCATCGGCAAAAACAAGATCAGTGATCTTGGTGTTGCCGACGGATGCTCCACAATCACTTTGATCTACAACCTTGTCCAATACCCAGCCCATACAAGCGTTGAAAAGTGATGGGGCAGGACGCACCCTTGCCTCACTCCTGTATTCACAGGAAAGAAGCTGGATACACCTGCCCCACACTTCACAGCACTCTCAGTCCCAGAATACAGACCATTTTATCAAAGCAATAGTCCTTGCAGGAATCCCTCGAGGTCGCAGAAGATCCCAGAGTGACTCACAATGCACTGAGTCAAACGCCTTCTTGAGATCAACATAGGCTGCAAGCATCCCCTATCGAAACTCACGTCGGCGTTCCACCAGGACACGAAGCGCTAGGATACGGTCCGTTGTTGACTTACCAGGCGTGAACCCAGACTGCTGAGGTCTCTGATGCTTCACCAGATGACTGCGAATTCGTGTCAGCAATAGATGGGCAAGCACCTTGCCTGGTACGCTGAGCAGTGTAATTACAGTGGTAATTGTTGCAGTCCTAACGGTCCCCTTTCCCTTTCCAGATAGGGACGACCAGCCCCTTTTTCAGTCAGGAGGAATGGTACCTGATTGCCACACGGCAGTCAGGACAGCATGCAACCCGCGGATCGTGGCCTCACCCCCAGTTTTGAGGAGCTCCGCACTGATATTACAAACACCAGCTGCCTTTCCACCCTTCAACTTTGCTACAGCCTCTCTGACTTCGTCGAGAGAGGGTGCGCGTTTTCGTCAATGGGAGGATCGGCATCCACTGCCTGTAACCCAGTGGTGTGAAGCTTGCTCAGTTGGAAGGTCCACCGTGAACAACTGCCCAAAGTACTCAGCCCAACGAGCCATCTGCCCATCCATGTCCGACACGAGGCGCCCATCTGCTGTTCGAATAGCACTCGCCCGAGAAGGAGACTTGGAACGGAGCTTCTTCAGGGCTCGGTAGGCGGGTCGGAGTCATTAGCGTTCAAATGACCCTCGACATCCTCAGCGAGACTCCTGACATACCTCTCCTTGTCTCTCCTCAGGAGGGTTCTAGTCATATATAGTCCAGCATATATACAGGAGAACCTCGTTTAACGGCATTTAAAACAACGGCAGCCTCAAACAAGGGCACTAATCGTTTTTGTTTTTTTTTTTGTTTCACTGATAAACTCTGGAACTCTCTTCCTGTTTCTATTTTTTTACTTTCTATGACTTACATCTTTTCAAAAGAAGAGTAACAAGCACCCTCCCGAACTAAATTGGCTCACCCTCTTTTTTATTTTATTCTCTTACTGTCTTCTTTATAGGGACTGGCAACTAAGCGGGCCTTGTGTTACCCATTTTTATTGTGCCCTTGGCCGGTTCCTTGTGATGGAGAAAAAAAAAAAAAAAAAAAAAAAAAAAAAAAGGGGATTTTGGGCGATTCCATAAGAGTAACTCTCAAAACAACGGCCAAAATGAGTTATCCGGCATGCGCTCCCCCCCGCGGGTGCCGGATAAACGAGGTTCTCCTGTACATATATAGCTAGTAATTAAATGCTCACAATTTTTCTTCACTCCTCAGTCCCTAATCATTTAGATATAGGTTTCTGGCAATATTTTATACCCGTGGTCGCTAGTGACGTCACGGCAAGAAGGCGAGGTAGGGAAAAAGTACACGAGCTCTCTCTCTCTTGCCAGCCCTTGTCGAGACAACACGCTCGGAGAGAGTCGTGTCTTACAACCCTTTTTGAAGGTAGGTGTGTGGCGGTGTACTTATAAGGATGTACATATAGGGCAGTGATTAGTTCTTGATCTTAAATTACATGACTTGTAATTGGGGGTTATGTGTATATTCAGGGTCTGAAGCTGGGAACAGTGAGCTGAGCTGAGCTGAGCTGAGCTGAGTGGGTGGTTGATCCCCTGAGGGACCCGTGTGTGCTGATGGCGATGGTTGTGTGTTGCTGAGCTGTGCAGAGTTGGTGACCCGCCGAGACACCAGTATATAGAGCTAAGGCCCTGTGCCCGCTCCCCAGAGTGTTTTAGATAGATAGATATAGTACCTGGTAACTCAATAGTAGGAACCTTTTTATGTGTTAAGCCAGGAGGAGTAATTAGGCGTTTCGTTCAACTATATGATGTGAAGTATAGTTTTCTGCGGTAAACCATTAGCCATTTAGAACTGGGATGTGATTACTGTTCGAGTATAAAGAAACCCTGTTAACGAGTCGTTTATTAACCCTTTCACACATGGTGACGCGATCGCGTCAAAACGGGCCCGTGTACATCTTAGCTTTTGACGCGAATTGCGTAAAAAAAAAAAAACATTCGCCAAAAATAAGGTATTTATCAGAATTGCGTCAAAAGTTTCTGCGTAAAAGATCCAAGCTAGGCCTATAAAATAAACTAATTGTCAACTCGCTCGTGTGAATGGATTTGAAGTGATAAGGGCCCGTGTCCCTGTTCACTCTCAGCAGGCAGCGTGTTAGCCCGCCTTCTTAGCCATCCGTCTTCCAACATGTGTTTCAGTTTTCCTCCATTTTCTCAAAATCTACTGGCCATATGAAAATTATAATGGTAGCGTTGGAATCCTCATAAAAGACCGCTTTTATTGGCATATAAACCACAAAAAGTCGACTCAGGAAGTATCGAGCTACGAAGTGGTGAACGTAAGTATTTCTTATTTCTCTTTACACAATGTTTTTTGAAGTCGTTAAACTCTGCTATTTATTTGCATTTCTTGTTATTTTTGTCTTTCATAAGGCAGAATGTTTCTCTTGCGAAACCAACGATATATAATAATGCCAGGAAAAAAGAATAATCTTGGTTGAAATTGATAACATAAACAAAACATTCGCCGCACAGTCAGGCCATTCCGCGGGGCAACTTAGAGAGCCCCAAATTGATGTCACAGTGGACGGAAAAAATTAATAAACTTTTCGTGCGTGAAAGGGTTAAGTCCCAGTTATCCTCATATATTCTCTAAATTTTTTTTTTTTTTCCCCCCACTTATTGTGGGTGGTGGCAGCGTAATCGCCAGGTTTGTGGAGCCCTTCACATTAACATCTAGCTATAAGGGAGGGCACTACAAGTTGGTGGCAGCTGGTTAGGGATCCATTTCAGGCTTCCCCTTACCCACATGCTAACTAATTCCTTTTTATTTTTCAAGTGCCAGTGCTCAGTGATCACATCCATGTACAGGGTAGTGCTAGTTGGGGACCTGACTATGACTAGGTCCCTCAGACCGTGGAAGTAGATGATCCTAACGTAACAGTAGATGTTTATAGAGCGCCAGGAGGCAAGATTAGAACTTTTTTTTTCAGATGATAGATTGAACGGAGTCTTGCAGAAAGAATTTGAGTTAGTCATCCTATGGTTAGGCAGTAATGACATCAAAGAAGTCAGTAAGGTGGGAGACAGTGGAAGATATTAGGAAGGTAGTAGAAGCCGTACAGGCAACGTGCCGCTGTGAGATAAGGATTTGCATGGTAGAACACAGGATCATAACAGACCATTACGCTAGGAGGGTTGAGCAAGAAACATACGATAAAATAGCTAAAGCTATATATAACAAATTGAACAAGAAACTAGCTCAGTACAGGGAGGTCCCGTTATACGAACATTCGGTATACGAGAATCCGATGATACGAGAAGTGTAAATTAGGGTCTATTTTCAATATACGAGATAAAAAATCCAATGATACGACATTCAAACTGGGGTGAGTAAAATTATCAAGTTCAAAATGCGTGCCCTACCACTCCCGGGCTGGACAAAAGGGGATTTGGTTGACCCCAGTGAGGTCACCCCTAGCAAGCCGTGACCTGAAGAGGTCACGGCTTGAGTTAATTAAGCATATGGCGCGGCCTGACAGGGGTAAATAGCAGGTGTGCGGCCCTAACCTTGGGACTGCAGTCAGGCCACCCCTAGCAAGGCGTGACCTGAAGGGTAATTAAGCATATGGCGCGGCCTAACTTTTAGGGGTAATTAGCAGATGTGCGGCCCCAACCTTGGGACCGCAGTCAGGTCACCCCTAGCAAGCCGTGACCTGAAGGGTAATTAAGCATATGGCGCGGCCTGACATTTAGGGGTAATTAGCAGGTGTGCGGCCCCAACCTTGGGAACGCAGTCAGGCCACCCCTAGCAAGGCGTGACCTGAAGGGTAATTAAGCATATGGCGCGGCCTGACCTTTAGGGTAATTAGCATGTGTGCGGCCCCAACCTTGGGACCTCTACACTACCTTCTCTTGTATCACGCGGCGTCCCATACATTACAACGTCTTTTTTGCTTGTTATGCATGTTTTATTTTTAAATTAATGTGCATTTTATGTTTTTTTGTGTGCTATTTTCTTTTCAGAATGCTTTTTCTACAGAATAGGTAGTACAGTGGGGAAATATAGACGCTGTGTGTTTGTTTTTGTTTGCTACATTTTTATTTTAGCTTGAATTTTTTTTTTTTTTTTTTTTTTTTTTAATTGATGGCCCCTGGAACCAAACCTATATTTTACCATTAGTCAAAGACAAACTCTATACTGGACTTGCTACTCGTGCCCCGCGCCAACCCGCCCAGGGACCAGTGGAGGCCAGTTTTGGATTCCTGCCATTTTAGAACATCCCCCCTATTTCCCTTCCTAAGGTTTTTATCAGTAATATTGATATACCGTTATCTTCGTAACTGTTTGTTCTAAAATTATCAAATAAAAAAGTAAAATACACTAAGAAATGCCATTATGAGAGAGTAGAAATATACATGACCTCAATATATCTTAAACTCTTCGCCATTTAATATTTTGGGCGAAAAACATTTAGATGCTAGCAAAAAGAAAGAAGCGGACTTTCATTAGCTTTCCATTGATATATTTCGTTTTTTTGATAAATGAATTACCACCATGCCTAATTAACTTTAACAAAAAAAAATAACATCATCAATCGTATCGGCAAGTAAAAAATGTTCCATGAATACAGTAGACTATGGCATATCATTATAAATGATACACTGTTATCTTCGTGAATGTTCGTTCTATAATTTTATCAAATAAAAAACTGTAAAATACACTAAAGAAATTCCATTTTATGAGACTCTGAAGAAATATGCATGAGCTTATATTCACTTAAACTCATCGCAATTGATATTTTGCGTGAAGACTTTTTACATGCAACATATCAATAGAAGCGAATTTAATTAGCTTTCCATTGCTATATTTAATTTTCTGATAAATAAATTAGAACCATGCATAAATTAGCGTTTAACTAAATAAATAACATCATCCATCGGGTATTATCCCGATAGATGATGTTATTTTTTTTAGTTAACGCTAATTTATGCATGGTTATGTTCATTTATCAGAAAACGAAATATAGCAATGGAAAGCTAATGAAAATCCGCTTCTTTCATCGCTAGAAATCTAAAATGTTTCTCGCAAAATATTAAATAGCGATGAGTTCCAGTGAATATTAATTTTCATGCATTTTTCCCTTAACTCTCTCATAATGGCAATTTCTTTATTGCATTTTACAGTTTTTTTATTTGATAATATTATAGAAAAAACATTTACGAAGATAACGGTATATCATATATACTGATAAACCATAGGAAGGGAAAAGGGAGTGATTTTCGAAAATAGCAGGAATCGCAAACTGGCCTCCACTGGAAATACCCCAAAAATGAGTAGCAAGTCCAGTATAGAGTAGTCTTTGCATTAGTTATGTGTTTTGTTATACAAGATTTCGCTTTACAGTATGCCAGGTGGAACCTAACTGCTCGTATCTTCGGGACCTCCCGTATAGGAAATTAAGCTTTAACGCCAAACCATATGCAGAGACTTAGCGCATGATGGAGTGCACTTTAACAGGAGGGCAGGAGTTTTATATATGAGAAACTCGTAAATGTAATCATCACAACTACCAGGCATGGGCTGCAGTGCGGCCTTAGGAAGCCCGGGTTACCCACCAGAGATAATAAGTTAGGTCAGTGTTGAGGCTTTTTTAGACGCCCCGGCAAGTAGCAACTTCTGCGGGTTGTCGTGGCTGTAATAGCCACCTTAAAAAGCCCAACACTAAAACCCAGTAATAGTCATCATATACATTTTTTTTTTTCTCCAAGATGGAGGTTTTTGATTAATTTTTCGGGAGAATGGAGCAGAGGGTTTGGGATTAGGGAAGGAGGAAGTAGTGACACCCAAGGAAGAGATACCAGCCCCAGAACAATACGAGCGGTTAGATAGGATGATTCTATTAGAACAAGAAGTGGAAAGAATGAAATGGCTCTTGATTTTTGGGTTGAGAGATAAGGGGGGGAGAAGGATTTCAGGAACCAGTGAGGTCATTGGTAAAGCCTAGAGATATACGAGTGCTGAACCCTCAGTGATTTGCAGGAATCGAAGCCGAGGGAAGGTTGAAAGTTTTCTTTTCCCAAGTAGAAAGTTTTCAGAGGATTTGGGAGGAGAGAAAGAGGATCCTTATGGCAAGAGTGGACCCCCGTTAGCTTTTATACATACAGAATACCCTAAGTCAGGTCATTTTAGATCATGGGACTCCTAACTTATTGTTTATATGAAGAACTAACAGATAATAATGTCGACAGAATCCTTAACAGCATTTCGGAGGTCAGTATGATTGGCTGGAAGATCCTCAAGATTTCGCAACTAAACTTAAATGTAAATACGCCATTTTGGAAGCAAAGTCAAAACATTCGGGAGAAATTCCCCCTAGGGATAAGATCTAAAAAACAAAACTGTTGAGAGGATTACCAAGCCAAAGTAGGGAGAAATTAGAGTTTTTCATGGATGAAAATCCCACTGAGAAAATTCATAGAGAGAGTGGGACGGGGAGGGCAATAGCCATGGGAAGAAACACAAATAGAATATACGCGGTTAAACCAGAACCTGCAGCTGTCAGAGATAACACCTGCTTTTTTAAGCAGGAACAGTCACAGGAACTGTCAGCCCGTCAGTCAGAAGTAAGAGAACTGCGAGCACAGATTGTAGGAATGGAGAGGAAATTACAAGATTTGAGAGTGGGTTAAAGACCAGAAGCTACCCATTAGATTGGAGAAGGAATTCCCAGACTTTTTCCCTACTGTAAAAGGGAACACCACTCAGCCGCAGACTGTCGAAGGAAGCCAGGTAGCAACGCTTGTTTTGATTGCTGGAGAGTAGGATGTAGGAGAGGCAGCCAAGTTGTCCTGGGGGGAAAGTTTTTCTCCAGGTGACTATTTTAAACATCGATCCCCAAAAATTTCCCCTTTAGCCATTAATGACCACGTCACGGAATTTTTTATTAGAAACAGGAAGCAATATTCACCTATAAAGAAAGAGTCAGCTTTAAACTTAAAACTTAAAATAAGAACCCACAGTAACATCCCTATTTTGACGGGCATAATTGGCAAGGATTGAGATCTTAGGTCAAGTGAAAGTAAAAAAAACCATAGGAGCAGAGAGAAAATAGAAGTGTTAATGTTAGTAGTGCCAGACCAGTATTTATCCACCCAAGCCCTGGTGGGAATGAATAAAATGGGACTAGAAGAAATACTATAAATTACAAAAAAAAAAAAGTCATGTGGCTAACCTAACTTACCCCTTGAATTTTGTTGAACACCGATAGGCCCCATAAGAGCAGTTAAAGCGTGGAGTGAAAGATGAAGTGCCTAAATCAAGCTGTCATATAAGAATACAGCAAAGCGGGGACCATAAGACCAGAAAGAACTCAATGGTTAGAATTACAAATGGACGAGGTAGGGGGAAAACCTTTTTTCGTGGTGGACCCTAGAAAAAGCCCAAGTGCAAAATAACACCTATGTGTGTCCGGGTTACTAAAGAAAGGACCATCTTTCTACCAATAGTTAATAACAGTAATTACAGTTGAAGTTACGTTCTGGTACATTTTTAGCTAGGTATGGAGTAGTAAACTCAAAAGAAATTCAAGAGCAACAAGTTAGGGCAGGACCACGCTGTCTCACCACTAGGATGAGTAACGCTATTTACCCGACAGTGATGCTAGCAAAGGTATGGTACTCGACAGGAACAATACAGGCTATTCTGGAAAAGGGAGACGGGAAGCACCTAATTTGGACAGGAAGACACCATCTTTTCGCCTTGATAAAACAACACCATAAATTATTTTCTTAGATGCAGGAAAAACTAGGCACCATGAAAACTGGAACCAGCTCATATTCAGGTGTTAGATCCAAAACCGGGGGTAGAGGAGTCACATATGGGGATCCGGAGAAAGCCAAGGAATTAATAGCTAAAATGTTGAGAGCAATGGAAGAGAGGACATAATAGAAAACTCCACAGCTGCGTGGTTTAAGTCCTATAGTACTGGTTAACAAGCCGAATGGGAAATAGGATGTGTCTGGATTATAGGAAGTGAATCAACATTTAGCCACTGATATACACCCCCTACCCAAATTGGAAGCTAGTAGTCTGTAGTGGGCTATGATACTATCAATCAATCAATCATTGGGGGCATTTGCCGGGGGCGCGTCGCCTCGCCCACCCTACGACGCCACTCCCGAGGGTCACCACGGGCCCAGTTCCCAAAGCAGGCTCCTTTCCCATACCAAGCAGCCTCGACAAGAAACATCAACTTGCCCCAGCCACAGCCTTGTGGGCCCCCCTTGGCCTCCTCCACGCCGGATTGTCTCTTACCGATACAACCCGATGGGAAGGATCGGTTTTCAGGGTGCGTGCCACATGCCCATAAGCCGAAGTTGGCACTGACGGACTATGCAGGTAATAGGCCTCATTCAGTCTCACGGTGCAATCGCTGATTTTATACGTAATCATCCCAGCGATAACCCTGATTCTGCGAAGACACTTATTACCAAAGGCATTGATTCGTCTCTTCAATCACTATTTTTGTGTCCATGTCTCACAACCATAGAGTAAGACAGGGATCACAAGCGATTTGAAGATCCGGATCTTTGTCCTCCTGCACAGGTACCGACAACGGGCCCAAAAACTCCCGCTGAGCGAGTCCATAACACCGTGGGCTATGCCAATCCGCCGTAAGACTTCTTGACGTGACCCGCCGTCATTATGGACTGCGCTACCAAGGTTTTGTAAAACTTTCCAAGATCTCAATTCCTCGCCACATGCATGAACAGACTGTACTGCTTCATCTAGTAAATCTCCAAACACCTGGACCTTGGTTCTTGAGCCAGGAGACCTCAAGTCCCAAAGGCTTTTTCCTCCTCGTGCAGGCCTCGAGAGCCATCACCAGGACCTTCCAGCGCTCAGCAAAAAATTACTGCATAATCGGCAAAACAAGATCAGTGATCTTGGTGTTGCCAACGGATGCTCCACAATCACTTTGATCCCACAACCTTGTCCATACCCAGTCCATACAAGCGTTGAAAAGTGATGGGGCAAGGAGCACCCTTGCCTCACTCCTGTATTCACAGGAAAGAAGCTGGATACACCTGCCCCACACTTCCCCAGCACTCTCAGTCCCAGAATACAGACCATTATCAAACCAATAGTCCTTGCAGGAATCCCTCGAAGTCGCAGAAGATCCCGGGGTGACTCATGATGCACTGAGTCAAACGCCTTCTTGAGATCAACATAGGCTACAAGCCCCAATTTTCCCCCGTCGAAACTCACGTCGGCGTTCCACCAGGACACGAAGCGCTAGGATACGGTCCTTGTTGACTTACCAGGCGTGAACCAGACTGCTGAGGTCTCTGATGCTTCCCAGATGGCTGCGAATCCGTGTCAGCAATAGATGGGCAAGCACCTTGCTGGTACGCTGAGCAGTGTAATACCGCGGGTAATTGTTTTCAGTCCTGACGGTCCCCTTTCCCTTTCCAGATAGGGACGACCAGCCCCCTTTTTTCCCGTCAGGAGGAATGGTACCTGATTGCCACACGGCAGTAGGACAAACATGCAACCCGTGGATCATGGCCTCACCCCCAGCTTTGAGGGGCTCCGCACTGATATTACAAACACCAGCTGCCTTTTCCCACCCCTCAACTTTGCTACAAACCCTCTTGACTTCGTCAAGAGAGGGTGCGCTTTCGTCAATGGGAGGATCGGCATCCACTGCCTGTAACCAGTGGTGTGAAGCTGCTCAGTTGGGGGGTCCCACCGTGAACAACCGAATGCTATGCCACCCTCGATATGAAAAAATGCATATTATCAAATACTGTTGGATGAGAGTAGTAAGAGATCTAACAACTTTTAGTGAAGGAATATCCTTATATAGGTTCAAAAGACTTCCCTTTGGGTTGAATTGCAGTGCGGCAATTTTCTCTCGCAATTAGCCCAGGTTTTTTAAACCCCTTTACTGAAAAAGAACTGGCTTAAAATTATCTGGATGACATTATCCTGATGGCACCCAGTTTTCGAGGTCTTTTGGGGAGGATCGATAGGTTTTATTTGAACATCTGACTAAATTTGGAGTCAAATTAAATTTGACCAAATGTGAAATAGGGCAAGAAAAGTTAGTTTTCTAGGACACGTAGTGACCAAGGAAGGTTACCACCCAACCCAGACAACATAGAAGCCGTAGAGAAAATTAAACCCCCCACTAATATCAAGGAACCAGAAGATTTCTGGGAATGGTAGGTTTCTTAGGGGTACATAGAAGGATTCGCTAAAATAGTTTGGTGCCGATCACTAATTTGACTAAGAAGGAAAAACCCCTTCAATGGTCAGAGGAAAGCCCCGAAGGCATTTCAGATACTAAAAAATAAACTGACTAGTGCTCCCCTCTTAACTAAGGCCAATATCAATAAACCTTTTGTGTGGATACCGATGCTAGTCAAAACCCCTGTAGGACAGTACTAATGCAGTATAATGAACAGGGCAAAGCCCAGGTAATCTCTTACTTTTCCAAAAAATTAAAACCAGTTGAAACGCGATACTCGGCAACAGATAGGAAGCCCTAGGGATAGTTTTAGCCTGCAGAGTTTTTATCATTTCCTGTGGGGAACCAAAGTGATCATCAAACCCGACCACCAACCGTTAGTGTCATGTTTTTAAAAAACGAACCAAGTCACCTAGGGTGAACAGTGGATCCTAGAAATGAGAGACTATAGGTATCAAATAGAATAAAAAAGCAGGGGGAAAGAACACTGTAGCAACCAGCTTAGTAGACCAGTAAGAATCATTCCATGTCAAGTAGAAGAGAGATGGTTAGGAAAAACTAAAGAAGAAATCAAGGAAATGCAACGAGAGGACCTCAGATGGAGAGAAATGATAGAGTATCTAGAAGGAGGCAGAATACCCAGATCTAAATACCCAGAAGTACTTTAATCAATTTGTGATAGAAGAAGGAGTTTTATATTTAACTAAACAGCAGTTAGATAACGTGTACACTACTTATTGGTTTTTGCCTAGTGAACTGAAGCAAGCGGCCTTTGGAATTAATTCATAATAAGGAATCAGGTCATTTAGGGCAGAGGAAGTCAATAAGTAAAGGCAGAAGGATATTTTTATTGGCCCAACTTAAAAACGGATGTGAGAGAATATGTGAGGAACTGTTTAACCTGTCAACAGCATAAGGGTAGTCGTGGACTCCAACAAAATGGCAAGAATTAAACCGTCAGTAAGTAACCTCTAGAGGGGTTTAAACATAGATAACCGACATGGGAACGGGAAACCCACGGATACCGCTATGTATTAACTATAATAGATCATTATAGTAGGTTTACTGTGTTTTTATAAATTAAGAACAGGATTACCGAGGAAGTATGTAAGAATTTTAGGGAATATATTAGTGTATTTGGAGCACCGCATACATTTTTTGTTAGATAACGCTAAGGAATTTACTCTCAGCAACTTTAAAAAATTGTTGATTCATGTTGAAATACAGTTAGGATACACCACGCCTTTCATCCACAAGGTAATAGTATCCCCTGAAAGGATGCACCAACAATGAAAACAATTATCTCTAAACCTGTGCAAGGGTTATCCCATAGATGGCCCAATTATCTCTTAGAAACCCAAAGAGTGCTGAATAGTGCAGTGCATGAGACAATGGGTACCCAACCTTTCTATGCTTTCTTTTCCCGATACACTCCAAGGTTGATTAGTGTGAAGTTACCACAAATTGATTCGGAGGAGGAAACAGAAGTGGCACACGAAATCATCAAGAGAACAAATTTGGAAAGAGGTAGAAAATGGAGTAGAGGGAGAAAGCTAATGTGAAAAGGAAAAACGAAAGGTTAGAGAAAGACGAATTGGCGTGGGTGAAAAGAGAACGCTTTGAGCCGGGCACCAACAGAAAACTCTCAGTTAAGTGGTTGGGACCGTACAAAATAGTGGAAGTATTGAGAGATGGGGTGCATATGTGTTAGAAAATATATTTTACGGTGTACGTGTACAGAGAGCGGCCGAACAAATTAAGCAATATATAGGACAGGATGGCTGGCTGTTGGAGCCAGCAGAAGTAGTAATAGTTGAGGAGGACTTGAACCACCACCACCTAGAGAGAGGAGGCCAGTGAGGAGATACGTAGAGGAATGTTAATAACAGATGGTAAAAAGTCATCTCTAGTGAGAAAGAGATTTTGATGAAAGTCCCCTAGACCAACTTGTAAGGGTTAGGAGAATGGTTACCTTAGAGGGTGTACATAGATTACCTATACACTAGACCCGAAAGGATATCATCAGAAACCCCAGGATGTACTTGGCTCTGAGCTTTGCTCGTTGGGTGATTGACGCAGGAGTGTATGCCTCAATAAGGAGGTGAGCCTTATCCCAAGTTACGGAAGGGTATGGAGAAATTTCAGGGCGTGATTTCTCCCTACGTGCCTATGCCTAGGTTTAGTGGGGAAAGAATAACCATTACAGACTAGAGGGGGTGAGTCCAGTCGCGACTCTATATGGCTTCGCCTAAGTAAATAAGAGATGAATGAGAAAGGGGGAGTAAAGTCCCTACATTGATTATGTATCCCAAACTGGTTAAATCTGCTCTTGGTGAGGGAGGTGAAAAAAATTAAGAAGCATTACCACTTAATTATTGTTTTTGGGAAAGTTCATTTGAGAATTGTAATGTCCAACTTAAGTATTTTTTTTGTGGGTGGATAGAAGACCCTTGTGACTTTAAAAAAGGGGAGGAGTCATGATATGTTGTTGTTTTATATGTTGCTATTTTCTTGTTGTACTAGCTAGATCTGGTAGGATGTGGATGAGACTGAAACGATTTTTTTTTTGGGGGGGGGGGGGGAAAAGCCACGTAATGCGAGAAATGGGTTAATCCTTGATCACGTTTTGAGAAAATTTACTTTAGGGGTGAGAGAAAAGAAATACATATATAGCTGAAATTAAATGCTCAAAATTTTTCTTCACTCCTCAGTCCCAATCTTTAGATATAGGTTTCGGCAATATTTTTACCCTGGTCGCTAGTGCGTCCCCGGCAAGAAGGGAGGGGGGAAAAAGTACACAGTTCCCTTTCCCAGCCCTTTCGAGACAACACGCTCGGAGAGAGTCGTGTCTTACAACCTTTTTGAAGGGGTGGGTGGCGGTGTATTATAAGGATGTACATAAGGGCAGTGATTAGTTCTTGATCTAAATTACATACTTGTAATTGGGGGTTATGTGTTATTCAGGGGTTTAAACTGGGGAAAAGTGAATGGCTGAGCTGAGCTGGTGGGTGGTTGATCCCTGAGGGACCCCCTGTGTGCTGATGGCGATGGTTGTGTTTTGCTGAGCTTGCAAGTTGGTGACCCGCCAGCACCCTATATAGGTAAGGCCCTGTGCCCGCTCCCCAGAGTGTTTTAGATAGGTAGATATAGTACCTGGTAACTCAATAGTAGGAACCTTTTTATGTGTTAAGCCAGGAGGAGTAATTAGGCTCAACTATATGATGCGAAGTATAGTTTTCTGTGGTAAACCATTAGCCATTTAGAACTGGGATGTGATTACTGTTCGAGTATAAAGAAACCCTGTTAACGAGTCATTTATTAAGTCCCAGTTATCCTCATATATTCTCTAAATCTTTAATTTTTTTTCCCACTTATTGTGGGTGGTGGCACCGTAATCGCCAGGTTTGTGGAGCCCTTCAAATTAACATCTAGCTATAAGGGGGGGCGCTACATATGAAATAAAATATTTTGACAAATATAATGCTCCAACAAAATGCGTATGATTTTATAGTCACTTAAAATCTAAAATAATGTATGGTACAATAGGAAGAGCAAATTAATATTCCTGAAATATTACATCTTTTGGGGCATTTTGAGGCTTAGACATCCTGGTGACCCTCAGTCATGTTTGTTGTAACATCATCTGTTGAAAAAAAACCAAGTGATTAGTTAAATAGCAATAATTGCCGAAAGTACTATTTTCATTGTTTTTCATAGGAATGAGGTGAATTAGCAGTATGGAGAGACATGTAGGATGGTGAATAGGAAGTGGGTAAAGAAGAAGAGGAGAACATGTGAGCCTGTAGTGAGGAGAAAGCTTGGTTAACAGTTTTAGGCATAAGAAAAAGTAACCGACAGTATCAAAAACAAACAAACACTACCACCTGGTATTATGCATATTTTAAGAAAGAAAATACTCGATAGGTTTTTAACCTCTGCAGCATCCATGTGAGGTGAGGTGACTATTGCTGCTGGAGGAGGCACCATGGAGGAGGACAGCAGAGGCTCCTGGGACACACCTGAAAACCACTCATTGTTGATATCTTTCTGAGAGACTGTATACGGAAATATATCGAAACAAGGGAAAATTACATCTCAAGTCTAAAATTCATTGGTGAGGCTAACATCATGCAAAATGTTACTGTTATAACTCTCAATACCATCCATTTGCTGTGGCTGTGGGGGTGATGTGGTGGGAGGCTGTGGCTGTGGGGCTGATGTGGTGGGAGGCTGTGGAGCTGATGTGGTGGGAGGCTGTGGCTGGTACTGGGGATTAGGGAGCACTCCAAAATCGGTGTCAAAACAATCTGTCAAAAGTAGGTATCAGTAATAATCCTGTACATAATTAAAACATTGGTACATAAGAACATAAGAAAATAAGGAAGCTACAAGAGGCTGCGAGGCCTACACGTGGTAGTTCCTGTCACCTAACACTACCTACATACACCTTCCATCCCCATCCATGAACCTGTCCAGCCCCTCTTTAAATCTCCCCAATGACTCTGCACTAACTACCTGTCTACTGAGTCCATTCCACTCATGCACCACCCTATTTGTGAACCAGTTTTTCCCTATTTCCTTTCTAAATCTATGCCCTTCCAACTTGAATCCATTACTTCTTGTTCTACCCTGGTTAAAAGCCGTAAGAACTTTTCCTACTTCTCCTTTATTAAATCCCTTTATCCACTTAAAAACTTCCATCAGATCGCCCCTTACTCTGCGTCTCTCGAGTGAGTGTAACTTTAATAATTTCAATCTCTTCTCATAACTAAAGTTACACATCCCTTGTATCATTTTGGTCATCCTTCTCTGTACTGATTCAAACAAGGCTATATCCATCCTGTAATATGGAGACCAAAACTGAACCGCATAGTCTAGGTGAGGTCTGACTAGAGCCAGATAAAGCTTTAGAATAACGTCCGCACTTCTACTTTTAACATTTCTGGTAATGAATCCTAACACTCTATTAGCTCTATTTCTAGCTTCAATACATTGTTTCCTAGATCGGAGGTCTGGGCTCACCCTCACTCCAAGATATTTTTCACCTTCTGATCTTTTCAGTGATACATTGCGTATGGTGTATCTATTACCAGGGTTCTTTCTACCAACATTCATAATGCTGCACTTATCAATATTAAATTCCATCTGCCATCTGACTGCCCACTCATGAAGTTTATCTAAGTCTCCCTGCAATAAGTTTACATCAGACTGTGCTCCAATAATCCTACCTACCTTAGTATCATCAGCAAACTTGCTGATATCACTGTTAATCCCACTATCCAAGTCGTTCATGTAAATAAAAAATAGTAATGGACCCAAAACAGACCCTTGTGGAACTCCACTTGTCACCATTCAGATTTAGAACCATTAATTGTAACCCTTTGTTGCCTATTACTTAGCCAAGCTCTGATCCAACGAAGAACCTTCCCATCTATTCCATGAGCCTTAACCTTATTTAAGAGTCGCTCGTGTGGTACTTTGTCAAATGCCTTACTTAAGTCCAGATATATTATATCATAATCCTTATCATTATCTGCCGTCTCATAAACTTTCCTATAAAAACTCAATAAATTGGTGAGACATGACCTACCCTTCGTGAATCCATGTTGTGAATCATTGATCAAACTATGTTTATCTAAGTGCTCTCTAATGTTTTTTGCAATAATAGATTCCAATAATTTACCAACCACTGACGTTAGACTTACGGGTCGATAATTTGACTTTAGTCCTCTGTCTCCCTTCTTAAATATGGGAACAACATTTCCTTTCCTCCACAATAATGGCACATCGCCTCTCTTAACTAATTTCCTAAAAATGTGCACTAACGACTCACTAACAACCTCTTTGCATTCTTTTAATACTCTGGGATACACTTCATCTGGTCCTGGCGATTTAAAATTCTTCATTTTATCTATACCCTCTTCCACCATTTCCCTAGTTATCACAATGTCTTTGAGTTTCTCCTCATCACTTCCTTTGAACATCTGTTCACTGTCAGGTATTGCCTGTGTAAAGTAAAAACACTTAAGAAATAATAATTTAGATTTTTACACATATCCTCATCCGTATTTAAGACCTCACCCTGCCCTAACCTTAACGGCCCCAATAATTCCCTTGTCTTGGTTTTATATACCTGATAAAACCCCTTTGGGTCGCTTTTCGCCTGTCCTCTACTTTAATCTCATAATTGTTTAGCTACTCTTGTTAATCTCTTCACTGTCCTCGTCATCACGTTATACTGTTCTTTGCTCTCCAGTCCAGCCTTGAACCTTAAATACATGTTTATTTTTACTCCAATGTTGTGTTTTAAACTAGTGGTCATCCATTTCGGGTCACTCTTTCTTGACCTTATTTCCCTATAAGGAATATTATTTTTCTGTCCGTCAATTAAATTCCTTACACATAAGGTATAATCCCCCCACCCCCCCCCGCTCCGACCTCACTTTCAGCTTTAACCACGCTGGCCTTGAAACATTCCTTTATCCTACTCTCGCTAATCTCCACCAGGTGTCTTCCTAATCCTTCATAATTGGCCTTTCCAGCTGTCACCGCCCTGTCCTTGACCACCTTACCGTGGGAAATTTCTTCCCCTCCACCCACAACCTCTTATTAATCAACTCCAGGTGTCTTCTTAATCCTGCATAATTGGCCTTTCTGAAATTAGGTATTCTTTGCTTATTGACACTTAATTTTCCAACTTCCTATTTTAACCCTTTCACGTACAGATGACGTCTTTGAGCGTCATCCGGTACGTGTAGGCCATACGTACAGATGACGTCTTTGAGCGTCATCCAAAAATAATATTTTAAAATATTTATTAAAAATCTTAAAAAGCGCGCGGTTGACGTGAGATTCGCTTGACCGTTGGAGCGAATTACAATATATTATATTAAAATATATTTTGTATAATATAATATTGTATAATATATTATACAAAATATTTAAATTAAAATTATTAAAAAAAAAAAATGTACGCTATCTTTCACTTCGTTGTATGGCTTTATTTTTAAGCGAATTACAATATATTATACTTCATTGGAAAGGAAATTTATTCAGCTTTGTCATGGAATGTGGAAAAATCTTCTATGATAAGTTGATTTTTGTCATATTATTTTTTGCCGCAAGTTTTTTTTTTTTTTTTTTTTTCACTTCTAACTCGAGGTTTTGTAAGTTATTTTCACGCTAGTGTATTTTTTTTTAACATTGTATGATATAGGAAATGATCTTAGCTTAAAAACGAAACTTAATTGAACTCGATACCTTTGATAGTTTAGTTTCTAGACGCGGTGGAAGTACAACTTTTTTCCCGCGCGTGACATTTCGGGTGACAATGGGTTTACGCGGGACAACAAAAAGTGAATGACAATGGTGACGTGAAAGGGTTAAGCTAAATCTGATTTCATAATGGTCGCTATTATCTAACTTTCCACCGACCTCCACATCTGTAACTAAATCTGTTCTGTTTGTCAGTAATAAATCTAGAATATTATCTCCTCTAGTAGGCTCCTTGATTGCTTGACTTAGGAAGTTATCCTGGATTATATTTAACAATTCCTCTGCGTCGTTGTCTCCTATAATTAAATCCCAGTCTATATTCCTAAGATTAAAATCTCCCACCACACATAGTCGATTATATCTGCAAGCCTTGTTCATTTCTTCCCATATAGGAGCTGAATCCTCTTTACATAAGTTTGGAGGCCTATACACTACACCCAAAACCATTTTCTCAGATCCCTCCGTAACCTCTACCCATATAGACTCTATGCTGTCATCTGTTTTTATAACATTATTAACACAACACTGCAATGTATCTCTTGCATAAAGCGCAACTCCTCCACCTCGCCTGCCTACTCTGTCCTTGTGAAATAGCTTATACCCAGCTATCTCGACCTCCGGGTCAAATACCTTTCCTGACATATCTAACCATGTTTCTGTTAATGCTATTATATCAAAATCCACTACACTATTTATTCCTCTCAGGAAATCTATCTTGTTTAAAATACTCCTACAGTTTGTATAGAAAACCTTCAAGCAACTCCTCTTCTTTTTGTCCATTTTCCCTTTATCTTTAACTAAACCCCTCCTCTCTCTCTTCTTACAAAACACTTTAGTTCCCTGCCTTCTGAAACTCCTCCTAGTGTCGCAATTTTCCTTTACCCCAACCCCCGTGTCTAATCCCCGGTTCTCTATCTTAAAAAAGCCTGCAGTGCATTTACCTCCCTTTCAAGGGATTTAGACAAGATCTGAACTCCTTTTCTCGAAAAGTGTACCCCGTCCCTGCGGTAGAGGTGGTTATGCCCGAAAAAGAGGTCCCATTTGTCGACAAAGGCCCAACCATTGGCTTAGCAATGAAGTGCCAGCCGGCAATACAGAGTAATAGCCCTGGAGTACCACAAGTTGTCAACATAGCGTCTTGGAAGGACACCACACACCACAGGGAACCCACCCCTGTCCCTAACTTTACCTACAGCTTCCTTAAACCACCATAGTAATTCCTCACTTCTTACACACTCATCATCGTTTCCCCCAGCGCTCAGGCAGACGATGGGCTTTTTCCCTTGTTCCGCCATGCACTCAACTATCTTATCACTAACATAACCTATCCCCTTCCCTGGGTAACTCACCGACTTCATACGCATCCCTTCTCTGTCACAAAACCTGCTGTCAAGTTGCCTAATCTGACTGTCACCAACAACTAAGATTTTACCTTCGGGTAATGATGTATCGTCAACCGTCCTTTCCTTATCTTCCTCTTGCAGCCCCGAGAGTACCTGAAATGAGTTTGTGCACACAACATGGTCATTGTTTACCTTTATCTCCTTCGGGCGGGCTCCATGATCAACTACCTTCCATTCACCAATCCCTGGTGACTTACTAGGAACCACTCCATTAGTAGTAGCCCGAAGCACGTCTCCCTCTGGTACCCCTCCAGGTACATCCCTCGCATGTGCCCCTCCACTCACTCCACTTGGACCTCCACCTCCACCTCCACACTTATGAGATCGTATCTCTATTTCCTGCTTCCTCACCATGCTTTTCAAATCGTTCACTTCACTATCAAAGTACCTTTTCAGGTCTTCAATCGACTCCAAAATAGTCTTAAGCGCCACTCCACACCCTTCACTACACTCCCCCTCGACCCTTCTCCCTCCTTCTACCGCACTCGTTTTCACCTCAGACTCTCCTCCACCTCTCCTCCCACTACACACCTCTACAACACCCTCGACTCGACGAACAACACCATCGCCTCCACTAGCCATGTCGACGCTAATCCCTTCAGCAGCTGCCATTTTAACTCAGGTCTGACCTGACTACACACACACACGGAGCTGCTAGGAGCACGTCTTGTCGACAAGACAACACCTCTGTGCTGTACTGCAGGTACTGTACCTGCCAATGCTAATGCCATATCATTAAGAGAGAGAAAAATAAATAAAACTTAGTCCAACACACAGATAAGGACTGGAAGCCATTAACAAAAATAAATACACGCATAATATAGATGGATTGATGACAACAATAATTCATAGTCTGTACAAACCATTGTGTGGCATATTTCTAGTAGCATTTGCAGAGCTACCCTCCCCTGCTGCCACATCGAGGTCAATGTTCACTGATGCCAATGCCTCTACAGAAAGATATGATCAACATAAATGTTTGAGTAGGTAACTACGTGTTTACAATAAATAAATAATAAAAAAGAGAGAGAGAGAGAGAGAGAGAGAGAGAGAGAGAGAGGGTAATATATATATATATATATTACTTTATAATACTGAATTGTAGGTACATGCAAATGTTGGTTGTATTGAAAGCCTAAGGTATATGTAATATATAAGAGCTTAAATAGATAGAGCTATGAATGTTACTATTCATATTTTCAATCTGTTGTATATATATATATAATATTTACCCAGGTACCCATGTGAATCCTCCTCCATGTGAATGTACAGTAATGTGTATATGTAGTACTTGACACTCCCTTACCTGTAGGAATTGGAACCGCATTATTCAGCAGACGTCCTGTGCTGCTGATGTACTTTTGGGTTTAAAATGTTCCTCACAGATGGACTGGGTGTTCTTCACATATGCAATGTTCAAGGTCTGGAGCCATTGCAATTGTCTGGAATATTTATTTAATCTCATATATATAATTTACAACATAGCATGGGCATAAATAATTGCTACTGCACAATATACTAAGCCGAAAATAATAGAGAAAAACATAAGCTGTACGGCCTGTGGAGCCCGCCAACTCCTGCGTAATATTTTGTAAATTTCTAGTGTTTGCCCATACTCTCCCCTTTCCCCAAATTAGCTTGGGGACCTGTGGGGAGTGTTGGGTATTCGGTGTGGGGAACAAATAATGCATCGGAAGCACGTCTTTTAGGAGTTATGCAGGGGAACCAAAACTACCTAGATTTATGGAAATTTACCTAACCTACTAGATGGCCCACCCGGTAATCTAACCTAACCTCCTAGCGGAGGAGCCCTTGACCCTGGTAATCTAACCTAACCTCCTAGTGGAGAGGCCCTTGACCCCCGGTAAAGAGGGGACCTTGACGGCTACAGGGAGTTTTGTACAACAGTTGTTTCGTACCCAGGTTTTGTTTGTTGTTTCGTACATGATTTTGAGTTTTTCGTAATACCCTGGTGTTGTTCGTAACTCTAGTAGTCAAGTTTGACTCCTAAATAAAAAGCATAGCAGTGTTATGAGAGTTTTTGGTATCAATGTAAAAAGCATATTATATTAATCTGGTACTGACTTTAGGCGTCAAAACATATTGAAACTATTACAAACTGAGCAAAAGAATTGCATCATTCTGATTTCAAGTGAAAATATTGATGCTCTGGGAATTTTACTTATATAAGTTATATTTATGGGTCTTCAGTGGTGCTTATTTCTGTATCTTAAGATGTTGTGTAGAATAAACGACATTACATACAAGTTTTCTTATATACGTATGTGCAGCACAATTCTCTCTCTCTCTTTCTATCGTACTAAATTATACAAATTATTTATCCGTGTAGTGTATTATTTTTCTGTCTTAAACCAAAAACCATTAAAAAACTATCTTACATCAGCTATGCTGCTGAAACATTAAAATAGTTTTACATTTTATAAATATCAAACAATGATATAGTGCTGGCTACTTTTGCATATTGACGCGGACATAAGCACTTCTTCCTTACAGCCTGAACACTGGTAAGCAGATGCCATATCTACATGCAATCCGACGAATAAGTTCCCTCAAACCAAAAAAAATATCAGTATTTTAGGTCTTTGAGCAAAAAATTGACTGAGTATTACTATGGTAATAGTAGTTCTACTTAAATATGGATTATTAATTTAATATATTCATCGCAAATTAGCCGAAATATCACGTGATTGCTGAACGCCAAATCCCTGGCCAGAGGCAGCATGTTACCCATCAGATTGGCAGTCCCAGCATTTGTTCTCCTTTGAACAAGGCTCAGACGGACAGATCATATCACTGCATGCTTTGTGCCAATGTGTAGAAACACAACAACGAAGGTCTGCCATGTACGAAACAACTTTCAACTCCGAGCTGATTGTATGAAACGACTATGGTTTCGTATACGAAACAACTTTTTTGGTGTACGAATCTACTGGTGTACGAAACAACTTGTGTACGAACTGACTGCACCCCCCCTCGACCCCCCGATAACACTGGTCGACACCAAAAATGGTTCTGAGTTCATTGTGTGGGTTGGAAAGCATTTTTGCTGCTGATTTCAAAAATGGCATTGCTTTTTCTCTAGCACGTATAGTTTTAGAAATATCGGCATTTAAAATTTTAATAGCTATTATAATTACAGGGAGGTCCCGAAGATACGAGCAGTTAGGTCCCACCTGGCATACTCGTAAAACGAAATCTCGTATAACGAAACACATAACTAATGGTAAAATATAGGTTCGGTTCCAGGACCCCGTCAATTTAAAAAAAAAAAAAAAATAAAAAAAATCAAGCTAAAATAAACTATAGCAAACACAACAAACACACAGCGTCTATATTACCCACACTGTACTACCTATTCTGTAGAAAAAGCATTCTGAAAGAGAAAATAGCACACAAAATAGCATTAACTGCACATTAACTAAACATAAAACATGCATAACAAGCAAAAAAGACGTTGTAATGAATGGGACGCCACGTGATACAAGAGAAGATAGTGTAGCGGTTCCAAGGTTGGGGCCCCACACCTGCTAATTACCCCTAAAGGTCAGGTCGCACCATATGCTTAATTACCCTTTAGGTCACGCCTGGCTAGGGGTGACCTGACTGCGGTCCCAAGGTTGGGGCCACATACCTGCTAATTATCCCTAAATGTCAGGCCGCACCATATGCTTAATTACCCTTCAGGTCACGGCTTGCTAGGGGTGACCTCACTGGGGTCAACCAAATCCCCCTTTGTTCAGCCTGGGAGTGGTAGGGCGTGCATTTTGAAATTGATAATTTTACTCACCCCAGTTTGAATGTCGTATCATTGGATTTTCGATCTCGTATATTGAAAATAGACCCTAATTTACACATCTCGTATCATCGGATTCTCGTATACCGAATTCTCGTATAACGGGACCTCCCTGTATATACGTATATATAATTATAGAATTAATCGAAACAATCCCCCTACGTTAATATATATTACTCTTAATTAAATTCTGGTGGTGCCTGCGGCTTTATTAGGACCTAATGTACATATCTGGCAAAAAATATACTTAAATTATGTTCCAAATATATCCGAAAATATGCCAAATCACAGTAAATTTTGACTTTATATATATATAATTAATATATTATATATATATATATATATATAAATTACTAATATTATATATATATAATAAATTATATATATAATTATATATATAATATATATTATATATTATTTTGGAACACAATTCAAGGGTTTTTTTTTTGAAAAAAAAAGATGCGCTAGTTCGAAGAACAGTCAACTAGACTGTTCTTCAGAAAAACAGTCAAGTCTAAAATTTGGGTTAAAATTACTTTTAGGGTCCCCAATGGGAAAATGGGGGTTTTTTCAAAAGAAATATTTTTTCACGTATTTTTTGTGGTATTCTCCCCTAACTTGAAACTGTGGTGTGCAAATTTAGGCAAATGGGTTGTATTTGGGTGGCGGATCGATCTTGAAACTTTTTCCTCTTTTCGCCCTAGGCATGACCACAGAAAGCAAACTAATTTTGGTTTCTTGGGCCCCATAGGTTCCTACTATCACAGGAGCAAAAATTCCCAGCCGTGGAGACGTTTACGACAATTTTTCTACGAACAAGGAAGAGAAGAAGAGGGTGAGCAAGGCAGTAGGCTAAAAAGGAGGCCCCACGATTTCTGGACAGAGCTGGACCCCCCCATCGCAGAAACTAGCTGAGGAGGAAAGATACTGGCTTTTTGACGAGTGGAAGCCTGAGCAAAAGCAAGAAAACTCTGGGTCACGCCTGCCAAAAAAACAGAAGACCTTTCCAAAAAAAGCTCCCGCCCTTTTTGGACATCGCCCACCCCGACCCCCTCACTCTGATGACCTTTCCCTGAAGACAAGGAATTTCCTTCTTGCCCAGGGGAAAGGGGAGGCGGGGTTCGAGGGCTGGGTCGGGAAAAAGAAGCGAAAGAATGTTTGCCGACGTGAAGCTCTCTTCCCGTGCCGTCAACAGACGCCAAAAAGGAGAAGAGATGGTGGAGTGGAGTCGTCATCATTGGTCATAAAGCCCGCCAACGCTCCCAACACACGCTTCTTCTTCCCACCCCGGGGGGTCGTTTCTCCACCAAAGCGATTGGGGACAGGGGGCCGAAGTCCGTCCTATCCCCTGATCTCGTCGGGCCCTTGACAGAAACTGGGGTCGTAGCCGCCAAGCCCTTCGAATTGTGGCGGCTACGGCAAGTAGTTTGGGCCACGATCCACAGAGCTTGTGTGAACCCCGATCCTTTTCGACAGGCGAGCGAAGTACAGGTCCACTTGGCGGGACATAAAAGAGACTTTTCGCCTTTTACCCCTTTTAAACCTTTCTTTGGGGAGGGGGAAGACCTTCCTAGGACGAGGGCCACTCGCGCCGAAAGATCGCCACCCCTCATCACAGGAAAGAGTGGAGAAGCCTCCTAGGAGCCTAAACTGCACTCCGGAAACTGGTGTGCCCGCCGCTACAGCTGTGTTCGGGGCCCCTCAGAAGCGGGGGGGTCCAGGAACGAGTCGTGGCTGTGCTTCGAAAAAAACAGTGAAACACTGGAGCCATCAATGGTCTCCCCATCTTGCAACGAAGATGGGCCGACCCCTCTTTTAAATTGCTTCCCGTCATCACGCCACGAACTTGTCCTTGAGAAGGCCTTTTTCTACGTGTTTGGGTATCTTCTGGTCCTAGATCCCATCTTCTCTCGTTCAAGGACTACTGTCTTACATCAACCGGGCAATAAAACCTCCCACCAACGAAGATCTCCCGGAGCTCTGGCCCAAAGAGGACGACTCTTTAAAGGTTTAAAAAACGTCTGCTTCAGACAAAGCACCCCCGTGACGACTATAAGGAACTCGTGACGAGCTCCTTTTCCTCGGGGCGCTCTTCAAAACCCCTCATCCTTTACCCCCGGAGTGCTTCATCGGGTTTTGGAGGCGCGTATCATTTACGCTCTGAAGATGATCTTGTTTCGGGAGCAGCTGACTGGGTCGCACACCTCGAAAAAATGTCAGCCCTCCGGGGTTTTTCATCTTTTCGAAACCCAAGATCTACGCCTGCGATGGTTCAAATCGACGGTTCCACCTACGCCCCCGCCAACGATCTTAGTTCGCTAAGGAATCCTTCAGTACCACGACGAAAGTTTTCAAAAGGGGCCTGCTTCACCACTCTGAGCCCCCTTTTTCTGGTATTTGAGCAAAGATCTCTTTCCCCTGCATGTTCGACTCACGTCTCCCTGTCTCCGACAAACGAAATTGACGGGCCCCTTTCCCCTTACGATAAAGGACCCGAGGAAACCCCCAAGCGAAAAAAACCTCCCATCATCACAATTTCCGCGGCAACACTGCCCTCCTTCGCCACAAAAAATTCCCTCGCCCTTCAAGCTCTGATATCAAGACCGAATTTCCCTGTCCGAAAAACCCCGGAAGTGGCAAGAAAGGAACGTACGTCGAGGCCTGCCGCCGAATCGGGGACTTCGCGTCGTCAACGACACACCCCCGAGCGAGGATGGCGCTCTCCAGCCCTTAACCCCGGTTTTACCAAAGACGAGGAACGCCCCCATTTCCCTCCCCCAATTTGGTGGAGGCCCTCCCACAAACAGCACGGGGCCCCTCGAAGGCTTCCCCTTCCCCCGGGCCAAAAGGGGCCACAATGGGGGGGTGGGCCCCCCCAAATGATACCCCCCCACCGGGGGCTAATATCACCAAAGAGGGGGACAACCCTGTGGGGGAAGGGAGGGCCGGTTTTGTCTGCTTTCAAGAGATGACATCCCCCCTTTAATAGGCCAGTGCATACGGGTAAATAACAAAGTTTAATCCCCCCCCCAAAAATATCAACCCATTGAGGTCAAACTTTGCATACGATGGTTTCTTGATAGATGCCCATTCAAAAAAGTGGGAAAAAAAAATTCAAACTTTGATTTTATGGCCCCTAATTAAATTGATCAAAACATCCAAAAACCAAAAAAGCTCCCCCTCCCCCAAGTACTCAAAGTTTTCTGTAGTTTGCCCCTTTCGTTTGGGAGCAGCTACTTTCACGTTGTAGCGCCCCAATAGCCCCTATCTTTTTGGGACTAAAATCGCCTTTGGGTATGGGTTTCCCCATGGTGGCAATGCCCTGGTGGAAAACGTTCCCCTGCTCATCACTGACCGCGCCAGTTCGTTTTGGGGAAAAAAAAATCAAGATGTGAAGGAAAAAAATGGAATTTTTAGTGACATCCGACCCCAAGCGCATGGTAATCTTTAACTGTCATTTTCAAGTTCCTCATAATTCATGCTCGAACATTATTACCGGTAGTTTTTTAACAGCCAAAAAAACCTTCCAAAACAGCTTTTTTCCAGGGCAGTTAGGGTCTTTACATCATTTTTCATGGTAATTTTCGAATTTTGGGGCCATTGAAAACACCTGCCTTTTACTTTGGGCCAGAACGTGCCCCGTTCAAAAATTTGCAAAAAAACTGAAAGCCAGCACCATTTGGATCCTTCCCAAACAAAATTTTTTTTTAACCAAGTTTCAGAGCAAGGGGCTAAAACACCTTTTTTACGTCAACAAAAAGGGTTTTTTTACATACAGTGAAACCCGCAGGTGATCTTTTTGGTTGGCTGGCCATTCCTTTTTTTTGTAATTTTGCGTCCGCTCTAGAGTCCCCCAAACAAAGAAAACACAGGTTAGTGTCCAACTGGAGTCCTAAAGCAAGGAGATTACCTTCAGGTCCCCCCCCACAAAGATTCCACTTTATGTTCTTCATATTTAACAGCAGATAACAAAGTCTTCATAGTTTCAAATTTTTACTCATTTTAGGCCATGCCATTGGAACATCGGAAGCTTATTTCCTTTTTGTAAAAAACGGCCTTTAGGTGTTTTTTCCTGAATCTATGAACGCCGCCACTCACTCTTATCATAAGTGTGAGACTCACAAAGTTGTTCCATGAGTGTGTCAACATCAAAGAGTAACAGAGCTTGTGTTCCCTCTTTAAGAAACTTGAAAAGTTCTTTATGCTACGACGAAAAATGGTGATGAAATCCTTCTTGTAGCAAATTCCATTCCCTTTAGACGAGAACCAAGGGCTTTACTTTTCTCCCTTGGGTAGATCTAGGTCCCTAGCAGGCCCTGTAGCATTTCCTGACTGATGAATTTGGGCTCTTTTGTTTCCCCTTTCTTGAAAGTTGTATCCATGGGATTATCCTCCTCTTCGTCTGTTTACTTATAACTTCAAATTTGGAACTTTGGAACTGGGGGATCAGGCCCCGTGGCACAGGTGATGGGAGAAGGTCGTCAGGATACCGATTTTTTGCTCGCGTTTTTTTTGAATACCTTGGGTGTTTGAGGCAGAAAAGCAGTCTACGTGATCCTTTTGTTCCGCAAAAACCCTTGGGATGCCCAATGCCATGCCCGATGGCCGTTTGCCACGCATCCCTTCATTCAATGGTTCCACAGGGGTTGCTGCTCGTGAGGGGCCCCCCTTCTTTTTTGATACCTAACGGGACTTGAAGTAAGGGAGATAAGTGCTTTTAAAATTCTTTTAAGAGGTTTCTTAGCTGTCAGGGGTAAAAATTCCACATATGTAACAAAAACTGTCCCATGCTTACACAGTTACGGCGCTCCACACGCCCGGTACAAAGGGATATAACGTAAAACCCCCAAAAAAAAGGAACTCCACTAAAAAAACACATCATACTGCAAAGAAAAATATAGTTTAAAATATGCAATAGCTGTACGATCATAGGTAAAAATGTACTAAAAAGCCGCTAACCCCCCGCCAATAGCAGCGGACACCCTCCCCGCTCACTGCACAAACCCACTGACTCCAAAAACACTGCACGCCCTAAATAGGCTTAGAAAAAAAAAAGATTAAAAGTTTAAAATGAAAAAATTGGAAAAACCCATTTTTTGCAATTTTTACCATATTTTTTCTTGGATTTCGTTTTGGTTCTCAAAAATGGGCGTGATGATTAATGAACATCAGATTCGAGTTTAGTAGGGGCGATTTTTACCTATAACAGCTTTTTTAGTCCAGAACCATATCTTCGTTTTTTTTTTTTCGACCGTGAATCTAAAACCAACATCATAACCAAATTTTTCCCACAACCACCTGGGGGGGCTCCGCTCCCCCTTCCCCCAACATCTAACCAACTTCCTAAAAAAGGGGTTCCCCCCCCACAAAAAAAAAAAAATTTTTCCCTTTTTTTTAAGGGGGAAAAAATCTTTTTGGGGCCCCCCTTACCCCAAATTTTTTAGGGGGGGAAATTGGGAAAACCCTAATTTGAATTTTCCTACCCCCGTTTAAAATTTTCCATTAACATTCAAAATTTTAAAAATTGACAAACCCCCCTTTTTTTGGGGTTTTTTTTTTTTCCCCGGGGCCCCCCTTTCTATTTTTTTTTTTTAAAAAAACCCCAAAGTTGAACGGGGGGCCTTTTGGTGTTTTTCGGTTTTTTTTGCGACCCCTCTGGAAGTCAAAAGGTTTTTTGGTAACCTTGAATTTTCCTTATTACCTACCCAAAAAACAAATTTTTCCCCTTTCGGGCTTTTTGGGGAAAACCAGTTTTATAAGGGGTTTTGATTTTTTTTTCCCAACGCAAAAGGTCCCGGGCGGTTTTTTGGGTTTTGGGGTCTGTTTTGCCCGTAAATTTTTTTTACAGTCCTAAAGGGCCCGGGGGGCCCCAAAAAACCACAACTTTAGGGGGTTTCCCTGTCCCTAGGAAACCCCTTGGGCCCCCTTGGTCCCCAACAATGTTTTCTCTGGACAGAAATTGTAATTTTAAAAATTTTTTTTTGGGGCAACTTTTGGGCTCTTTTTCCCCAAAAATAACTAAACCCCAAAAAAGGGGGAAAATTTTTTAAATTAACAGCCTTTATAAAATTAAAATCCATTAACCCTTTAAAACCCCTCCCTTTTGGGAAAACAGTAAAAATGGGGGGGTTTTTTAAAAACACTTTTCCAAGGGTTTTTAAGTTTTTTTTGTTTAGCTTTTTATGTTGAATCCAAAATTAAATTTTCTCTATTTTCCCCTTTTTTTTTCCCCCCAAAAGGGTTTTTTATTTTTTTTTTAAGAGGGTTTTTTTTAAAATGAAATTTGTCCCTTTAAAAACCCATTGCAGTAAAACCAAACCTAATTAAAATCAGATGTTAAAGGGGGGTTCTGCCCCAACGGAACTTCGGAACCCCCGGGGTTTTTTTTTGGGTTTTTTTTTATTAAATTTTTATTTTTATGACACTTTTTTTTTTAAACTGATCTGTTTTTGGGGGGAACCCTTTTTTTTTTTGGGTAACTTTCCCTTTTTAAAGAGGAATTTTTTTTTAAGGGGCCGGGATGGGGCAAAAAAGGGGGAAGATCCTCAACCCCTAAAGCAGAAAAATTTTTCCACGCTTTTTTTTAAAAACTTTTTATTTTTTTAAAAAACGAAGAAGGTTTTTTTTTGCCATTTTGAAAAACGGTTTTTTCTTTTGCGGGAAAAAAAGGGTTTTGGGAAGTCTAAATTAGCCCGAGTATTTGAACCGGGGAATCCCCTTTTTTAAAAGGCCCGGGCCAAAGTTTCTGGTTTTCCCAACAGGAAAAACTTGTACCAGGTTTTTGGGGGGCCCCAAGGACAAAATGCCCCTACGGGTCGTTCCAAAGGGGAAAAAGGGGGTTCGGGGAAAATTTTTTGGGGACCGAAAAAGGGGGGTTTTTTGGCTTTTGTTTACGGGGTTTAAAAAAAAAGGGGGCCCTTGCCCTATTTTTAAAAAAAGGGAGTCAAAAATTTCTATGCAAAATTCCACAAAAAAATTTTTCCCTTTAAGAAAAGAAAAGAAGAATTTTTTTTAAAAAAAATTTTTTAAAAAAAAAAAAAATTTTTCCGATTCGCGTTTAAAGCCCCCTGCCGACTTTTTTAATAATTTAAAAAAAAAAAAATTTTGGTTGCACCCCTTCTAAAAGGGTTTAAAAAAACCCCTTTTTTTTAAAAAAAAAATTTTTTTTTAAAACAATATTGCAATTTTAAAAATTAGTGACGTAAAGAATTGGGAATGTTTCTTAATGAAAGGTCCCAATTTTGGTTCCCTTTTAAAACCCCCCATTTCTTTTTTGTTGCTCCTGGGGGTTGGAAAGGGTTTTAATCGGGAAAATTTTTTTAAAATAAGGGGGTTTTTTTTTTTTCCCAAAATGGTGTTTTTTGGGTTGGGGCCACCCCGGGTTCCCCCCAATCCCGGGGCTTTCTTTTGGGAAAGCCCCAGCCCAAAAAGGGGTGCCGGGGGGAATTGGTTTCGAAAAAGGAAAAAATTGGAAAAGAAAAAAATTTTTCCCATTTCCAAAACCTTTCCCTTTTTCCCCGCCCTAAAAGGATGGGGGCCCCTTTTTGGCCCCCCAGGAACCTTTAAAAACGGCATTTTTACCCCAACTCCGACCATGGCCCAAATTTTTTAAAAAAAATAAAAGGGAAGGGAAGCTAAGGTTTTTTTCCCTGGTTTTTTTGGGAAAAAAGGCCGGAAAATCGAGAATTTCCCCCTTTTTGTTTCAAAAGGAGAAATTGGTAAAAAGTTACCCCCAATATGGATTTTTTTTCCGGAAAAGAGTAAGGGGCAGCGGGGGAAGTTTTAAGGCCCATGAAAATAGGCCGGGTTTCCACTTTTTCATTTAAATTAACTTTGGTTGGGAGAGCCCCCTTGCCCTTTTCCCTTTTTTAAAAGGAATTTGGGCCCCCAAAAAATTCCCTAACCCATTTCAGAAAAAAAACCCCCCACCCCCCCTTGGGGGGGGGCCCCCCCCGCAAATCCCGGAAAATGCTTTAAAAAAAAAAAAAAAAAAAAAAAAAATTTAAAAAAAAAAAAAAATTTTTTCCGAAACCCCCCCCCGGCTTTTTCCTACCTGATTTTTGCCGGAAACCCGGGGAATTAAATCCCTCCGGGAAAAACGCCGTTTGGGGGCCCCCCCCCGGGGGAAGCAAAATTTTCAAACCGGACATTCCTCCCAGGGGAAAATCATCGCGGGGGTTGGGTGGGTTTTTGGAAAAAAAACAAAGAGTTTTTCCAGGGGGGGGGGAAACCAAAGGGGTGACAGGGAGCTGGGGCCCGGAAACTTGGAAAAAAAGACCGGGAAAATAAAAAAAAAAAAAAAAAAAAAAAAAAGCCAAGGGACCCCGGACCTGGTTTTTTCCCAAACCGTTTCCGGGAAAAAAAAAAAAAATTTTTGGGACTTTTCGACCCCTTTTTTTGAAATTTTTTAAAGGGGTTTGGGTTTTTAAAAAAAAATTTTTTTTTTTTAAAAATTTTTTTGGGAAAAATTAAAAAAATAGAAAAAAAAATTAAAATTTAGTAGAAATTAAAAAATTTCACGGCAAAAAAATACGATAGGAAAGGGATTTTTTTTCCCTTTGGAAAAATTGCCAAAATTTCTTTTTGGAAAAACTTGGAAAAATTTTTTTTTTTTAAATTTAAAAAGGGCAATTTTTTTTTGGGGACCAGAAAAAAAAGGGGGGTTTTTTGGGGGGACCCACCAAAAAATGGTACCGAAACCCCAAAAGTTCCGCAACCAACCAAAATTTTTAAAACACATTCCGAACCAACCGAAAAACCGCCCCAAAACCAATTAGTTTTTTTTCTCTCATTTTTAAAAAAGAGGTAAACCCTTTGGGGTAGAATTGATATATTATTTTAAAAATCACTTAGGGAATAATTATATATACAGTACAGATATGCCCCGGTTTCGAAAATAATTAGTTTCCCAAATTGTTCTAAAAAGGTTTGTTCTAAAACCGAAACAAATTTTTCCATAAGAACAAATAAAATGGATAATCCGTTCCCTTTAAAAACCCAAAAAAAGCTTTTTTTTTTACCTGTTTAGCTGTATTTCATGCATAATGCTGATGTGGGTTTTAAAATACTGAATTTTTGTGTTACGGGGGGTGGCCCCGCGGCATGAATGTTTTCATCACTCACTGCCCCCCAGCACATAACATTTTAAATCACCCTTATTTAAGGGGGACACCAGTGCTACATTAATTTAATAAAACACTTAAAATTTAAAATCTCACCATAATCACTAAAATTGTATAATAAAAGATAAAAAAGACTTTTAAAACCCTTTCCCAACCTACCGTGGCGGAGGAGCGGGCCTGCCTGCCCCCCCCGCCCCCCCTTTCTCAAAAAAACCCGCCGTCATCCGCCTCACTTGGCTTCCCGAAGAGACAGGTCAGCTTCCCAGGGCCCGTGATAGCACCATGGATATCATCAGTGATCTTGGGTTTTTCAAGGGGTCCTCGCACCCCTATTAAATATTACCCAAAAAGTCTCCCCGGTGTTGATATCCACCCACAGGGTTTTTGATGCTGCTGCCCGCTGGGGCCGCGGCGGGGCTGCCAGAGGTGGATGAGACCCCCTTTCTTGTATTTCATCTCTTTACCTATATATTTAAATTTAGCCATTCAAAAGCGATTATTCTTCATTCACCTAGAAAAAATATATATGCAACCAGCGAATAAGCGACCTAGAGACTTCCTACTCTCCTAATACCCGTCTTGAACGTCGTTGGGGAACGTGCCGTTTACCACCAATTCGACCCGGCCGCCTGTGGGTTCGAGTTACCCGAAGTGGACTTCCCCCAAAAAAAAGGGGTAAAGTTTTGTGGGTTTCCGCCCTGATAAAAATTTTTTGATCCTCTTGGTTCTGCCAGCTCCTCTGCGAGTATTGTTCGGCAACCGGTTATCGTACGGGAACCCAAAAGGCAATTATGAGTTTGAAAAATTTTTTTCGTGGAACCAATATGTTCAAAAGTGAGACTTTCGAAAAACCCGAGGTTTGACTTACATTAGTAACAGTCGACCCTAATTTAACAGAAATTTAAAAGGGGGGGGAAGTGGTCCGTTTAAACCAAATTTTCCATTACGCGAGGGTATCTTTTCCCGGGGGTTAAAAAATAGGAAAAAACAAAAAATTAGAAATAAATACAAAAAAAATCACAAACACAACCAACCGTGTAGTATGTTGGGAGGTAAAAATGACTGGGCACATCAAAGGGTTGGCACACTGGCCCACGCCCCGCTGGGGCTGGTATTGGAGAGGTAGTAAGTATCCAGGCTCGCTCATTACTGTTGGTATGCTATAAAAATCATTTTTTCTGGAATGTAGAATAAACGCTTTTAATAGCTATTATTCTACATATAGTAAAGATTGAAAAAAGAGGCAAGGGCTCATCCCCCTGGCAGCGCGGCCGAGGCACAAGCAGCAGCTCAGAGACATTATTCACCCCAAAATGAATAAAAAGGAAAAAAAAGTCTCCCGTTTAAAAGGGGAAGTTTTTTTTGAGTTTTTTCTCACCGTCGGGCTAGGAAAAAGGGAAACAAAATTTTTACAAGCCGACGCAGGGCATGGGTTCAAAGGTATTGTTTATTATCATGCTTTGCTCATTTTTTAAAAATTTTTTATAATTTTTTTTGGTTTGGGGAGCTGTTTTTAAAACGTGTCATTATTTAGGTCATGTAGCACTGCGTTTCATTAATAAGGGGGATTTAGAGTGTTGAGGCGACAGGGAGACAGTCTGGCGTGGCCATGCCATAACCTAATAGTCATTTTTCTAAAAAATACGCAACTTCCCACCCCTAAACACTAGCAACAAGGCTCCTTCCTAACTATTTTAATATCTGATACCCTCAAAATCCTTAAAAACCCCTTTATGTACAATGACGCTTTAGGGGGTCTCCCGGGCGTTTTTAGGCCATACGTACAGATGAGTCTTTTAGCGTCATCCAAAAAAATTTTTTAAATTTTAAAAATCTTAAAAACGCCGGTTACGGGGAGATTTACTTACCGTTGGACAATTTCAAAATATTTTTTATTAAAATATATTTTGTATAAATTAAAATTTATAATATTAATTATAAAAAAATTAAATTAAAATTTTTAAAAAAAAAAAACTCCTATCTTTCACTTTGTTGTATGGCTTTTTTTTTAGCGAAAATTTCAATATATTAACTCATTGGAAGGAAATTTATTCAGTATGTCATGGGAAAGTAGAAAAAACTTCTATGATGATAAAATTGTTTTGGGATTTATTTTTTGCCCGCAAGGTGTTATTTTTTTATTTTTTTTTACTTCTAACTCGGGTTTTGTAAAAACTATTTTCACGCTAGTGATTTTTTTTAACATTGTATGATATAGGAAATGATCTTTGGGTTTTAAAAAGAAACATAAATTTAACTCGATAACCTTTGATAGTTTATTTTTAGAGCGGTGGAAGTAAATTTTTTCCCCCGCGTGACATTTTTGGGGACAATGGGGTTTTCGGGACAACAAAAGTGAATGACAATGGGGACATGAAAGGGTTAAACCCAAACATTCCAAAATAAAAGATAAAAAATAATTATGTTGGTTTTACAATTGGGCGGGGGTAAGGGTCTGGCTCCATTTTGCCCGCAAATTTTTCACGCAAATGGAGCCGTAATCCGAAGGCCGTTAAAACCGGGGCCGTTAAATCGGGTCGACTGTATATTACAGCTAAGTTTAAATTTTCGACCTTTGGGGGGCCGAAGGGGGTCGGAAAATTGGAATGTCAGATGTTCGGATATCCCAGTACCATAAAATAAGGGCAAAAGGTATAGAACAAAAAGATGCAGCTCTTTAAGGCCGATCCGTGGTATCGAGCAATAAAAAATTCAGCATAAAAAAAAGCCACAAAACAATTTTTTTTTAAAAAATAAAAAAAAAATAAAATAAAAGGGCCCAAAACAAGACTGTGTTGGTAAAAAAAACGGTTGTTTGGACAAGTCGGATGTTTTTGGGGGTCGGATTTGGGAATTTTTCTGTATATATTATATAATATTTTTAATATAATTTAAATATTATTTTTATTATATATTTTATATATATAATTATTATTTTTTCTCATACTTAACCTCAGCTTTCCCCAGAGTTAAAGCCACATTTTGCCCTTTCCCCCCATTGTGACCACTCCTAATATTAAAATTAAGTGCACACAAAGGGGTAATAATAAAAACCCATGAGTACACTTTCCTACAAATTATATTTTTATTAATTACGACCCCTTTCCTCAGAAATCCTCATTCGAGTCCTCTGTTGATAATTCCATATTGAGCAGGTCCTGTTCCCCTTTATGAAGCCCACCAAACTGTCAAAATATCTAAGGGTTTGACTCATTCTCTTGGGGGGTTCATGAGTCCAACCCCTGGGGAACAGTCTCTCCACAGCTGCAGACTGGGTATGGCCGTGTTGTACTTAATGAACCCTCTCCCAGGCGGTACGGAAAGGGGGAGAAAAATGGGGTGCTCCCGCGCTTGTTCCTCTGCTTCTCTGAACCCAACTTTCAATTCTTTCCCCCATCTTGTTGGAGGGGGGTAGAGTTGGTGCCCCCTGTAGCTGTGGGTCCTGGGCCATCAAAGCTGGAAAAAATCAATTAATTTTGTAATATATTATTTAGTAAAAATTTCAAGTAAACGGAGTCAAAAAAAAAAGATATGTTCTTAGAAAAAAAATGCTTATTTTTTTTTTTAAATATATTATTGCACCTATATCTAATATGATAAAAATTATCAGCACCGCCAGGTTGCTAAATTTATAAAAGACTTTGGGGTAAGGGAAATGTCAAAAACGAACTGAAGATGTACAGATTTCGATAAAATCAAGTCTCACCTTGAAAAAAACTCCATTCATCTTTATCTTGGGTCCGCCCCTTTTGGGACCAAGACAGCCTGCTCCTTGACCTCGAACGATCTTGATATCATTGCATCAACCTTCTGGGGGTTAGGAAGGAGGACCACAGGCAGCTTGAAGAGGAGGTAGATTGTTATCAATCAATCATTGGGGGCATACGCCGGGGGGCGCGTCGCCTCGCCCACCTTACGACGATACTCCCGGGGGTCACCACACGCGAGTCCCCATGCAGGCTCCCTTCCCATACCAAGCAACTCTTGACAGGAAACATTAACTTGACCCAGCCACTAGCCTTGTAGGCACACCCTTGGCCTCCTCCACACCGGATTGTCTCTTAAAGATACAACCCGATGGGAAGGATCGGTTTCAGAGAGCGTACCACATGCCCATATAGCCGAAGTTGGCGCTGACGGACTACGCAGGTAATAGGCCTCGATTCAGTCTCACGGTGCAATCGCTGATTTAACACGTAATCATCCCAGCGATACCCCATGATTCTGCAAAGACACTTATTACCAAAGGCATCGATTCGCCTCTTCAAGTCGCTATTTAGTGTCCATGTCTCACAACCATGGAGTAAGACAGGGATCACAAGCGACTTGAAGATCTGGATCTTTGTCCACCTGCACAGGTACCGACAATGCCAAATACTCGTGCTGAGTCCATAACACCGTGGGCTATGCCAAACCGCTGTAAGACTTCTTGACATGACCCGCCATCATTATGGGCTGCGCTATCAAGGTATGTAAGACTTTCCAAGATCACAATGTCCTCGCCACATGCATAAACAGACTGTACTGTTTCATCTAGTAAGCCTCCAAACACCTGGACCTTGGTCTTGAGCCAGGAGACCTCAAATCCCAAAGGCTTTGCTTCCTCGTGCAGCGGCTCAAGAGCCATCACCAGGACCTCCAGCGACTCAGCAAAGATTACTGCATCATCAGCAAACAGACAAGATCAGTGATCTGGTAATGCCGAGGGATGCTGCCACATCCACTTTGATCTTACATTTTGTCCGAATACCAGTCCACACAAGTGTTACGAAAAGTGATGGGGAGCAATGCGACGCACTTGCCTCATCCTCGTCATTAACAGGAAGAAGCTGGATCACACCTCCCCACACTATCACAGCTTCCTCTCAGTCCCAGATAATACAGGATTGCTTGTGTCCATCAAAAAAATCCATTTGATCAAAGAGGAGAGTCACGATGCTTGCGCAAACAGCGTCTCGCGGCACGGTCGATTTGCGCGTAGCGCGTCAAAAATTGTGTTCAAATGGGTTTGCGACTATTTGCGTTTGCGGAAGTGCTTCGCAAATGCACATCGCAACATTGTACACTTCTGCAATTACGTAAACGAATTAGGACTTCCGCAATTTGCGGGGAAGTTAGCGGTTTCGGAAGTGTTATACGGAACGTCCCACCTCTGGATCCATTCACGCAAACGCACTGATGTGGGAGATCAACATAATTATATTCATCAAAGGGTATATTTTATTTCTTTTTATCGAAAGAGTAGGGCCTCTGAATAAGTAGGTACATTGTTGGATTTGGTAAGAATAACATTAGACTACAGTGGATAAAGAGAGAACTACAAGATTCCACGAAAGTAGCGAAGAACCATCAAGACTAGACCTACTATTGACGAAAGAACTGAAGTAATTAGCTAAAGTAAATTATCAGGCCCAGTTGGAAAGAGCGTGACCTGTCACTTATAGAATTATAAAGTAAATGATAGCAAAAAAGAGGGAGAAGAGAAGAACACAAGAAAGGAAGATACACATATGCGAAAAAAGCAGACTCTGACGGATTAGAGAAACATTGTTTCCGGAGAGACAGACCTGGAGTAATTTCTGCCAGCAAGGAAGATAACCAGAAAAAATGGGATGCAGTTCATCCGAATTTACACAGAAGAACTAAATAGTTTATGCTTCCAAGGATAGTTAGTCAGAGAAAAGAAAGAAAATGAATGCGTTTAACAGAATAATGTGGCGCGGCGGGGATTAGCAATACTAGAAAGAGAAAAAAACATGGAAGTAGTTGGAGGAAAAAAGAAGGTATCACCTTTGGAGAAGTCCAAAGCAATAGAACTGATATGTAAGAATCCGAAAGACGTAAGAAGAAAGTAACCTATGAGAGAATATAATAGAAAAAAATGTAAGAACGAAACCGAAACTTTTTTAAAACTATATAAATGGAAATATGAAAAATAAGAAGGAATAGAATAAGCATGAAAGTAGAAGGCATAGTGTACGAAGATGCATTACAACAGGTGGAGGTGATGAAAAGTGCTTACGGACTGATTTACAGAGAAAGTGAATTTAAAACGAAAAAATATAATAGTAAAAGAAAAATATAAATGGAAGACATAAAAGTAAACGTAATAGAAAGTAAAAAGGTAATGGAAAGTCAAGATAGTGAGAAAGCCCCGGGTCCAGATGGAGTGTTGAATTGGATAATGAAAGAGTGCAGTAACCAACTAGCCAGGACAAGTTACATAGTGTAATGAGAGTTGCACTCAAGGAGAGCAGAGTCCCGTTGATTGGAAAAGAGCAAATATTGTGCCAATTCACAAAGGAGGGAAGACAGAAGACCATTAAATTACAGGCCAGTATCATTAACAAGTTGTAGTGGCCCAAAAATGTGTGGAAAAAATTGTGAAGGACAGATGGTGAAATATTTGCTTAGGAAGAGCACAAACACACTCGACAGGTGGCCAGTGGATTTAGAGGAGGAATGTCCATGTACAACACAATTGGATTACGCGTTTTACTCGACCGTGATCGCATGTGACACAGGAATAGAAGCGGGTCGGTTCCTCGATTGCATATACTGGGACCTAAAGAAGGCATTTGACAGAAACGGACCTCATAAGAGAGACTCGCGTCTGGAACTAGAACATGTAGGAGGATTGAAGGGTGGTTTGCATTGAAGGTGGCGATGGAAGACTTTTTGAGCAACAGAGAGCGATGACAGAACATATAACAAGTTCAGAAGTTCCCCGGAATGGGCTGCAGTGTGATAAGTGGCAGTTCCTCAAGGATCAGCATGCCCCAGTGATGTTCTTGGTTACTAGGTAAATGATTATGACAGCACGGTGACGGTGAACAGTTATATGAGTTTATTCGCTGATGATGCTACATTACTAAGAAAAGTAGAAAGTAACATGAGACTGTGAGATTTACAAAAGGATCTAGATAAGATTTTCAGAGGAGTCAAACTAGCGGAAAATGGAGTTCAAGTGCTAAAAGTGTAAGTGATGAAAGTGTGACACAGTAGCCAAAAGAGACAGAGAAAAGAAAGTCATTCGAGGGAAATGAATTGGATAATCAAAACAAAGGTCGAAAAAGGTTCTGGGAGTATGGCATTACGGATACTTGTCACCTGAGAAGCATATAAAACAACGATCACAGGAGATACATATCAGTTGCTGAGGCAATTAAGAATGGGGCATTCAAATATCTGGATGAAGAGATGATTAAGGAATTGATAACATCTTGAATTCTGATCACAAGGTGGAATATGCGGCAGATGATTTGGTCATCACATAAAAAGAAGGAGTACAGGTTGAGTTCCCAAGTATCTCCGGCATCCCAAGGACTCGGGCAACACCCAAAACTCTTGACAGTGGTTTCCGAGATTTTTCAAACCAGACATGAACACCCAAACCGAGCACGTAGTTGCCGGGTCGGCCGCTAGGTGCCACCACACGTAGGCGGCTTGGGTTCTCCGCCCGATTTGTTTGTGTGTTATTGTTCAGTGCATGTTGTGTGACTGAGAGTCTGTGTACACTGTTATTTGTGTACTTCTACAGGTCTGTTATTGCGTATATGGCTCCACAACGTCAGGAAACACACTACTGTGGAAGTGAAAAGAAAGCAAGAACAATGTGTTAACTATTTTCTGAGAAATCTGACACCTTTGAAGATAGCTTTGCTTTTTCTCCCCTTAATATATTACGTTCTCAATAGCTCGGGAAAATTCAGTTACTCGGCTTCGTCCGCTGGTCCCGAGGTGACGTAGTTTGGAACTTCAACCGTGTAAAGGAAGATGAGCGAATACCAAAGAGCAGCACAAAAATGGCTCAAAGCCTGACGAGGATTACCCACTATGAGGAAAAACTTCAGACTAAACTCCCAACTCTTGATGAACCAAGAAAGGAAAGGGGAGATCTATTTCGTAGCAGTTGTACACTACCCTCCCCGAGTTTCGCTGCTTGCTTTCCTCCTGGGCGCATAGCGCGAAACTACGCGGATCAGCGAAACTCGGGTATATAAACCCTGTAAAAATGCTTATTTAGTCCGTTTTTTTTTTTTTTTTTTTTTTTTTTTTTTTGGTTTGCTGCTCGTGCCTACAGCCCGTAGTTATGCAGTTGACCTCCAGGAGGTGCGGATGGTAGGCCATGGGGTTAAACTTCTCGAGTGGCTGTGTACCTACCGTATTTTTTTTCAGCTTATATACTCACTTTCCCCCAAAAAATAATCCTAAAAATGCCCCAAGCCCTGTCCACCAGCCAGTGAAGGGTTACTGGCGGTTAGCCATAAGGGTTTGTGACCCGCTTCCCGGGGTGGATGCTTCGGCCAACACTACGTAGAGAAGAGCGAAGAGGAGAGGGGAGCTTAAGATGAGCTTGAGTTGGGAGTACACCCACGCGGATGCTGTTTGGTCTGGCACTGAGTGAGTGAGCCTGACACATATCTTGTCAGGGCGAGGTTGTGTGACAGTGTTATACGACAATAACACGTCACAATGCCTTCTCCCCCTCTATCTTCTGCTCTCCAGTACCTCCATGAACACAGTACACACACAAACGTCATGGTTAATCACTTATAAAGGAGTATTATGTGTGTAAATAGCTAGCTAAGGTTGCTAACTTATATTACGAAGGTGTTACGTCATCTTATGCGACACGGCTGTTTCTGTAGAGAAAAACACAAACAAATGGTAAAAAAAACAAGCAAACTATCTACAGCTATACTAAGCCATATAATACTATACTAAGCAGAAAGGAAAGGAAGAGGTGATCCGTACGTCTCTTATGGGAAATGCCCAGTGTGTAGACAGATGTAGGTAGCGTCACAGGGATATATGTCAAGCCGAAGCACCCGAGCTGACAGACGACTACAAATGCTCGATACTCAAGACAGAAAAGGGCACAAGAAGAAAAGAATGTCTCCGGAGTGGCCGTTTCGGTGATCGAGTTCGATTCCTTGATGGGGCTTGTAAAATCCACTTCCCCCCCCAAATCTTTCTCTGCACTGTGGGTGCCTAAGTAACCCCACAATGCTGCCCATTACCTCTACCTTCCCCCGATTGCGAGCTGCACTATAGAAATTAATGTCCCTAGCGCACACGGAGCCCTGGGGCAGCGCAGGATGCCCAACCTATCACAGCCCTCAGTAATGTACACCGGTCCTACCATCCACTCGCTGGAGGCACTGCCTGACGACCGCTTAGTAGCGCTACATACACACCATTCAACAAAAAAAAAAAAAAAAAAAAAAGCGAACTCGGGATATAATGCGCGGAAAGTTGGACTATATGATACGGAATTAGGAGACTTCGTCCCCCCCTCCCCCCCCTGTGAACAAATAACCAAAAAACCCGGAGGATCGCGAACTCGCATCAGCGGTGAAACTCGGAGGGTAGTGTTAGTAGAGCATCATGGACGTCTGGAAAAATGATAGAGAGATCTGTTTGTGGTGGGACTGATAGAAGACACAGAGGTTATGAGAAGAAATTGAAAGGACAACATGCAAGAGGACACTCACACATACAAGCTTCCCCGTTGATAGAAAGCATAGAAGCGTGAAAAACCTTAGATATGCAAAGCTGATTATAGAACAAGAAAGGTATTCCAGGACTTCAAGGCAGGCTGGATAATCACGTAGCATTTGGAGACGGACAGTCAAGAGCATCAGCTCCTTATCACTGCCTATGTTACAACTAGGTACTAAATACACTAGGCTAATATACCACCTACACGCATACGCACACGCAACAAAATGGTCCTCAGCTCGAATGGTCTTCCGCTCGAAACGTAATTCGCCGAATAGGTCGGGTATTAAAAAAATGGTACCTACTTCTTATTTCATGAACTTTACTTTGTTGATAAGACTTTATGTGGGGAAAAAATTAATAAACCGATAAGGCTGTATGTCCTTAATGCGGATAGATATAATGAATGAAGAAAGAGAAAGGATGATTGCTGAAAGTGGACAGAAAGGCGGAGGGGGATGTGGTTGACCTTAAACTAGTGAATGGAGGCATAACTTACCAGGGTTGTTGATTTTAAATAAAGTTGATTTTAATCACTGATTTAAATCAAAATGATTTTTTTTTTTAAATCAACGATTTAAATCATACCTTATCATTATTTTGAAACCGAAGGAGCGGGACAAGAGGGAAAATGAAGCAAATGGGCTTTATGAACAACAATTTATAATTGTAGATAATTATATCATATGAGAACAATGAGTGGTGGCGGGGGAATCCCACTGTGGCACTTTTAGATAGCAAATTGATGTGGCCGTTTTATCACAGCAGAAATATATTTTTCTCAATTATATAGTATATTTTTGTTGTACACGCAAACCTCGATTTCACGGCAGGATATCGGAATATTGCGGAACATAAACCGATGGTCCGGAATATAGTCAAGAGTCCCAAGACTTATGTTGAACTGCCTGGGGATGGTGCTAAATTGACAAAGTGTCCGGCCGAGTCACCGAGGCGACTACTGTCACCTGGTCAGTGTCCGCGCCTCCGCCTGGTGGCAGCATGACCTCAGCAGGTGTATTGTTTACCCATACTTGGGCAAACGCCACTCACGGCTTCACACTTGCACCGCCTCGTCAGTCCGACCCACTATACTCGCCCCTGGTGCCGGAAGCGTCTCTTGAGATATTGAACAGTTTATGCTGCCTCCCGCCAGAGTGGTCCAGCATGCTCAGCGGTCGTTATTGTTTACATTTAGGTGCACACGACACTCACCGGTGCACCTGCACCGCCATCCGTTAGTCCCCTGAACCCCCACTGCCTGGTGCAGAACGTTCTCTTGAGGACTATGAAACACTTCTGCCTCGCTGCCAGCCAGGTAGGCCAGCCATGCTCAGCAGAGTTAAATCATAGGCGGTGTAGTGATATTCGGCGGTTGCCGACAGAAAGACTAGAGTAGGAGAAATAACGTCCGGGGGCCGTGGGTAATGCATCTGGCACTTTTATTATTTATATTTTTATTTATTTCTATTTTAGAGGATATAATCCTGGACTGTTGCGATTCACGGACTTTGCGTAGTTCCCGGACCAGTCTCCCGCCCGATATTAGTGACGCGAAACGAGGTTTGTGTGTACTCACAAAAAGCCACACTACTCATAACCAGCCACAGTAATGACAAATGTGGCATAGTTACTTTAGATGTTATAATAATATGCCAAACGTGCCATAATTAACCATAAGCATTCCAATATATGCATTCTTGATATATCAGTAGGATAGTATCGCAACAAATCGAATACAATAAATTCTTGTTTAACGCCGATCGAGTATATAGTATTACTACAACAACGAAATCCTCATTGATCCGAATTTTGACTTCCCATTGGGAAGTCCTAGACCGGTTGTTAAGATGGCCTGGCAAACGTCGCGATAAACGCACTTACTAGACTAGGCCTATTGTTGTGAAAATCATCCGTAACAGCAATAGAAAAATATGTAAATTCATCTGTATTTCACTGTTATTAGGCCTTTTTTATTTACTATTCTTTCTCTTTTTAGTTAAAATATGTAACAATATCTGCTAGTTGATTAAGATTTCATGTAGAAAATCAATTAATAAATATAAAAAAATAGATGTAATTCAAAATAAATCGTTTTTTTTTTTTTTTTTTTTTTAAATCTAAAAAATCAACACTACCCATAACTTACCTTCAAACACCAGAATTGTTGAGAAGACCTCCGTCTACCATTTTTTTCTCCTTGGAACTCACGTGATTCTAAATACCGAGCATTCTTCACATAGTGAGCAATTGAGCAAGTGAAGCCATCTGATAACAAACCACGCCACCTTACAAGCCCATTATCTGAAGAAAAATGTATTGATGAGTAATGACACTGCTGTTGCATATCAGTAAAACTATAGATCACGTTCTGACCTCCACATTGGGAACGTGGGATGGAGCCCACCCAGACACCATGCTCCTTCAATTCTATCAACCTACACACAGGAGGTTACCCTAACAGTTCATGGCTATTCACATCCACTCCAATCATTGGGGGCACTACGCCACGGTGGCGCGCGTCGCACTGCCCACACCTACGACGCCCCTCCTGGGGCGTCAACCACGCAGCGAGTCTCATGCAGGCTCCCTTTCCCATACCAAGCAGCTCTCGACAGGAACCATTCAACTTGTCCCAGCCTCGAGCCATCTGTAGGCGCCCCCCCTTGGCCTCCTCCATGCCGGATTGTCTCTCATTACAGATGAACCACGAGGGCAAGAATCGGTTTCAGGGTACGCGTGCCACATGCCCATTATAGCCGCCAAGTTGCGCCATGTCACTGACGGACCCTCACTGCATGTAATCAGGCCTCGATTCAGTGTCTTCACGCGCTGCAATCGCTGATTTGCACACCTTGTACCGCGTTTTACAGCTTATAAGACGCACTTTTTTGCCAAAAAATACCCTGAAAAAACACTCGTTCGTCTTCCAAGGACGAATGTTGTAGGAGGTTAGCTTAGGGGTAGCTATTCAATTAGGCTCTTATATGATTAACCTCATTAAATACCCTTTTAAGATAAGAGTATAGTCAAACCTCGATTATAACCAGACCTAAAGGGGGGGGGGAGTGGTCCGTTTAAAGCCCGATTGTCCGTTATTATAGCGAGGGGTATTTCCCAAGGGTGGAAAAATATGGGTGTTAAAACACAGGAAAATTGTGAAAATAAAACTAGAATAATCACAAAACACAAGCAGACGTTATGTAGCTATGTTGGGAGGTTAACAGTGGACTGCCGCTAAATGCTGGATTTGTATGCTCCTGCACAACGTTTAATAAATGAAATTAATCACAAACACAACCAGACAGTGTAGCTATATGGAAGGTAAACTGTGTGACTGTGCTACATAAGCAAAGCTTGCCACGGACTTGCACGGGAGAGTGGTATTAGGAGGGGTAGTAAGTCTCCAGGCTTCGTCATTACTGCTTGTATGCTCATGAAATACATATTCAGTAGGTGAATGTAGGACATATACTCGCCATTTTAATGGCTATTATCATACATATGAGTAAAGATTAACAAATATCAAGCAAGGCGCTACATCAACGCCTGGCAGCGCAGCTGCGGCCACGGCAGCCAGCAGATGTTGGTCGTAAGACATAATTATAAAGGACATCAAAGTACCATCGGACACATGATGACTGATCCTTGCCTATCCTTACTTGCATCACATTTGAATTTCACAGCATATTACTGAGTTGTACCTTAGCCTTGGCGAACTATCACTCACTATGTCTTCTTGTTTCTTTACACCATACCTCGACATACACCCTATCACACGCACATACAATCTCGACAGAAACACCAGACTCACTTAATGCAGTTTTCTAATTCTGCAATACTTAGATTCACACCTCCTTTGTCACTTCCCTTCTGTTCGGTGCATAGACTTCACTGCACTGAACAAGTCTAAATAAGCATCACTAAACAACGGCGAACCAAAACAGGCGAAAACAGCTTAAACTGGCTTTAGTTAACACAAGGCTCGCACTGTCATCCTATGGACACACGCGCCCACCCGACTGCGCGGACAATTGTTGTAAACGACGCACCGTCACATTAGCTCCTTTTACGTCGATCTACAGATCGACGAGTCTGAACGACCCAAGTTCCGACGCAAGCCAACACATGAACGCATCCATGCCACATTTCTTTAGCTCACAGTTATGCTTGTCAACGATTGACAATATACATAAGTAAGTGTATAGACACGCGATAGCCTGCCCGGTGTCCAGAGCCATGTTTGTTTAGATTCGACGTGCAAATAGTGCAGACGACAGCTGTGTGTGTGTGACGCTGTTGCAGTCTCCGGGGTAGAAGCTTCAGCTAACCACTAGAGGAGAGGAGGAGGAGTAGGAGGAGAGGAGAAGGAGAGTAGAGGGCGAGAGAGGACAAAGAGGATCCTCCGAACGAAAGCGAATGACTCTAAAGAGAGAGGGTAGAAAGACCGGTACTCCTCATCAAAATGCAATCGGAAGTCAAGAATGTCCACCTTCCCAAGGCAATATCCGGTACTAACCTCATTCAATATTTTAACCCAACATTTCCACACACATCCTGTCTATCAACGTCAACATACTCCACCTAGCAAACACAGGGCTCAGTCACCCATCACACTCCCTATTCTATTTATTTTTTCTTTTATAATTTCTGATACCCATTAAAACTCCTTTAAAACCCTACGCATTCAAAATAAAACAAAAAAAACTCTAAGTGTCCCGAGCGTTGCCAGATTTGCCAGCGGCGACATCCACCGCAGGTCTGATATGCCATTTGCATCTTCAGCCCAGGCATAATTTGTCTCCCCAATTTGTGGAATTGGATGTCGTTTTAAATCCGAAAGGCCGTTTATATCGAGGTTTGACTGTAATTAGAATACTGTTATGGTATGTTATGTGATGCCTCGTTAAAAATGTCTATTGTTCTATATTCATTAAATGTATGTTTATTATTATTGTATAATTCTATTTGGTTATTTTTTTTTTTTGTTCTCATCTCAGTCATATACTGTGTCGGTAAATTGATTAGTCCTAGGTACAACTTCTAAGATATTCACTTACGTAACACTCATATTAGACACAGAATAATTGTTATGATGAATTCATAATTATCGCTGATCTTTATCACCACTCAACCCGTAGTCTACTAGCGACTCCAGATGACGTTCATCTTCCCATGGTGGGTTTTGACGTGTCAGAAGGTTCTGTGTAACGCCGGTGGAACCCATGGGTAGGCACAGACCCTGGTTTTGTACTGTTCGTGTGAAGTGGAATGGACTCCTTCCTGCCGGTAACCCCGGGTTACCAACACTTTTGAGTATGTTCCACCTGTTTAATATATTATGTTATTGTTATATCGGATTTCATGCTCCCTAGTTAAGAGCTCACCACAACCTGTACTGTTGTTCCCACAGACTCAAGTTGTATACTCATGTATTCCTGCCTGGCGGTCTGCAGCACTTCCAAGCTTAGCACTCTTAGGTTAAGTGGTAGGTGGTATGGTTCATGGTGGGTTCTAGTTTATAGTCGACTATTTATAAACAAATAATTTAAACTCTAACTTTGTTAAACTGGATCATTCTTGTGTTTTGTTTGCCTGACCCCTAGTTACATCAGTTGTACACCCTATGGCACGACCACAGACTTGCCGGGCCAACCTAGTACCTCCCGGGACCACCGTGGTCACTTCGATTGGGACTTGTGCACGGGGATTGTCTGTTACGTCGACTTGTGCTTCACTCAGCAACAATGCCTTTTGACTTGAGTACAGCTTATGCTGCAACACCATTCCGTTAAATCTCTGACTGGGTCCTGATTTAAAGGGAAGGCTGCCACGACGTGGATCAAAAATCTAGCCCTCGTTCATACTAATGTTAATATGAAAAAAGTTCATGTAGAAAAGCAGAGATTAAAAAGTGCTCAGGCATTAATGCCCTCTGATTTAACATGGAGTATCTGGAGTACCTGAAGCTTCGAATTGTCCACGTGGAATAGAACCTGAATCAAGTGAAAAAATATTTCTGATATGCTGGGGACAATTCATTAGAGGACGAGAGGAAAAATTACAGATCGTAGGAACGTGAACGAGAATTTTTCACCTTTGACGTTGTTAGATAAGAAGGTTCAATGCGATAGGGAAAAAAAAAAAAAGGGAGGATTTTGATGTGACCCAAGAGTTACTAAAGGATTCCATACCTTTTACAACGACTATGACGCCAGCAAGAGTTTTTCTTCAATTTGAACATTGTTGCAAAAACACTTAGTTGGGCCGCCTGATTCAATATTGGTCTGTTTTAGTTCAGACTTCACTAAAAGCTGATAGGTGTTTATCAGACTTATTACCTATCACCTTGAAAAGTCATCAACAAAACGTACATTATATCAAACTTATGAGAAGGTTCAGCTATAGTTTACTCAAGGCATATGAACTTACAGAGAGCATTTTATAGGCAAAGTTTCGAACAGCGTTAAGGACGCAAATGCAAAATACATGGAGTACATGGTTCATTCCTAAACCCCCCCCCCCGAAACGAAACAGACACAGACTCGGCTTGCTGCTAGGTGAATGTAACTACGTTTGACAGTTGTGTGAGCCTCATAGTCAGGGAACACTACTCTAGGGCCGCGTAGATACATTCCACAGGACAGTTAGGCATCTCTAGTATTTGTTCGAAAAGGAAACAGCTCTAAAGAAAATTTAGATCCATTAAAGTACTGCATCCTCTCTTGCCAGGATCGAAAAGTATTACTCCAGATTCTATATCTCCACGAGACATCCCGAAAACCCAAAATAGGTTATGAAATAATCAACCGGTCTGCCTATCCAAAGACGAGTTCCTCATACGTCTCCATATAGTACGCCCGACACGTATACTAATGACCTTCAGTAATGTCACGAACACAGGAAACTGTTCGCCCAGCCTACCGAGTTCTCCACATCTCACATGGCCTATTAAATATGCAGTCACCGATGTTCACCCGGCCTGCTGCGAAAATAGCCCACCTTTTTTGTAATTACATCCTAGTCAACCCCCCACCCCAAAGTATCACGTTTCTTGTGCACCCATCTACCCATCAGGCCCCCATCCCATGTTGGTGCACCACATCACCACTACCTCAAATGTTACCTCAATCAGCATCGCCGCCCAACCCATGGATTACACTCAAACAGACGATTCCGGCGTGTAAAAATTATAGCATAACACGCACACCGATACATTCGCCTAGTATTGTTTGTATTCTGACCCAGAACATGCAAGCCTATTGCATTCTAGACACCTACTCAACCAAACGTAGAGCGCATTTCACAACGATCACCCAGATATAGTTATCCCATCACCCTCCCACATCGTCATCTTAAGGTCACTCACCATATCTCTCCATCAAAGACCAACCCATTCGTCCCTATCATCGACTCACACTCTATATCTGACTCCATCACCTATCCCACCGCGCCTATTCATCACCCCCCGGATTTCGATCTTCCCATTGCAAATCCACCCAGTACCCCATCACCACACACCCCAAAGTCAGCTACACCCATACCACGATTCACCCCCCACCGCCACTGTTTCCCACATGTCTATCACTAGTACCCATTCTACCACGCACGAGCCAGTCACATATCCTGAACCATTACCATGCAGCCCGTCCCACCCACACCCCCCCACTCCCACCAATCCAGTCATTGTTGCACCCAGCACAACCCCACACCATTACCCATCAGCCCCACCGATCACTCACCAATTCACTCACCCATACCCATGCACCCTACATCAAGGCTTCCTCAATTCTCGCAAGCAACTTTGTTTCACAATTCTCGCTATAGGCGGCATACAGAAAAAAAGAGAAAAAAAGAAGTGACTCGAGGTATCATCTTACCTAAGTAGGTCTTATGATCCGTTCACCCTGGTCAGCCTGATTCCGAAAATGGCCATATTGAGGTGGTTTGGGTTAGTTTACACGCCAGGGGGGGACTTATACCACACACACACACAGACAGACAGACGACAGAGACAGACAGACAGACATGACACACTTTCGCCTATATTATATAGAAATGATGTTAATGGGTAATTGTTAAAAGAAGCTTGTTCTAGCTAATGGTAAGCAATGTATCAATAAACGTGTTTGAGGAAGAAAATGAGACAAAAGTAGTTGTGTTCCCCCCGCCCCCCTAAGTACGGATTATTTGCGTGAAAACAAGAAAATGAAAATGTTATCTGACGAAACTACCATCTAAATAAGTACAGGACATTATGTAAATTAAGGTGCTAATCAGCGTTTAACCGATTGTGATGAGGCCAGACGATAATAATATTAGAATTGAGGATCGTATCATAGCACCCACTGTAAATGAATGCCTTGTTTTTTTTTTTTTTAGGAGCCGAATTTCATTACCTTTTAAATGCACTTTCGGTTCATTACATGTTATTCGAAACGCAGTATGATAGAAACCTGTACTATTATGCTATTAATCTGAACACATGTATCAACAATGACATGAACTATTTGCCAGTAAAAATTCACACAAGAGTGCTTTTAAGCCATAGCGAAGTTTATCATAGTATAGACAATTACAAGACATTTAAGTAGAGCTTTATCCTATGTATGCTAGATCAGTATGTTGCTATCTGTTTTTGCTATCGATTACTGTTTCTAAGCTATTATGTTATTTATTACGGATTAAGGTACTAAGTTAATTGTTGTTTATTGTTTGTTGTTCCTTACGGAGGGTCAACACGTATAGTTTATTGACTAATTTGAAACTCTAATACCCCGTTCGGTCTGTATTGCGTTGTAATAAACCTGTTAAACACTTTGTAACCCTGACCTTAAATCACGCTTTGAAGCAACACACCAGCGGTAAACATCAAAACACGACACGTTATGTAAGGCACCACACCAAGCGGTCACATACATCAACCACACGCTATAATAGCACACTAGACCAGCGGTAACACATACAGCACACACGCTATGGAAGCACCACGACCAGCTGGCTACGAGCATCAAAACTCTACTCGCAAGCACATACCATGCCGGTAAACACATCATGACCCCAACACGATATATGAAGGAACCACTAGCACGGTAACCCATCAACGACACGATATCAGAGCACATACCAGCGGTAGACACATATCAAGAAGTACCGCTATAAAGCACTACACCCGCGTAACACATGTTAACTACACGCTATAAGCACACACCAGCGGTACACATCAATAATACACGCTATGAGCACAGCACACACGCCTAGCCCCCCCCCCCCCCGGTAACACAGTCAACGAGCACTCTTCATGAAGCACACACCAGCCCCGAGTAACGACATCAAACACCACAACGCTACACGCAGAGCTACAATGCGACCCCCACTTACAGCGACGGTCACACCACCATGACGGTGAATCTTCACCCCTTAATCACGTACCTGTTACATGTACTATAGGTACACGCCACTAGACCACATGCGGCGACGTAAACATACTTAATTCAGGTGGAAAATGAGTGTTACACGACCGACCACATACAGGGACGCAAATGTCCAGCGAATCAGGCAGACGATGATTCGTGTAGCTTGTACTATTTCTGTGTTGTTTGTTTCGGGGTCTTTATGTCTTTCGAATTCTTCAGCGATACATATGATTTTTACGGTAGACAGACGACGGAAGGATGTAGATTCATCGCAAAGAAGCTGAGTCACTGGCGACCATGGATCTAAATATTTAGTTGCAACAGTGGTTCTAAGATATAAACACTTATGATAAAGAGAAAAAGATACAACATTTTTCTTACTAAGAGCGATCGATTACAAGTACTTTCATATAGGTTAAAGCATGCACCATAAAAAGATTCAGGGATCAGCTAGGTACGTAGTAAGTATGTGATATAAACGAATTAGAAAAGTGTTTAGTACGAAAAGTATGACAATGGACACAATGGTAATTATCTAATATCTATAGGAGGAGCCTTGGTCGTCTGTGTCTGTTTTGGGTAGCGAAACAGTAAACTCAATGTTGATGAGAGTAGGCTCAAAAAATCGCAACTAAATCGTAGGTGCGTAAGCGGCTTAAGTCCATGCTGATTGAATAATTTTGAAGGGGGGTTTTGGGGTAAAAAAAAACTGTTGGGAAAGTCATTAGATGACAGGAAGAAAACTCTCCGGTAACGCTTGCCGCATTGTCAGTTGAGTCCGGGAGACCTGACAGGGTACATACCGTATGTTTGTAGTGGTGTGTGCCGTGGGTGTGCTACGTAGAGATGTGTTCAGAGTCGCCTAGCTGTCTGTGTGTGTGTAAGTGTGGTGTCTGTGCAAGCATGCTATAGGCATGCAGGCGTGTGTGTGTTTGTGTGTGAGTGCGTTCAGTGACCGTGTGTTCATGTGTGCGTGGAGTGTTAGTGCGAGTGGCGTGCGTGTAAGGTTTGTAAGTAGCGTGATGTGAGGCATGTGCTGTTGTACTGCAAAATCAAGTATCATGGTCGGTCCGAAGGGCCACACTAAGCACTTTAGTGCAGTGTGTGATGGGACTCTATGCGTTAGGGGAATAACACGGAATTGACAAAGCTGTAGCCCATAGTATTGAGAGGGGAAAGATATGACAGAACACACTAAGCTCTCCGCAATGCAGTTAGAATTATGTGACTGAAGGCTTCGTCAGTATATATCCTAAGGACTTCAGCTATATCCCTGTCCCCCCCTGTGATAGAAAAATTGCGCAAGTCCTTAAGCCATCGTTGCGAGCCTTACACACGCCTGTCATGCACTTATCAGCACATTAGATAGAATTGTTGTGAGAGCCATCGACAACCGAGAGTACATATATATAGATGTTCTTTGCGAAAGCCTGTATTCATCAAGCATAGGCTGTCTGTTAGTGCCAGTAATCACACAAAGAGATATGATAGTAGGGTGCCGCACGTGTCATATGTTAAATTTAGAAAACGATTACTGACGAAATAGATCGATACATAGGAAATAAGTGTAATGGCATCAATAAATACATGCATCATGAACATCCTGAAGTTGTCAAAAAAGAAGAAATAACAAAATATAGCGACGCATATACATGCAAAGTTTACATAGCAGTGCGTATTAGAATGCCGTCAATTAGCATGTGTCCAATTCTTCAAGGTATATCTGTTTTTGTATGTATTTTTGTCTGTTGGACTTGCTATTGTCAGGTTTTTTTTTCTGGTCTCTCCTCGTCATATCTTCTCTCGTAACTCTACTCATGCTCTCGCTCTACTCTCTCATCTCTATCTCTCTACTACACTCATCTCTCTATCGTCGTAGATCCTCTTCTCTCTCTGCTCTCTCTCTCTCTCCTCTCTCTCTCTCTCTCCTCTCCTCTCTCTCTCTCTCTCTCTCTCTCTCCCTATCTCTCTCTCTCTCTCTCTCTCTCTCTCTCTCTCTCTTCCTCTCTCTTCTCTCTCTCTCATCTCTCTCTCTCTCTATCTCTCTCTCTCTCTCTCTCTCTCTCTTCTCTCTCTCTCTCTCTGTCTGCTCTCACATATCTCCACTCGTCTCTCTCTCTCTAGCTCATCTCTCGTCTCTCTCTCCGGTGTGTGTTATGTAATAGTAACAATCGTAATAACATATAAGTATAGCTGTTATAATAAATATATATAAACCTAACTAATAACACATGCTTAACGTATAGATAAATCTAATGATCGACAGTGATGGACAAATACACAATCTTTGAAAAAATAATTGCTACTTCATCAAATATGCAAACATTTTTTATAGGCACAGCCTATTCTGTCATCACACACCTACAAAATATAGTCACGCTGAGCCAATAATGACATTAAGTTAATAGTTTAGATACATTAATGCAAGATGAGCAGAATAAACTGCATTAAGACATTGTGGCAGTGCTGAACATGCGGCAACGTTTCCTACACAAAATCATACATGTGCGATTCATAGTGGATATAAACCCAAAAGGAGAGGAAGAACAATTTTAATACCTGGGCAATGCTATTAATCTGTCGATTCAAAGGTATCATATATCGTGTACTTAGTCACCACAACCAACCTGACGTGGAAAAGTGGAGATAAGCAAGTATTATCTGAAATAAACTATGACATTCTTGAGGAAAAACAATGAAAAAGCGTATGGCTGTATACTCCTTATCTAAGCTACTGATGCCGACATACGAAACATGAGAGAAATATGGAAGCTACAAGAGGTCCCCCATGCACGCCTACACAAGGTAGTATTCTTGTTACTCTAAACGAGAGTACCTACATTACACCGTTTATCCCCATCCATGAACGAACTAGCCTCCTTTTACAGCTCACCGTACTGAGTAACACTGACTACAATTTTCTAAAACTACCTTAGGACAATTACAATGTGACTAACTATCTACTGCAGTCCAATTCCAAATACATTACTACCCTTATGCCCTGAACGCATTTTTTTCGTATTTGATATTTCTAAATATTACGCTTTTCCAGTTGAATCATGTTACTTCTTCTTCTACTATGCATGTACTTGCCGTAAGAAACTTTTCCTACATTCCTTTATTTGTATGCACTTTACTAGCCCGGGACGGCCCTTTAAAAAACATTCTATCAGATCGTCACCTTAGCCTCCATACGGCCTGCTTGATGTCATCTAAAAAATTTTTTGCTAATAGCTTGCGTAATCTCTTTCATGCTAAAGTTACGCACCCATCGTATCAATTTGGCATCTTCTACACTGATTCTAGCAAGGGCTAGTATCCATTCGTAATACGGTAGACACAAAACAGAACACTGTACACCACTCCCTGCCATAGTATTAGGTGAATGACATCTGATTAGAGCCAATTAAAGCTTGAGATCTGTCAACGCCTCAGTCAGCTTCGACTTTAAACACACCTGGAAATGAAATCCAAACACCCTATTAGCTCTATTCTAGCCTGAAGAGCATTATGTTCCTATGGAACGGAGGCACTGAGCTTCACCCCTCCACTACCCAAGATTCCTTATGCTCACCTACTGACATTTTCAAACGCATTACATTACGTAGGTGTAATCTATTACCATGCATTTTGCTACAATCATTAATTACCGCCTACACTCTATACAAGTATCAAATCTAACATCTGCGCACCTGACTACCCACTCACTAATTTATTAGAGTCTTCCCTGCAAGTATGTTACATACAAGACACTGCGATCTGAACAGTATGTAACATACTGCAGTATCATCATGCAAACATGGCTGATGTCATGCTAATCCCACTAGTAAGTCGTGATGTAAATCAAAAAGAGTATGGACCCAAAAACAGACACTTGTGGAAACCCCACTTGTTTACCAATCCCCATTCAGATTTAAAAAACAATTTATTATAACCCTCTGCTGCCTATCACTTAGCCAAGATCTAATCCAACGAAGAAACCTTCCAATCTATTCATGAGTCTAAACCTTTTACGTATTAAGGAGTCGCTGTGTGGTACTTGTCGAATGCCTAAAATTAAGTCAGTCTAAATACATAATCCTCATCATTATCTGCTGCGATAAAACCTTCCAATAAAAACTCAATAAAATAGTGAGGACATGACCTAACCTTGGTGAATCCAATTGTAAAATCATTACCAAAAACATGTTTTAATAAATGATTCTTAATGTTTTTTGCAATAACAGATTCCAATAATTTACCTACTACTGACGTTAGACTAACGAGTCGATTAATTTACATAGTTCCTCTATCACCCTTCTTAAATATGGGACTCATTTCCTTTCCTCCACATGAACGGCACTCCCCTTTATAAACCAATTTCCTAAAAATGTGTACTCAAGGACTCACTAACCAACCTCTTTGCATTATTTTAATACTGAGACACATTCATCTGGTCCTGGATTTAAGAGTCTCAGTATATCTATACCCTCTTCTACCATTTCCCTAGTATATCACAATATCTTTGAGTTTCTCAAACATCGCTTCGCAGTCTAAGAACATGCTGTTCACTCTCAGGACTCATACTTACTTCTTCCGATATCCTCCTGAGTAATCAGACACTATTAGAAACATAGATCATGAAAATATGTTTACACATGTCATCGAGACAGAACTTATAAGTTAAACCCTATGCTCCTATTTGGTTACCCGGGTCTCAGTTAAGATCCCTAGGCTTTGTCTTACTAGACCACTGACAAAAATCCCCGTTAGCGGTCAGGTTTCGCTGGCCAGCAACCGTAATTCATAATTATTGTTTGCTGTCTGTTAATCTTTTCACGGTCCTAGACATACGTTATACTGTTCTTGTCTACCGTGTCCGACGCTGTAACCTTTAATTACTGTGTTGCAATTACTCCGAATAGTTATAATTCTTCAGGAATTACATTTGGGGTGTACGCATTTTCCTAGATATCTTACGCCAGCAATAGGAAAGATTATTTTTTCTGTCCTGCATCAAAAATTCTGATCACAATAATATGTAATCCTCTCAGGCCCGTCCTCACTGACGAGCCTCTTTCCCCTTGACCTCCCATCGCCAGCTTCCCCTCCATCCTATCAAACCCCAGTAATCCCCTCTGACGGTGTCTTACGTAATCCTGCATAATTAAGAATTTTATGAAGGTCTACAGGTACTCTAATGCAGTCATTAACACATATCTACTTTTGCCTACTTTCGAGAGATTTTAACTCCCCGCAAAAAACCTAATTTCACAATGATCGCTATCACATAACGACCTCCAACTTCCCCTGAGTAAACTAACATCTTCCCTGTTTGTATAAAAAAACTAGAATATTATCACCTAGTAGGCTCCTTGATTGCTTGCTTGAAAGTTGATCTTGAACTAGATTTAACAATCCTCCAGGTCATTGTCTCCTACAATAAATCACAGTCTATATTCCAGAATTTTAAATCTCCTACCACGCATTAATCGATTATATATACAAGCCTGCTTATTGCTGATATATAGGGAACTGAATCCTCTTTACATAGTTTGGAGGCCTAACACTACACCCACAACATTTTCCCTCCATCAGATTCCTCCCCAGTTCCATCCTCCCTTCGTGACTCATATCCTCCGATCCACATAAAGACTATTTTAGCATCATGATTTATAGACATTAGTTATGCACAACCCTGCAAGGGTATCCTCTTACATAAAGCGCAACGCTCCAGCTCGCCGGCTAGACGCATCTCCTTGTATGGAATTCTTATACCACAGCATCATATAGCCTCTAGGCTTAACGTACTTGGGCTCCTGAGCATATCTAATCATGTTTCTGCTAATGCTTTATATCCAAAATCTTCTACCACTCCTACACCTGCGGTCATTAAAGTAACGCCAGACCCCCTATTTCTCTGTGATGCACAGGATTATGTGGACATGTCATTCACACAATTACCTAATCCACTGAAAAAATTATGTACATTCCACGACAATTAATTCTAAAAACATGACTTTTCGTAAAAGCGCGGGACAAAACAACAGACTCGTCATGTCCGGCCGTGGCCTGGGAACATGCTGGTTACGTCACAGCAGGAAGCCTACCAGGCCCTGATTTGATACAGATATCACGGAGACTCAGACGAAACATAGTTACTTGAAGAATTTTGGGTGTTGTCTGATAGATTTTTTTTGACGAAATGTTTCGACTTTTATGGATATACTTGTATCCTTCATGGCACAGCAGAGAGAAAGCTGTACCTTTCCAGAGAGCTAGTACCATTGTCCGACCCATTATGGTACCACGGCTATGTAGCGTGCAGCTACCGGTACAGGCGGGTGGAGCCAGCCTCGGAGTGAAACCATCACTGTGTCTTGACCGTGCTGCTACTCACCCGCCTCACTACCGGCGCTGCATTCACACATAACCGGGCAAGCAGACATACATGGTCGGATACCGTGTGGTGCTCAGCTACTTGCAGACAAGGTACAGCTTCTTGCTGTTGCCCGGAAGAGGATGCAGGTATATGTCGCAGATATAACAAAATCGATCAGAAACACCCAATAATACTTCAGAATACTATGATTTTTATTCTGTGAGTCACTCCAGTGCTATCTGTATAGCACTCGAGGCTGGTGGAGGCTTCCTGCTGTGACGACGTAACCAGCATGTTTCAGGCCACGGATGAATGAAGGCTGTTGTTTTTCCCGCGCTTTTTACAGTCATGTTTTTTTAGGGAAATAAGGCGTTCGGAAATGAATAATTTTGTGGATTAGGTATTTGACATGACGTTCAAATAATCATGCAAGGGAAAATGGTTCTGGACGATTACTTTAATGACCGCCATGTGTACGAGTTGTAGAGATTGAATATAATAGCATAGCAGAAACATGATGTAAGTATGGATCCGGCAAGGTAGATTAATCCACAGAGGTTAAGAAAGGATGGGTATAAGAGAATCCTATAAGTGATCGAATTTAGTAGGCGAGCTGGAGGTAGTTGCGCTCTATGTAAGTAGGATACATTGCAGGAGTATGTGCTAATAATGTTATTAAATAACTGATGATAAAAGAATAGTCGTATGGGTGGAGGCACGGAGGGAACTGAGGGAGGATTGATGGAGGGAAAATGGTTGTGGGGTATAGTGTATAGGCCTCCAAACTTTATGTAAAGGGATTCTGAGTCCTATCTAGCAAGAAATAGCCAAGCTTGTAGATATAATCGATGATGCGTGCAACAGGGTAGAAGATTTTAATCTGAGAGGAAATATGTAGACTGGGATTTGAATTAGGAGACACAATGGGGGCACCCCGCGGCAGCGGGCAGGGAGCGCCTCACCCACCCCCGCATGCCACCACGGCACGGGGCAGGGAGCGCCTCACCCGCCTCCGCGTGCCTTCACGGCACGGGGCAGGGAGCGCTTCACCCGTCTCGCGTGCCTTCATGGCACTTCACCTTCACGGCACGGGGCAGGGAGGGCCTTACCACAACCAATATGTTGGAGTTATGAAGATTGGAACCCATAAGAGGTCTTTACTCCTTTTGCTCTAACTATCACAGTCTTCTTTACATGCACCCTCAAAATAGTATGTACAGGTTGGAGTTAAGAAGTGCAGGTTGGAGTTAAGAAGAATGGAACCTCAACCATACCATTTTATATGGTAAAGAACATCAAAATAATATCAAAACATCTCTGGCCGTCCTCCAGGCCACTGCATCCCCACTGGCGAACACCGCCCAACCCGCCACCCTGTAGCGCCGTCTGCAGGGTGGCGCAGTTGTCGAGGGCGTCATGAAAGCCTAAAGAGTGAGTTTGACCTCAGACAACTTTGAGAGATTGGTCTTCATGTAGGGGAACATGGACCTACCCAAGATGGATTTGTCACCAGAGGACTCTGAGTGAGGAGTCTGAGGGGGCCTGATATCATTATATCAATGAAAAGTAAATAATTTGAAATGTAGTGTACCTATGCTAATTACTATTATTATTACTATTACAATTATTATTACTATTTTATTAATAACCCTTAGTGTGCACTTAAGTTGATCAATTGAGTGACGAGTCACAATGAGGGGGAGGTGAACTCTAATATACTATAGGAGTAGCCGTGTATGTGTGTGTCTGTCTGTCTGTCTGTTTTGGGTAGCCGAAACTGTAAATTTAATTTTGATGAGAGTAGGCTCAAAAAATGGGAAATAAATCGTAGATGGTAAGCCGCTTGGTCCCATGTCGATTGAATAATTTTGAAGGGGGATTTTGGGCTAAAAACACTTAAGGAGTATTAGATTACAGGAAAATCTCTGCGGTAACGGTTTGCAGCATTTCACAAACTTAGTAGACTCATGGACGTTTGTGGGTGTGTGTGAGTGTGTGTGTTGGAATCACACGGAACACAAAGGGTTGGAATCACACGGAACGTGGTATACCCCGAGGCACTTTGACCAGTGACCAACGACAGCAACAACACGATTGGAGTTTGCAATCACATGTTGTCTAATATATACTACTACTACAAACATCAATACATGGGTCCGAAATTCCCACAAGCACTTGTGTAAGCTTCAACATCTGTGGGGTGAGGGGTAAGCATGAAAAAATTACTACTATATTTCAATTGACATAAAGTGATTTAGTAAAACATATTAATTTACTAGAAAAAAGTGCTTTACCTTTAGTTTTGCACTTTATGCAGGGAAAACATCACGTAATTGGTTTGCGAAGGTGCTGACTCGCGGTTGCGGTAATGTAAATTCATGAAATTTGCGAACTTTGTGCGAAATTTGCGGAAAGTAACCTTTACGTAGAAAAAAAATAGAGAATAAAAGAATGGAGCATGGGGTTGGTAGAAGAAGAAGAAGAATAGGACAGAATAGGAGAGATAAGGGGTAAATTGGTTGTAAAGAGGTTGGTTTTAGGTCTTTAGGCGATAGGTAAGGATAGGTTTGCTTTATACAGTAGTTGTATAGTATAGTTTGCCTATAGCTTTGACTTCCTGCCTTTCTAAAGTTTTTGAATCTATACTTGATAAGAAGATTCTTAAGCATCTATCTGCTCACAATCTTCTATCTGATGGTCAGTACGGTTTCCGTAAAGGTCGATCTACTGGCGATCTTCTAACTTTCCTAACTGAATCTTGGTCATCTTCCTTTAGGGGTTTCGGTGAAACTTTTGCTGTTACCCTTGACATTATCAAAAGCTTTTGATAGAGTCTAGCATAAATCTTTAATTTCCAAACTACCCTCATTCGGTTTCTATCCTTCTCTCTGTACCTTCATCTTAAGTTTCCTTTCAAAGCGTTCTATTGCAGCTACTGTAGATGGACATTGTTCTCCTCCTAGATCTATCAATAGTGGTGTTCCCCAGGGTTCTGTCCTATCACCCACTCTCTTTCTATTATTCATTAATGATTTTCTAAGTCTAACTCAAAGCCCTATCCACTCCTACGCTGATGGTCATACCTCCTACCCTGCATTTTTCAACGTTTTTTATTAGACGTCCAACTCAACATGAACTAAGTGATTTACGGAGAAATGCCACCGAGCGCCTAACTTCTGATCTTTCTATAATTTCTGATTGGGGCAAAGCAAGCTTTGTTTTGTTCAATGCCTCAAAAACCCAATGTCTTCACCTATCTACTCGACAAAACCTACCAGATAACTATCCCCTCTTCTTCAATGACACTCAACTGTCTCCTTCTTCTACAATGAACATTCTAGGACTATCCTTTTCTAAAATTCTGAACTGGAAATCTCACATCTCATCTCTTGCTAAAACAGCTTCTAAGAAGTTAGGTGTCCTGTGGCGTCTGCGTCCTTTTTTTTTCTCCCTCCCGATTGCTTACCCTCTATAGGGGCCTTATCCGCTCATGTATGGAGTATGTCTCATATGTTTGGGAAGGATCCACTCACACAGCTCTCCTAAACAGGGTCGAGTCAAAAGCTTTTCGTCTCATCAACTCCTCTCCTCTGACTGACTGTCTTCAATCTTTAAATCACCGCCGCAATGTTGCTTCTCTTGCTCTCTTCTACCGTTATTTTCATGCTCACTGCACTTCTGAACTTGCTAACTGCATGCCTCCCCCCCTCCCGCGGCCTCGCTGCACAAGACTTTCTACTCATTCTCATCCCTATTCTGTCCATCTTCCTAATGCAAGAGTTAATCAGTATCTTTACTCTTTCATCCCTTTCACTGGTAAACTCTAGAACTCTCTTCCTGTTTCTATTTTTCCACTTTCCTATGACTTAAATCTTTTCAAAAGAAGAGTAACAAGACACCTCCCGAACTAAATTGACTCACCCCTCTTTTTTATTTTATTATCTTACTGTCTTCTGTATAGGGACTGGCAACTAAGCGGGCTTTGTGTTAGCCATTTGTGTTGTGCCCTTGGCCAGTCCTTTGTGATGTAAAAAAAGAAGAAGAAAAAAAAGGTACCGTAGATAACACTATAGTAGCCACGGTGCACTAATGTCGCCAGGCGCCATATAGTAAGAATTATAGCATTACTACTGAATGTTGTGTGCCACTGAAGATGGTACACAGTAGTTTATATCATGCCTGTATAATCTACCCTGTTTCAGTGTTGTTTTATGCTTTTTATCTCCAAATATTTAAGGTTTTTCATTTCGCTACTCGTTTTTTTTCTTCGGGCGACGACGACGGCGGGAGGACACTCAGAACATAAACACCAGCTGGCGATCTTAGTGTAGGTCGCCATTCGGTTAATATTTTTGTAATTTGTTCATTTATAGCCATAATATGACACAGACGAAGACACAAAATGACACAGACTCTCCAGATAGCCCCGTCTAACTTTCCTGAAATCATGGATGTAGAAATGTAAGTACTAACGTCACCAGACGTCTGTAAATAGAAAAAAACGTTGTCCTGGCGACTTTAGTGTTTATCTATGGTAAGGGATAAGAAAGGGATAGGAAAAGGATGGGGACGGGAAGAGGGAAGAAGAATAAGACATAATAGGAAGGGATAAGGGTAAGTGTTTAAAGGGATGGTTTTAGGTCCTTAGGGGATAGGTAGGGATAGGAAAGGGATGGCTAAGGGATGGAAAGAGATGTATAAGATGGCTATTTTTGGGTGTCACGAATCTGTCCCTAATTGGGATGTTCATGTTGTCTTTAATTACGATTTAGATAGATAGATAGATAGATAGACAGAAACATGCAAACAGACAGACTGACAGACAGACAGACAGACAATAAAACAGACAGACAGACAAATTGATAGAGGTAGATAGATAGATATACAGATAGACAGACAAACATGCAAACAGACAGACTGACAGACATACATACAGACAGACAGGCAGGCAGACATACAGACAGATTGATAGATAGATAGATAGATGGATAGATAGACATATGTGTTAAGGAAGGTTGAGTCAGGTATATAGATGGATTGATGGATAGAAACACACACACACACATACACACACACAGTATACACACACACACACACACACACACACACACACGCACATTCGCACATACACACACACACACACACACACACACACACACACACACACACACACACACACACACAAACACACACACACACACACACACACACACACACACACACACACACACACACACACACACACACACACTATTCATTGCTGCTGGTGATGCGTGTGAAACCAAAGTTTCTGTTTATACGAAATATGTGATTTCGTTTTCATAGTTAGGGGTCATATGAAAATTATAAATTTGTATTCAGCTAATGAAATATTTTATGCATGATTTAATGAATACATAAATAAGAACTGAATGAATTACCTGTGCCAGGACTATCGAAATGTTTCATGATTAGGTTCATATGGATGAGGGAAGCTGTTGAACCCGTGTGTTAATGACCAAATATTTCTCACATCGAAGTGAGCTGTCAGTTCATTGGATTACGTGACATGAAATATAACATTCTGAAAAGAAATAATTTATCTCTAGTTCGTGAAGGAATTAATTTATTCAGTAAATTCATATGCTTGAAAGCCCCGTATCGCCCCCGTGTTTTGCTTGCGTGGTGCATTGGAAAGGCTGCAGGTGCTGTGTCTCAACGATTGGGTGCGTTCTGACGGCTACACTCACCCATGCAAGGACAATAATGAAGCTAATAATTGTAATATTGATAAGCAAAGGTTAAATTCATCTTTGTTCCGTTTGGTTACTGAAACTGATCTGCCATTCTGGAACTACAGTGCTACGTGATATCGGTCTTCTTGATTGTCGTTGATATAGTAGTAATTTCTATTAGCCATTGAGGGTCGACGAGGGTAAGATACGGTTATAGATGTCGCAAGCAGGTTACGGTATCTTAAAAGTCTTTTCATGTAATTTTTGTGGACTAATTATTTTTATAATCATAATACATCCCTTCAGTATTTTCAATTATATTTATCAGGAGGAGCAACCGCAACAGTAATATATTTTTTTCTATTTTTTTCAATAATGCCGTTTTTTTATTTATCTTCATCATCATCATCATCTTCGTCTTCTTCATCTTCGTATTTCATATTCTGCTATTTTTCTTCTCTCCCAGTATCCGCCTCTAAAACTTGACCAAGCTGATGTTTCTATGTTCCCAAAAGATTGAATGTCATCTAAGAATAACTGCGGTTTCGAGAGAGTGTCTGACACATTAGAAGTGAAAGTAGATAAGGAAATGAATGGCACACCCGGGAAGCATAGTCAAGGCCGAGATGTATGGGGCGGCCATCCGCTTGCACCATCTGTCTTATGGCGCCTATGTAAGCGTCTTTTTGTGTGTGTGTCTGGACAGCCATTACGGAATGATGTACGACCAACCCGTCGGAAACTCCATAGAAAGAAAGAAATGATGAAAAACATCTGCTCTTTGAGTACGAAGGCGTGGTATGCGTGGCAGCTTAAACTACTCAGCTTCGTCAGATGCTTCATGGAAGAAAAGCACAGTGAAACAGATAGATATCATGCATGTACGTCATACTTAAGTGTTTGCATCTAAAAAAAAATTCCATTCTCCTTTCTCTTTCTTTCTCTCTCTCTCTCAGTGTGTGTGTGTGTGGGTGGGTGTGTTTGCGTGTTTTTTTGTTTTTGTGTGTTTGCACGTGCCTCGTGTGGATCAGCCTGTACAATATACAGTATATATATATCAGTAAGATATGAGATATATATATTAGGGTGTTCCATATTTACTAGGGAAAAATAACAGTTCAGATACTTCGCCATATCGACTTTGCCCTGTTTTATTATTTAAAATGGATGCGATTGATACCTCTTTCAACAAAATAAAATAAAATTTACAGGTCGCGCATATGACTGCCGTAGCACTCAGAGGGAGGAGGCCGAGCAGGCGGCCTTGGTCCGCTTGGGAACCTCGCTGCGGTAGTGCTTGTCGACGCGCAGGAGGTACTGGAGCTGGCCCTCATCCTTTACAGCGCCGTCATTGACCACCTTCAGAGCCCTGACGCGGTTCTTCAGTGCCTCGTCGATCGACACACTGATCGGACCTCTGATTACACTGACGGACCTCTGATTACACTGACGGACTTCTGATTACACTGACGGACCTCTGATTACACTGACGGACCTCTGATCGCACTCAGAGGGAGAAGGCCGAGCAGGCGGCCTTGGTCCGCTTGGGAACCTCGCTGCGGTGGTGCTTGATGACGCGCAGGAGGTACTGGCGCTGGCCCTCGTCCTTTACAGCGCCGGCGAACTGCTTGATGAGGGCGATCGCACGCTCAGCGTTGTCATTGACCACCTTTAGAGCCCTGACGCGGTTCTTCAGTGCTTCGTCCGCGAGTAGGTTCTGGGGGTGTTCTTTCCGATCCGTCAGCAGCTCGAACAGCCGCTTGCTGCTACTGGCGACGAAGCCGCTCAGGGTCGTGGTGTTGGTCACTTTCAACCCTTTCCCCTCGAGCCTCTTCAATGCCTTGGACGCAGGCCTTACCAGGTTCTCCAGCATCCGCTTTTTCTCCCCATCCTCGACTCTGTCGTCGAAGAAACCCAGCGCGATCAGGTCGTCTGAAAGATACCAGAGGTGGCGAGAAAGAGCCCTGGTACCCTCTGCGCCAACTTCCTTGTCAGGATACTCGTTTAGGGTCTGCAGGAGCTCCAGATCGTTCTTTGGAGCGTACTCCGGAATCAGTGCCTCGTGCCAGTGTTTGATGTACAAGAGGCTGACGAACAGCGCCACTTGACGGAGGCCTCGTTGAATGCGAGCTGGCAGCTCCAACTGGTCGGCGAAGAGCGTCATCTTGACCATCCACCTTGCTTGGTGGTAAGCACCGGGAGCTCGGAATCGGATCTGTCCCTCGCTTCCTCCGAGGAACAGGAGGCACAGTCGGAGGAGTTCATCGTAGTCCTCTCGTGGGTTGCTTCCGTCATGGAGAACTGTTTGCAGGAACGTAACCATCTGTACGCGGGGCAGATCAAGGGCGTTCTCCAGTGGCTCCTCATCATTCAATGTGTGGTACGATCCACGATCAAGGGATTCCCAGCGTGACTGGAAGCGCTTGAAGGTTGGGATCTCGGGACCAGTGGAAGGGCCGCAGCACTTTTCGAAGACGTGCTTCAGAACAACCTCCAGTACGTGGTGCCGGCATGCCAGCCAGAGTAGGGAGCGACCGAGGAGATTTTCCAGGTGTACACAGGTGCATGCATGAACAGCGAGCATGCCGCTGTTCGAGGCCGTCGTATCGAAGGAAAGGCCAATGATCAGCTCCCTGGCACCGACTCGCTCGACCTCCTGGAAAACTGTCCTTGCGACTTCTTGTCCCGTTCGATCTTGTGCAACGGGGACTCCCAGGATCTCCTCGAAGTTCTGCCCGGTCGCAACCACGGCAATGCGGTCCTCTGAAGCCCATCTCGAAGTCGCTTTCGGTAGTAGCTTACCGTCCCAGTGGATAACCAACGGAGGAGGATCCTTGAAGGCCTCCCTTTCCATTTGAATGACAAGTGTGGCGAAATGACAAGCTGATTGACATCGTGGCCCAAATCCTTCGCTGTCGCGATGTAAGCGCTCGAGGCCTGACGCACGGACAGCCCTTCTCGGTCCCAGGCCGACGTTAGCTCGATATTTAGGGACAGCTTGTTTGTTGGTGCTCGCCGGGGTAATTTTGTTGCCGGTGCCTTGAAGTCGCCGTCCTCATCTTCCGACGATGTATTAGACGATGAGGAAAGGCCAGATCGCGGATAGGGGACCTTCTCCAGTAGTCGTTCCGTTTCAGCCTCCTGCTTCCGCTTGCGGTTTTCCAACTTCTTAGCGGCTTCCTTTTTCTTCTTTTCTTTCGCCACTTCGGCGACATCGACGCCGGCCATGGACGAACTGGAACGACCTTCTCTCTGCGAAATGAGGAAGCTTTTGTCCTCATCCAAGATATCCCTCCTTTCAAGAACGTATGCGCTGGAGATGTCGAAAAGATCTTCCAGGTCGCCCTTCCAAATCTTCCGCTTCAGCTCGGCCCCGTCAGTTATCCTGTTCCGATCCTTCTTCAGGGCTTGGTACTCCTCGAACAGATTTTTGACGTTCTTCCTAATGTTCGCGTCGGTTTTCGTTGTCAGCTTCGCCTTGCCCCAGATGGCCTTCAGCTTCTCACTCGTTGCCGACACGGAATCAGGGACAGTTTTCTTTAATACGTGGTGCTGATACATGAAGAAAAGGAACACTTGCTCCCGCGAGGGCAAGCGAGCACCAAGGGTGTCTGGTTCTGGAATTTTGTCGAGCAACCACATCTGCGAAGACTTTCTAGTAGCCGCCATTTTACCTAAGAAAGAAAGAAAAAATGTATTTCAAAAAGGGATTTCACGGAATTGACTGCAGCCCGATATACGGGCGAAAGTGCGCGACCCCTAAACCCTAATGGAATGAGCTGAAATTTGGCACGACACTTCACCAGCATATATACTACACGGCCAGCATCGATATGAACCAAAACTATCGACTTCGACAAAATGAAACGCCCTAATATATATATATATATATATATATATATTATATAAGAGAGAGAGAGAGAGAGAGAGAGAGAAGAGAGCAGAGAGAGAGAGAGGAGGAGAGAGAGAGAGATGAGAGAGAGAGAGAGAGAGAGAGAGAGAGAGAAGAGAGAGAGAGAGAGAGAGAGGAGAGAGGAGAGAGAGAGGAGTGTATATACGGGCAGGAGATTTTCTCTGAAACAGATCTCGTTAAAAGTGATAGCTAGTTCAGCGTTTATTATCTTTTTAAATATATTTTCTCTTTGTCTTAAGAGTGTCTTATTCACTTTTGTAATCACTTTTATGACTTCGCCGTAGCTTGTCATTTTTGCTGTGTCGCGATTTCGGGTCTAAGAACCCTTCTTCAGCAGCATGTGGAAGATGTTTTCTCCTCAGTTGTAGAGGTGAGCATGATTTAGTTGTGGAGTGAAGCGCTATTTATTGATGAAGTCTGGCTGCCGCGCACTTCATTGACTTCATCAATAAATAGCGCGTCACTCCACAACTAAATCATGCTCACCTCTACAACTGAGGAGAAAACATCTTCCACATGCTAGTGAAGAAGGGTTCTTAGACCCGAAATTGCGATACAGCAAAAATGACAAGCTACGGCGAAGTCATAAAAGTGATTACAAAAGAGAATAAGACACTCTTATGACAAAGAGAAAATATCTTTAAAAAGATAATAAACGCTGAACTAGCTATCACTTTTAACGATATATATATAATATATATATATATATATATATATATAATATATATATATATATTATATATATATATATATATATATATATATATATATATATATTTTATATATATATATATATATATATATATATATATATATAATATATATATATATATATATATATATATATATATATATATGCATATACATACACGTATGTATATACCCAGAGCTAATACACTCTCTGGTGTAGCTTCTCATGTTTATTTACGTTCATGGGTTAGCCACGTAGCTTCGTCACCTGCCTTTAATATCAGATATTCCCTCCGCCTCCCAATCTACATACAATGATTCTTACAGGTATTGCCTTTTCGGTAGTGTTACAGTTGCTGGCCTCTGTATTATGCTCTCTCTCTCTCTCTCTCCTCTCTCTCTCTCTCTCTCTCTCTCTCTCCTCTCTCTCTCTCTCTCTCTCTCTCTCTCTCTCTCTCTTCTCTCTCTCTCTCTCTCTCTCTCTCTCTCTCTCTCTCTCTCTCTCTCTCTCTCTCTCTCTCTCTCTCTCTCTCTCTCTCTCTCTCTCTCTCTCTCTCTCTCTCTCTCTCTCTCTCTCTCTCTCTCTCTCTCTCTCTCTCCTCTCTCTCTCTCTCTCTCTCTCTCTCTCTCTCTTCTCTCTCTCTCTCTCTCTCTCTCTCTCTCTCTCTCTCTCTCTCTCTCTCTCTCTCTCTCTCTCTCTCTCTCTTCTATCTATATATAATATATATATATATTATACACCACACACACACACACACTCACACACACACACACACACACACACACACACACACACACACACACACACCACACACACACACACACACACACACACACACACACACACACACACACACACACACACACACACACACACACTGAAAATGATAAAGTATATATCCCAAGGAACCGGTGGCAATGGTAGGTCGCTCATCTCACCAGCGGGAGAGCCACGGATCAATCGCTGGGTCAATACCCTTAGACAAGGTGTCTTTGAGGTAGCCTGTTCGTACTTGGAGCTGGAATAAGTGATCAGATGTAACAACGGCTGGCTGGATATAAGTGTCAAATGCTTGTATATTTAGCTTAAAGTAATCGTCCAGACCATTTCATCATTCCTGATTTAATGCAGTCAAAATATAGCCATGATCGAGTATATGAACAATATGTTGTCACTTTTTGCATCCAGTCACCCATTTTTAAATGATCCGCATTCAAAATCTGAAAATTCACCGAGCTCTCAAAACACAACTGGTGACCAGCAGACGACGCACCACGGCTCGATGACGTCACAGCAGGAAGCCTCCCAGCCCTGCCTGATAGAGATACACGGAGACTCAGAAAAAAACATAGTACTTGAAGAATTTTGGGTGTTTCTGATAGATTTTTTTTGCGATATGGCATATACTTGTATCCTTCATGGGCACAGCAAGAAAGCTGTACCTTTCCAGAGAGCTTAGCACCCATTTCCGACCTATTTGGCCAGGTTATGTGTGTGCAGCGCCGGTAAGAGGCGGGTGAGAGCAGCACGGCAAGACAATGTGTTTCACACCGCGCGGCTCTCACCCGCCTCTTACCGGAGCTGCACACACATAGCCTGGCCAAATGGGTCGGAAATGGGTACTAAGCTCTCTGGAAAGGTACAGCTTTCTTGCTGTGCCCATGAAGGATGCAAGTATATGTCGCAATAAAAATCGATCAGAAACACCCAAAATTCTTCAGATACTATGTTTTTTTCTGAGTCTCCGTGTATCTGTATCAATCAGGGCTGGGAGGCTTCCTGCTGTGACGTAACCAGCATGTTTCCCGCCACGGCTGGAATGAGGCTGTTGTTTTTCCCGCGCTTTTTACAAGTCATGTTTTTAGGGAAATAAGGCGTGGAAATGAATAATTTTTTGTGGATTAGGTATTTTGAATGAACATTCAACATAATCATGCAAAGAGAAAATGGGTCTGGACGATTACTTTAATGACCGCATGTGTAGGAGTGTAGAAGATTTTGATATAATAGCATTAGCAGAAACATGATTAGATATGTCAGGCAAGGTAGTTAATCCAGAGGTTAAGATAGCTGGGTATAAGAAATTCCACAAGGAGAGGTTAGGCAGGCGAGCTGGAGGAGTTGCGCTTTATGTAAGAGATACATTGCAGGGTTGTGCTAATAATGTTATAAAAACTGATGATAAAATAGTCTTTATGGGTGGAGGCTACGGAGGGAACTGAGGGAGGATCTGATGGAGGGAAAATGGTTGTGGGTGTAGTGTATAGGCCTCCAAACTTATGTAAAGAGGATTCAGTTCCTATATAGCAAGAAATAAGCAAGGCTTGTAGATATAATCGATTATGCGTGGTAGGAGATTTTAATCTGAGAAATATAGACTGGGATTTAATTGTAGGAGACAATGACCTGGAGGAATTGTTAAATCTAGTTCAAGATAACTTTCAAAGGCAAGCAATCAAGGAGCCTACTAGGGGAGATAATATTCTAGATTTGTTACTAACAAACAGGGAAGATTTAGTTACTCAGGTGGAAGTTGGAGGTCAGTTAGGTGATAGCGATCATTGTGAAATTAGGTTTTTTGCTTAAAATGGAAAGTAGGAAATAGAAGTGTTAATAAGCATAGAGTACCTGACTTCATAAAAGCTAATTATGCAGGATTAAGAAGACACCTGGAGGGGATTAACTGGGGTTGTAGGATGGAGGGGAAGGTGGGGTGGGAGGTCAAGGGGGAAAGAGGTGTCAGTGAGGACGGGCCTGAAGAGGATTACATATTATTTGTAAGAAATTTGATTGCAGGACAGAAAAAATAATATTCCTTATAGGGCGATAAGATCTAGGAAAAACTACCCCAAATGAATGACTGCGAATTTATAACATTGGAGTAAATTGAAACATGTACTTAAAGGTCAAGGCAGGACAGGTGAGCAGAGAACAGTATAACGTAATGTCTAGGACAGTGAAAAGATTAACAAGAGCAGCAAACAATAATTATGAGATTACGGTTGCTGGCCAGGCAAAACCTGACCCTAAGGGATTTTTTCAGGTCTATAAGACAAAGCCTAGGGACTTACTGAGACCGTTAAAAATAGAAAAGGGTGAAATTATAAGTTCTGATGATGACATGTGTAAAATTTTAAATGATTATTTCTTAAGTGTTTTTACTCAGGAGGATATACAGATGATGCCTGATAGTGAACAGATGTTTAGAGGAAGCGATGTTGAGAAACTCAAAGATATTGTGATAACTAGGGAAATGGTAGAAGAGGGTATAGATATAATGAAGAATCTTAAATCACCAGGACCAGATGAAATTTGTCTCACAGTATTAAAATAATGCAAAGAGGTTGTTAGTGAGTCTTTAGTACACATTTTTAGGAAATTGGTTGATAAAGGGGAAGTGCCGTTAATGTGGAGGAAAGGAAATGTAGTCCCCATATTTAAGAAGGGTGATAGAGGACTAATGTGAAATTATCGACTCGTTAGTCTAACGTCAGTAGTAGGTAAATTATTGGAATCTGTTATTGCAAAAAACATTAGAGATCATTTATAAAAGCATAGTTTGGTAAATGATTTACAATATGGATTCACCAAGGGTAGGTCATGTCTCACTATTTTATTGAGTTTTTATTGGAAGGTTTATGAGACAGCAGATAATGATGAGGATTATGATATTGTATACCTGGACTTAAGTTAGGCATTCGACAAGGTACCACACGAGCGACTCTTAAATACGTAAGGTTAAGACTCATGGAATAGATTGGAAGGTTCTTCGTTGGATTAGATCTTGGCTAAGTGATAGGCAGCAGAGGGTTATAATAAATTGTTTTAAATCTGAATGGGGATTGGTAACAAGTGGGGTTCCACAAGTGTCTGTTTTGGGTCCATTACTATTTTTGATTTACATCAACGACTTATATAGTGGGATTAGCAGTGACATCAGCATGTTTGCTGATGATACTGAAGTAGGTAGAACTGTTAGATCGCAGTTTGATGTAAACATATTGCAGGGAGACTTAGATAAATTAAATGAGTGGGTAGTCAGGTGGCAGATGATATTTGATATTGATAAGTGTAGCGTAATTAATGTTGGTAGAAAAAATCCTGGTAATAGATACACCATACGTAATGTATCGTTGAAAAGATCAGAAGGTGAGTAAGATCTGGGAGTGAGGGTGAGCTCAGACCTCCGTCCTAGGAAACAATGTATTCAGGCTAGAAATAGAGCTAATAGGGTGTTTGGATTCATTTCCAGGTGTGTTAAAAGTAGAAGTGCTGAGGTTATTCTAAAGCTTTAATTGGCTCTAATCAGACCTCACCTAAACTATGCGGTTCAGTTTTGGTCTCCGTATTACAGAATGGATATAGCCTTGCTAGAATCAGTGTAGAGAAGGATGACCAAATTGATACATGGGATGCGTAACTTTAGCTATGAAAAGAGATTGAAGCTATTAAATTTTCACTCACTCAAGAGGCGTAGAGTAAGGGGCGATCTGATAGAAGTTTTTTAGTGGATAAAGGGATACAATAAAGGAGATGTAGGAAAAGTTCTTACGGCAAGTAATCAGAGTAGAACAAGAAGTAACGGATTCAAGCTGGAAAAGCGTATATTTAGAAATATAAATAGAAAAAAATGGTTCACAAATAGGGTAGTAAATGATTGGAATGGACTCAGTAGATAGGTAGTCAGTGTAGAGTCAGTAGGGAGCTTTAAAAGGAGGCTAGATCATTTCATGGATGGGGATGAAAGGTGAATGTAGGTAGTGTTAAGTAACAAGAACTACCTTGTGTAGGTCTCACGGCCTCTTGTAGCTTCCTTATTTTCTCATGTTCTTATGTGCAATCAGTAGCTATACAGCCAAAAGCTTTTCCATTGTTTTCCTCAAGAAATGCATAGTTTATTCAGATAATTTGCTTTCTCCCTTTCCACGTCAGGTTGGTTTGTGGACTAAGTACCAATATGATAACAACACAAATTAATACATTGCAAACAGGTTTAAAATTGTTCTTCCTCTCCTTTTGTTTGTATATCCACAAATTGCACTTATGATTTTTGTAGGAATATTTGCCGCATGTTCCACTGCCACTTCTTAATGCAATTTTTATTGCTCCATCTTGATTAATGTATCTAAACTATGTAATTTAATTGATTATTGCTGCTCTATATTTTGTAGGTATGATGCAGAATGCTGCCATAAAAATGTTTGCATATTTGATGAAATTATCAATTATTTTTTCAAAGATTGTTATTTGCCATCACTGTCATCATTGTTATTATAGTTAACATAACATAGTTATATAGTTATATTAATATATTTATTATAACAGTATATTATATTGTTATTACTATTGTTACTATTACACACACACACACACAGAGAGAGAGAGAGAGAGAGAGAGAGAGAGAGAGAGAGAGAGAGAGAGAGAGAGAGAGAGAGAGAGAGAGAGAGGAGAGAGAGAGAGAGAGAGAGAGAGAGAGAGAGAGAGAGAGAGAGAAGAGAGAGAGAGAGAGAGAGAGAGAGAGAGAGAGAGAGAGAGAGAGAGAGAGAGAGGAGAGAGAGAGAGAGAGAGAGAGAGAGAGAGAGAGAGAGAGGAGAGAGAGAGAGAGAGAGAGAGAGAGAGAGAGAGAGAGAGAGAGAGAGAGAGAGAGAGAGGAGGAGAGAGAGAGAGAGAGAGAAGAGAGAGAGAGAGAGAGAGAGAGAGAGAGAGAGAGAGAGAGAGAGAGAGAGAGGAAAGGAGAGAGAGAGAGAGGAGAGAGAGAGAGAGAGAGAAAAAAAAAACCTGACAAATAGACAAGCAAACAAAAACATACATAAAGACAGAAATACTGAAAATGGACACTGGCTAAATATGAGGCATCGAACTCACTTGCTATGTAAAACTTTGGCATTAATGCGTGATAATTTTTTTCTTTTTTTGACAACTTTCAGGATGTTCTGATGCATGTTTTATTGACATTAATTTCCTTGTACTTTTCTCAGTATCGTTCTGTTAACATTGAGCGGGCTGCACCTCATCATATCTCTTTGTGTTACTGGCACAAAGAGGTACTTGAGAATAAGCTTTCCAAAGAAAATCTATAATAATCGTGTTGATGGCTCCTCACAACAATTCTATCTAATGTGACATGATAAGTGCATGATCAGCGTAAGGGACGATGGCTAAGGACTGCAATTTTTCATCGACAGGAATAGTGAAGTCTTCGATTCACTGACAACCTTAGTCACATAATTCTAACTGCATTGCCGGAGAGCTTAGTGTGTTCTGTTTCTTTGCCCTCAAACTATGGGCTACAGCTTTGTCAATTCCTTGTTATCCCCTAACATAGAGTCCCACAAGTGCTTGTGGGCCCTTCGGACCCATGTATTGATGTTTGCAGTACACACACACTCACACACGCACACAAACGGACACGCACGCACGCACACACACATGCACACACACGCACACACACACACACACACACACGCATGCATGCTTGCATGCTTGCACACACACACACACACACACACACACACACACACACACACACACACACACACACACACACACAAACAAACGGTAAGTACATGAGTCTACGGAGTAAGTGACATGCGGCAAGACGTTACCGGAGAGTTTCTTCCTGTCATCTAATACTCCCAAAAGTTTTTTTTACCCCAAAACCCCCCTTCAAAATTATTCAATCAGCATGGGACTAAGCCGCTTACCACCTACGATTTATTTGCGATTTTTTGAGCCTACTCTCATAAAAATTGAGTTTACTGTTTCGGCTACCCAAAACAGACACAGACAGACACAAGGCTACTCCTATAGTATATTAGATAGATACCCATTGTGTCCATTGTCACTACTTTCGTACTAAACACTTTCTATTGTTTATTCAGTTATACGAAAAACGACCCTGATATTTTTATGGTCTGCTTTACTATGAAATTTGGAAGCTCTTAGAAGAAAAAATTTGTTTTTTTCTTTTCAAAAGGGTTTTTATCTTAGACACTGTTGCAATAAATATTACCATACCAGGAATTCAGCTTCTGCGAATCCATCCTTCGTCGTGTGTCTCCCTGTAAAAATAAATAGAGCGGCGGAAAGAAATTCAGAAAGACAAAAGACACCGAAACAAACAACACAGAAATAGACAAGTAACGAATCTCTCGTGATTGCGGGAGATTTGCGTCACCTGTATGTGGTCGGTCGGTAACAAATCATGTTTTTCCACCTGCATGTAAGTATGTTTACGTGCCGGCATGTGGTCTATGGCGTGTACCTATAGTACATGTACATGTACGTGTTAAGGGGTGAAGATTGACTCATGGTGAGGTGTGACCGCTTCCGTGTGCTTGTGCTTGAGAGCGTGTGTGTTGATGTGTTACCGCTGGTGTGTGCTTCATAGCGTGTGTTGATGTGTTACCGCTGGTGTGTGCTTCATAGCGTGTGTTGATGTGTTACCGCTGGTGTGTGCTTTATAGCGTGTGTTGATGTGTTACCGCTGGTGTGTGCTTTATAGCGTGTCTTGATGTGTTACCGCTGGTATGTGCTTGAGAGCGTGTGTTGATGTGTTACCGCTAGTGTGTGCTTCATAGCGTGTGTGTTGATGTGTTACCGCTGGTATGTGCTTGAGAGCGTGTGTTGATGTGTTACCGCTGGTGTGTGCTTCATAGCGTGTGCGTTGATGTGTTACCGCTGGTGTGTGCTTTATAGCGTGTGTTGATGTGTGACCGCTGGTGTGTGCTTCATAACGTGTGTGTTGATGTGTTACCGCTGGTGTGTGCTTCATAGCGTGTTTAAAGGTTTAAAGGTTTAAAGGTTTATTAACTCAATACAGACCCCGAACGGGGTATTAGAGTTTCAAATTAGTAATAAATATACGTATTGACCCTGGTAAAGAAAACAAACAAAAAAACAAGTAACTAGACTTAATAGCGTAATAAATAACATAATAGCTTAATAACGTAATAGATAGCAAAAACAGATAAGCAAACATAATTTCTAGAACATAGGAACAGCTCTACTTAAAATGTCTTGTAATTTCTACAATAAACTTCGCTAAGCTTAAAAGCACTTTATAATTTTTACTGGCAAATAGTTCAGTCATTTTATATGTATTAGGTAATACATAGTAGTAGGGTTTTACATACTGCTTTCGAACATTATGAAAGAAAGTGCATTTAAAAAGGTAATGAAATTCGTCTCCTACGTCATTCATATTACAGTGGGTGCATATACGATCCTCAATTCTAATATTATTATATCTGCCTCTCACAATCGGTAAACGATGATTAGCACACTTAAATTTACATAATGTCCTGTAATATTTAGATGGTAGTTTCATCAGATAACTTTGCATTTTCTTGTTTTCACTCATAATCCTGTAATTGACACAAACTAAATTATTGTGAGTTTCTTCCTCCCACGTTTATTTGTAAATGTCGTTACACCTTAGCTTGAAAGCTTCTTTTAACCAATTACCATTAACATCATTTCTATAATAATATAAGCGAAAGTGTGTCTGTCTGTCTGTCTGTCTGTCTGTCTGTCTGTCTGTCTGTGTGTGTGTGTGGTATAAGTTCCGCCCCCCGTGGCGCAAACACCTCATATGGCACATTTTTGGAATCAGGCTGACCAGGGGAAGGTCATAAGCCTACTTATGAGATGATCCGATCACTTTTTTTTCTCTTTTTCTTTAGCAGCCTATTAGCGAGAATTGTGAAAACAAAAGTGGGTTGCGAGAATTGAGGAAGCCTTGATGTAGGGTGATGGGTAATGGGTGAGTGAATGGGTGAGTGAATGGGTGGGGTGATGGGTAATGGGTGTGGGGTGATGGGTGAGTGAATGGGTGGGGGGTGATGGGTGGGGGGTGATGGGTAATGGGTGAGTGAATGGGTGTGTGGTGATGGGTAATGGGTGAGTGAATGGGTGGGGGGTGATGGGTAATGGGTGAGTGAATGGGTGTGTGGTGATGGGTAATGGGTGAGTGAATGGGTGGGGGTGAGTGAATGGGTGGGGGGTGATGGGTAATGGGTGAGTGAATGGGTGGGGGGTGATCGGTAATGGATGAGTGAATGGGTGGGGGGTGATGGGTAATGGGTGAGTGAATGGGTGTGTGGTGATGGGTAATGGGTGAGTGAATGGGTGTGTGGTGATGGGTAATGGGTGAGTGAATGGGTGGGGGGTGATGGGTAATGGGTGAGTGAATGGGTGGGGGGTGATGGGTAATGGGTGAGTGAATGGGTGGGGGGTGATGGGTAATGGTGTGGGGGTGATGGGTAATGGGTGAGTGAATGGGGTGTGTGGTGATGGGTAATGGGTGAGTGAATGGGTGGAGGGTGATGGGTAATGGGTGAGTGAATGGGTGGGGGGTGATGGGTAATGGGTGAGTGAATGGGTGTGTGGTGATGGGTAATGGGTGAGTGAATGGGTGTGTGGTGATGGGTAATGGGTGAGTGAATGGGTGGGGGGTGATGGGTAATGGGTGAGTGAATGGGTGGGGGGTGATGGGTAACGGGTGAGTGAATGGGTGGGGGGTGATGGGTAATGGGTGAGTGAATGGGTGGGGGGAATACATACATTTCTACATCCACGATTTCAGGAAAGTTAGAAGGGGCTATCTGGAGAGTCCATGTTTGGTGGGCCGAAGGCCCACCAAACACAGGTGGTGGGTCGAAGGCCCACCAATAGCCCTCCGCAGGAGCTAGCCAAAAAGTCCGCCCGGAGGGCGGCTTTGCGGCTAGTACACTAATAAAAACATTGGTCATACCGCAACTATTTAACAAATGGTTTACCTTCATAATCCAAGGAGATCTATAGATGTTTTGATCATACAATTGTATAACAAACATATATAATATTGATGATATTTTGTTGTTATCTCCATTTGCAATTCTAAACCAAAAATTAATAATCCTGTTATCAATATACTCCTCTATTGATTTAACCCCAAGTTCACCATATATCATTCACAGCTATGTTGATTTATTCACTCCCAACAACCTCCTCATAAAGTTATTACATGTTATCTTTAACTGCCTATTGTTTTCAAAACCCCAGACCTCACACCCATACAACATAATTGGTACAATTAATTTTTCATAGAGATCTATATTAACGTCAAGTGGTAGATTAAATTTAATAATTTTATTAAACAACCCATACATAGCCCTTTTTGCCTGGACTATCTGCTTATTTTTAGCCTTATAAAATGACTCATTATAGTTAAACTTAGTTCCTAAATATACGTACTCATGCACTACTTCTATATCTTTATTCCCAAACTTAAATGTTTTGAGCCTTCTTACTTTTCCTCTCGAAAAAATAAGAACTTTAGTTTTGTCAACGTTCACTTGTAATCCCCACCTATCACAGTACCCGTGCACAGCACTCAGCGCCTCCTGCAGCTGCGGCGCTGTCTCCGCCAGTATCACTGTGTCGTCAGCATAAAGTAAACAACATAGTCTCAAGTAAACATCAAGGTCATTTGTGCTCGAGGTGCGGGATATACTATCTTCTATAAAAGTTAGACCTGGAAAGCTACTACCTACGTGCGTTTTAAAGTCATTAAGAAATATTGCAAATAACAGTGGAGACAAGTTTTCACCCTGCCTAACACCTATGTTACAATGGAACAAATCAGATACACAGTTGTCTAGTTTTACACAAGACTTAGCATTTATGTACATACTCTTGATAACACGTAAGACATCTCCATTAATATTACTATTTAACACTTAACCATAAGGATGTTCTTTCTATAAAGTCAAAGGCTTTCCTATAATCTATAAAGGCACAGAACAGTTGTTTGCCATTACTGATATAAAAGTGACTCAATATGTGCAAAGTTAATATATGGTCAAGGGTGCTGTAGTCTTTCCTATAACCCGCTTGCTCATTACCCAAAACCCCTTCGGTCATCAGATAATCATAAAGTCTAGTATTTAATAATGATGTAAATAGTTTACCTAAGCAGCTAAGTAAAGTAATACCTCAATAATTATCAACATTATCAATGTTACCTTTATGCTTATACAAGGGCTTCATAATACCGACCGTCCACTCAGAAGGAATAACTGCTGTTTTCAAGATTAAGTTAAACAACTGTACAATAACAACTACCATGGTGTCTGGACAATGCTTTATAAACTCATTTAATATATTATCAATTCCTGGTGACTTTCCATTTTTAAGTTTCTGAATGTGTTTCTTAATTTCATTAAACGTAAATGTGGAATTAATTAAATCATTTTCATTTTGTTCTAACTGAACTGTATTCACTGATTCACTTGCTGCTTTAGCGTAAATGCGTTGTTTTGAAGCATGAGTTTCGTCTGAGTCAGTGAACGCTTCGGAGCTATCGTTACAAAGATCACGAAAGTACTCAAAAAAAGTATCCAGAGAAATATTACCAATATTTTCCTCTTTATTTTCATTAATAATTCGCCAGTATTCCCTAGGGTTTTCAGTTCTTAATGTTCTAAGTTGCGTATGTACATTTTCTTCATACACACGCTTCGCTTGCCTTATGACTCTTTTATGTTTCTTTGCCAGTATTTTCAAGTGCTTTTTATCTTCCTCGGAACTCTCTAAGTGTAACCTTTTCCTGAAGTTTACATATTCCTTCTTTGATAGTCTGCATTGGTCACTGAACCAGGGTTTACTTTTCACTCTTAATTGTTTCGAACGGGCAGGTTTCTTTGAGCTGGCGGGTTTCAACATACCAGTTTCTCTAGCTGGTTCTAATAGTATCTCGGATATACTCGATGCCAAGTTATCCATCACAGTCTGGTTCACATTCACTTCGATGATCGAATCGAGCTCCGTTTTCAGAGAAGCAATTTTCACTGTATTAATAGCATTTTCATTTTGGTGTTTTCTTTCGTAGTTCCACCTGCATTTTATGAGCATTGATGTCGATTCGTTTTCTTTTAAACACACTGGCTGAGTATTATAACTGTTTTTGTCTATTAGGATAGATACGACAATAGGCTTGTGTTTATCTGGGAGTAATGAATCAAATAAATCTACTTTGAAATAACTTATTTTGGGGTATATCTGAGAAGAACATATTACATAATCAACAATGCTTGTATCAGCGCACGTAGCAGCACCAACACCTTTATCTTCACCTACTCTTCCATTCACAATGAAGAAGTTATGACACTGACAAAATTAAATTAATTTCCTACCATTGTTATTGACAACACTATCTGAAGTACTTCTGTATGAGGGTACATCACTAACTGATGGCATCATGTACTGTACATAAGATTCAGGTAGTGTTCGTTCCTCAACTTCTTCTGGTATAATGTCTCTCATCCTCCCTGTTCTACTATTAAAGTCACCAATTAACATTACAGGTAGTGCATATTTTGCAACTAATTTACATACATCTTCTGCAAGGTCATCATAAATTTCATTATAATAATACTTGGAGGCTTCATGAGGGATATACACAGCTCCCAATAATAGCTCACCATTTACTTGAAGCCAAAGCACCGAGTCACACTGAAGCTCCATACGCACCTTCTCGATACATCCAGTGAACCTTTCGGATACATATACATGAATCATAGCGTGTGTGTTGATGTGTTACCGCTGGTGTGTGCTTCATAGCGTGTGTGTTGATGTGTTACCGCTGGTATGTGCTTGATAGCGTGTGTTGATGTGTTACCGCTGGTATGTGCTTGAGAGCGTGTGTTGATGTGTTACCGCTGGTATGTGCTTGATAGCGTGTGTTGATGTGTTACCGCTGGTGTGTGCTTGATAGCGTGTGTTGATGTGTTACCGCTGGTGTGTGCTTGATAGCGTGTGTTGATGTGTTACCGCTGGTGTGTGCTTGATAGCGTGTGTTGATGTGTTACCACTGGTGTGTGCTTGATAGCGTGTGTTGATGTGTTACCGCTGGTGTGTGCTTGATAGCGTGTGTTGATGTGTTACCACTGGTGTGTGCTTGATAGCGTGTGTTGATGTGTTACCGCTGGTGTGTGCTTGATAGCGTGTGTTGATGTGTTACCGCTGGTGTGTGCTTGATAGCGTGTGTTGATGTGTTACCACTGGTGTGTGCTTGATAGCGTGTGTTGATGTGTTACCGCTGGTGTGTGCTTGATAGCGTGTGTTGATGTGTTACCGCTGGTGTGTGCTTGATAGCGTGTGTTGATGTGTTACCGCTGGTGTGTGCTTGATAGCGTGTGTTGATGTGTTACCGCTGGTGTGTGCTTCATAGCGTGTGTTGATGTGTTACCGCTGGTGTGTGCTTGATAGCGTGTGTTGATGTGTTACCGCTGGTGTGTGCATTCTGGCGTATGAACGTTGATAATTATCATGCTTGATAGTATAATTATCTCAACCATTATAATGGTTGAGATAATTATACTTTTGGTGGCTTTAATAAGTTGTCACAAGCCTTTGTTTAAGTGTTCCTTATCTGATCTACTTGGTGAGCAGGCCTTAGATTGTCTTCCCTCAGTGAGCTTAAGCAGCCTGTGCAGCCTTCCACGTTTCTGCAATCACATTGAAACACCAAGCAGTTTTTTTTCCGTAATTCTTTTCGACTCGATCTCTTCTGATTGAGTTTTTTTTTTTTTTTTTTACTTTGCAGACGATCGGCCGAGACCAAGTTCTGCCTCTGATAAAATTTGCAATCTAATCCGTTTGTACCCTCTTTTTGTGTAATCCTGGGAACAAAAAGACAAACAAACAAACCAAGCCGATCTCATAACCTCCTTGGCGAAGATTGTTTATGTTATTATTTCTATCATTATCATTATTATCATTATCATTATTATTATTATTATTATTATTTTTCTTATATTATATTATTACTAGCTGCAAAGCCGCCCTCCGGGCGGACTTTTTGGCTAGCTCCTGCGGAGGGCTATTGGTGGGCCTTCGGTCCACCACCTGTGTTTGGTGGGCCTTCGGCCCACCAAACATGGACTCTCCAGATAGCCCCTTCTAACTTTCCTGAAATCATGGATGTAGAAATGTATGTATTCCCCCCACCCATTCCCTCATCCATTACCCATCACCCCCCACCCACTCACTCACCCGTTACCCATCACCCCCCACCCATTCACTCACCCATTACCCATCACCCCCCACCCATTCACTCACCCATTACCCATCACCACACACCCATTCACTCACCCATTACCCATCACCACACACCCATTCACTCACCCATTACCCATCACCCCCCACCCATTCACTCACCCATTACCCATCACCCCCCACCCATTCACTCACCCATTACCCATCACCACACACCCATTCACTCACCCATTACCCATCACCCCCCACCCATTACCCATCACCCCCCACCCATTCACTCACCCATTACCCATCACCCCCCACCCATTCACTCACCCATTACCCATCACCCCCCACCCATTCACTTACCCATTACCCATCACCACACACCCATTCACTCACCCATTACCCATCACCCCCTACCCATTCACTCACCCATTACCCATCACCCCCCACCCATTCACTCACCCATTACCCATCACCCCCCACCCATTCACTCACCCATTACCCATCACCCCCACCCATTCACTCACCCCCCACCCATTCACTCACCCATTACCCATCACCACACACCCATTCACTCACCCATTACCCATCACCCCCACCCTTCACTCACCCATTACCCATCACCACACACCCATTCACTCACCCATTACCCATCACCCCCCCACCCATCACCCCCCACCCATTCAACTCACCCATCACCCCACACCCA
>JACEEZ010000430.1:177500-187500 GCA_016584305.1 Chionoecetes opilio
GCTGCTAAGAGGACCAGTGTATGACTTGTGCTGCTGATAGTCATTATAAATAGTTTCTTTTCTTTCTCACCTATATGAGCCTGCCATTGCAATAATTTCATATATCTAACTGATAAAAGAGAACGTGAACCTGGTGACCCACTTAATCAAACAATGGTAACATATGTGAAGAAAAATTGTTCGCTAATAGATAATGTATAACGTGACACAGTTAATACTATTTTGATATGTACCCAGTATTCCGGAATGAGGGTTCGCATATTCGCGCTACAATTAGCGTAACTCATGCTATCCTAATTATGAAGTTGACAGGAACTAATATTCATGCAACATTAACGAAACATCTCATGTAGTTTGGGCTATGCATGCTTATGACTTCTTGGGTGATTAGTTTGGTTCATATACACGTTGTTTATGAAAACGAACACCGTCACCTTCCTTCTCACACCACTTCATACCTATGTGCAAAAACAATGAGTAAGATATATATCCAGGTATGTTATGTACGTAGTTGATACAAAAAGTCATTACTATCAACTCTGTCCAAATAATCACTGCAGGAGCTTAAGTCCTCTAACAATTTACCAAAGCCTTAATGATAAATCTTTGAATTCTTCATTGGGAATATAATTATCATTCAAGCCGTGCAGTGACCACAGTTGTAGCGACGTCAACGAATATGACCTGTAACTGGATATGACATTGTGAAGATATTCCAAGAGTAAAATGTACCAGTAGAAGTGCTGGATCTGTGCTGCAGTTGGAGTTGCTCTCTTAAATATATAAAAAAATATTGTATCTCCCTAAAATGGACTGACATCCATCGCAACAAACGAGCGACTGTATACAAATAACAGCATTAAGTATTAGTCAGAATTGCTAAAGGCTTTTAACACGTTAATATATTATCATAGCAAATACGTTTTTATGAAATATAAAAATAATGTAAAATAATACTTCACTTCTGTTGAAAAATATCAGAAGTTAAGACTAAAAATTTAAGACAATAAGTTAAAAATTGAAAGATATCAGCAAAATAACACCTGGCTGCGTAGCAAATGCACTGCCAAATCCGATGGCGGCAAGATATTTTGGTGATAAATGTAAATAATCCATTAAACATAACTATTTGCAAACCATTGTGATACATAAATATCATGGGGTGGAATATAAAGTTTCTAAAAACGGAAAAAAAGTAGTCAGATTTCATCAAGTTAATGTTGGATCTGCATATGAAGTGTGTGATATAGTGATGTATGAATATGAATCAGCGTTGAACGAAGCAATGGACTGTATGGTGGATGGAACGAACGTGTTGGGAAGCCCAGCTCTCTTTTCGTACACATAAAAACATAGTGAAGGCTTGAACTTTTCTTTTTGCTTCAAATTGGTGATTTCTTACTAGCTACTCGAAAACAAGAATATGTGAATGTTAAGTGCATTCATCATTAACATTAAGGTTTTTTCATGGTGATCATTGAATGTGATGTACGAATTACGATATCTAGCAGGTTTTAATGTTTTCTTACCAAACATGTATTATTTGTGTGGAAGTTTTACACCTATAGAAATACTTACGTTTTAGAATACGTAGAAGTATACATTGCCCATCGTTGATCTCTTGACGATCTCTGAGCATTTGTGGGACCTTAAACGCTTCATTGATTTTATGGACGCTGTCGGATACAGGGAGCAAGGCAACAATAAGATAATTGCGTTGACAACCAATGGAATTATAACTCTCGGGAAAGTCAAACACCTGTGGGGACAACTTTGCTTTGTTGCTCGTGAAGTCACGTGGTTCAAGCCGCCTGTTGTTGAGCCGTAATGAGTATGGACCACAATTCACTTTATATTTTTACTTATTATTATCCTGTGCGTGATTGATGGTTTTGTTTAACAGAGGAAAAACTGTTTTCGCCTTAAAATATCGAGAATTAGTTAACTTTGCCTTGCGAGTTTCTGATATCAGTGCAGAAGATTACTTTACACTGACAAGAAGTAACAGTTTTTGAATAGCTGCTAAATATTTTCGTCAAACGAAGCCAAGTACTTCTTCGTAATGGACTCGCAAACATGTGGAAAGCCCCGCCTTCCAGTATCATTGACATGAGTTATACATTTCAATAGCAAAATACGTAGTTAGGTACTTGGATCCCAATTTTCTGACGAATAATCCGATATCTCAATCAACCCTCTGAATTTTCCAACGATATTTAACATTTTGTGGAGTTATTATTATCTTTTATCTGTAACCGGTCATATTACCTGGGTAGTGGTAGCAATAGGGAGAGATCAGGTATCATTCAGAAAGAAAAAAAATCTTGCAGTTTTCCATGTTCCATTTTTTTTTTTTCCTTGTAGCCTCGGCTGGATCGATTGGAGGGTGGTGTGGTGCCATCGTCTTTAATTTACGATCCTACATCTCTCATTTTCGATTAGATAGTGTAGTTTATCACAAGAATCTCTACTGACAATAGGTGTTCTAGAATCTTAGCGAAAAAGATTAAAAAAAACATCCAGTGTGTACAAACAATCCTGACAGAATCAAGTCCTGGTGTATGAAAATGGCTCTCCAATGTTATCGAGCAGAGGCAAAATGTTTCTACCACTCTCAAGTTTCCCAAAAGTCCTGAAACATATTTTTACTGGACCTGGAGGAGCCAAAACTCACTGTCTTCAAGATTGGTTTTCGATTTCAAGAGCAGATGTTGTATGTTTCTTTAATACAGTGACCCAGTATCAGTAAGTACGGTTCCTATGAGACAGACAGTTTATGAGGCGTACTAAAGAAAGACTTTCATTGTCACCTGCTGTACCTTCGTGACTGTACACACTTGTGAAGAAAGTGCATTATTTGTGTGGGTCTCCTACTCTCAATTTGCCGCTGAACAAATCAATCTGCAACGTGACAACGCGTCCAGCCATACTGCATACATATCTAATTGACACGTCGGTTTTTAATGTACTACAACATAGTATGACTGCGTTATATCTAAATTTTCGCTCAGTGTACAGTACATATTTACATTAGTGTTATCCATGTACCATTATATTTTTAATCTGATCAGGTTTTTTGCTATTATCGAGAGAGAGAGAGAGAGAGAGAGAGAGAGAGAGAGAGAGAGAGAGAGAGAGAGAGAGAGAGAGAGAGAGAGAGAGAGAGAGAGAGAGAGAGAGAGAGAGAGAGAGAGATCATTCACAACAAAACCTGCCACGAGTGTTACAACCAATACCACCCATGCTCTCCTTTCTGGCAATAAACATCACAACAAAACCAGTAGCCGATACGTTATAGCGCCAATAATCATAATATTAACATTGGAAACACAAAAACCGATGTAGGAAGAGCCTATCCCTTCCACGCTTCAATCCAGTAACGCTGACTGGAAAAGTGGTCAACCATCCCAATAACAACTGCAGCGATAGATTATGAGGGTCAGGCCACTCGACTGAGTGTGCTACTCCAGCCCTTAACTGCCGCCTGCATTGTCTGGCGTGGTTCGGGCAATCCCAGCCCTCTCTCTCCCCCTTTGAACCGCCTCCACCAGCAATGACAGTCCCCACTCCCTTCTCTCTCCTCAAAAACACTACCTCGCTATCAGTTTTTATATTGTAGTTTTTTTTCCAAATTATTTTCTCCAAATGTTCTTTCTATCCTTTTTTTCTCGTCTTTCCTGGGTATTCCCCTTCATGCTTTGAATTTTGAATTATGGTGAAGGTGATTATAATAATTATAATACTTATTATTATTATTATTATTATTATTGGTATCATTACCGCATTTAATATCATCATTATTGATATTAATATAATTATTGTTATTATTATTATTATTATTATTATTATTATTATTATTTTCTTTTTCATTATTATTATCATAATCGTTGTTGTTATTATCCTTATCATTCTTCTTCTTTTCATTATTATTATCATTATTATTATAGTAACAATTCTTATTATATGCATTATTATTGTTGTTATTGTTTTCATGGGTATTAATTATGATTATCACTCATTGTTATCGTTATTATTATTAGTGATTATTATTAATGATAAAGAGGATAATAATAATGATTATAATATTATTATGATATTTTATAATTTTATATTATCATTATTATTGTTATTATTATTATGGTAATAATAATAATAATATTGATGATAATAGTAGTAACAATTGCTTTTATGTTATCATTATAATTATTGTTACATCTGAGTCAGACTGCATTGCACTGTGAGTCTTGAAACAAGCGAAATATCAAATTATAAACATATTTCAATGATTTTATAACAAATTCCTAAATTTAGGTAAAATTATTTAAGACAGGCAACTAGCAAATGATACTTCACTAAGGGATACATGTCACTACCGAGAAACTACAGACCTTTCAGCCTCACATCATTGTATATATTTTTTTATATTTTATTTACTAAATATCTCCTGTCTCTCCTTCAACATTTCCAACAGATTCCATGACAGGTTTTTTAATATTGTATGAGGTATTTTTCTCACTTTTCCTGCCAGGCTCGGCTGAAGGGAGTGGTGGGTAAGGAGGAGCTTTTGATTTGCTACTCTTTTTCTTCGAACTCGTAGAAACTGTAGCGGTAGAAAGAAGTGACACACGCAACCTCGTTTGGCCCAATACGGTTTGTGTTGTTTGTGCTTCCTTTGTATTTGTTTGTTATGTTATTACTAAAATAATGTAATGATAACCTTCATTATTACTATTGTCAATATTATGTTGATCATTATTGTTGTTCTCGTCAATGTAATGCTATGAATAGTATCAATACTATCAATGCTGACAATAGTAATGATAATAATAATGATAATATTGACATTATTAATATTGTTTTACTAATATTGTTGTTATTATTTTCATCATTATCATTGCTACTATTATTGATAGTGTTGTTGCTGATGCATTTAATATTATTTAAGTATTGAGTGCTTAAGCGTGATGGTTATAAGAAATATAGAAAAATGAAGCATTTTCGTGACCGGTTTCTCATGGAAAAGTATTGAAGCGAAACTGGTCAGGAATATTTTTCATCTCGATTTTTCCCTTCCCTGCACCGTCCCTCTTTTTATAATGAAAACTATGACGACGATAACAATGATAAAAAGAGCAGCAAGTATGTATTTAATTCGTTTGTGTGTGTGTGTGTGTGTGTGTGTGTGTGTGTGTGTGTGTGTGTGTGTGTGTGTGTGTGTGTGTGTGTGTGTGTGTGTGTGTGTGTGTGTGTGTGTGTGTGTGTGTGTGTGTGTGTGCGCGCGCGCGCGTGCGTGCGTGCGTGCGTGCGTGCGTGCGTGCGTGCGTGCGTGCGTGCGTGCGTGCGTGCGTGCGTGCGTGCGTGCGTGCGTGCGTGCGTGCGTGCGTGCGTGCGTGCGTGTGTGTGTGTGTGTGTGTGTGTTCATCTAGTTGTATTTTACAGGGCCAGAGCGACGCTCGTATGGCCGTCTCCATATCAACATTTTTTTTTTTTTATCATTCATCCTTCGTTCTTCTTAGTGTTGGCCGAAGCCATCACCCCGGGAGGCGGGTCACAGACCCCCGGCTAACACCCGGTACCCATTCACTGCTGGGTGGACAGGGGCTCGGGTTTTAAGAAGACTGCCCGTCTGTCTTCGCTCCGCCCGGGGATCGAACCCGGGACTTCTCGGTTGTGAGCCGAGCGTGCTAACCCTTACACTACGGAGTTCCCCTCCGTGTGTGTGTGTGTGTGCGTGCGTGTGCGTGTTTGTGTGTGTGTGGGAAGGGGAGGGATGAAGATCGTAAATGAATGTAGATATAAAGATTGGACTTAGCATATGGGGTGAGGGATGCATGGATCAAATGGGAGGGAAATCAGGCGTCAGAACGAGGGGAAATACCACCTGCCATGCGAAATAATAAAAAAGCAAAACTACACCGAAATAGGTCTGTGTGAAATAATTGTTGACGAAATTGACAGTAATATTATATTCCGAAAATTGTAGTTATAAAGTCTACAAACATATTAATGATACTAAAGCAAACTGATTGACATTTGATAACATTACCAACACACGCATTGTTGACACCTAAAAGATACCTTGTATATAGTGTGTGTATTGATGGCCTTTTAGTTGCCGTGATGCTGCTCGTGTGAACCATCTATATGATTTTGTCCACAATCTAGGGAGGACACTTCCCCTACACTGCCGGACTAAAAACCAAACGTGCTTCATTAAAAAATATCCGTCAAGTAAAATTGGATACTGAAAAATAACATGACAAAAGCTTCCTTTTTATTACAAATCTAGTTTTATCACAAATAATATTTTTTTTCCATGAGAAAGCTGATGGAAGAATCTGTCATGAAAAATTGGACCCCCACATTATATTCAAATATGCATTAATAAAAATGATGCCATAAAACACAACTTATTTTTATGTAAATTCATTCGTATTTTCATAACTTGACCAAACTTATCATAGCGCCGCTATCTGCCTTGTAATGTATTGTGTCATGTTGTCTGAATTCTTTGCATATTTCCAGAATGCTATAAGAACAAAATAAATAACAAAAACCACGAAAATTGATTAAACCAGGTTGAATACTTTTAAGAGAAAAATATTGCTGTAAAATCTGTAAAGAATTATTGTGAAGCATGTGAATAACGTGATATCACAAAGGCAAAGAGTAAAACCGGTTTGGAAGCGCTCGACTTCTTCTTTGTTATTTCATTGCAAAAGCTTTCCGGTTGAAATTGGTTTGGGATACAATTCTAAGCAGCTTTCGTTTTCTTTATCAAATCAGCAGAGATTCAATGATTTAAGAATTCTACTACTACTACTACTACTACTACTACTACTACTACTACTACTACTACTACTACTGCTACTGCTACTGCTACTGCTACTGCTACTACTTCTGCCAATGCAGTGAGTATGGCGCCTGTATCTGCATATGCTAACGGTCCTCATCATTCACGTAATCAACTTTATATTTTGTAAATATTTTTGTACCGGTTACTATGACGTGTTAGTTCAGACTGTTATGCCAGGGAACAAGAAACATGATACGTGAAAAGGATACATTCAGAGAGAGAGAGAGAGAGAGAGAGAGAGAGAGAGAGAGAGAGAGAGAGAGAGAGAGAGAGAGAGAGAGAGAGAGAGAGAGAGAGAGAGAGAGAGAGAGAGAGAGAGAGAGAGAGAGAGAGAGAGAGAGAGATATGATATAGCAGTGTATTTATATTATGAGTCAGACATGTCATATTTTTGCAACCCAGGAACTTTATCTGTCGCTCTGTTCTGTGTTTCAAGGGGGAGTACGGAAGTCTATGATTAGTTTGTGTTGCAGAAAGCTTATACAAACAATGATGTTAAACTTGTGCGCAAATGAAAGTGTTTCGTCTAGTAATGATTTAATGCTGCATAGTATTCACACTTTTTCCATTTTCATATCTTTTGATTTTATGACATGGTTCAGTTTCTCATATATCTTCCCTAGAAGCTCTAAATTAATTATCGTATGCAGATATGACTCATATTTATCATCCATTTATCTTTTCGTTTGCATTGTTATTTGTGTGATATACACTTATACAGTGCTTCTCAAAGTGGTGGTCCGTGCACAGGTGTCGGTTCAAGGGAGGGTTCCAGAAGTTCTTATATTTTTTCTTTATGACGAATTCGTGAGGAGGCCTAGGTCCATTATATGACATAATATTCTACAATAATATGTTGCTTGTTTATCCAACAAAGAAAATAAAGCACATTTGTATTAAATTATTCACTATCCTCCAAGATCTAGAGCAGCTGGTGCAGCACCCTAACCGTATTCCTGACCGTCCTAGAGACACGCCCAACATTCTTTATTTTTTCCTAACTACTAACCCTTCTGCTTACTCTGTGAAACTATTCTCTCCTTTGGGTTCTTCCGATCTCAATCACATTTCTATAACCTGTCCTATGGCTCCGGAGCCGCCTCGAGACCCACCTAAGCAGAGGAGGTTGGAGGTCCTCCAGAACCAGACAATGAGGACCATGCTGGGGGAGCCGCGCTGGACCAACACCCGCGTCCTGCAGGCGGAGGCACGGTTGGTCGGAGGCACGGCCTAGCCACCAGGGTTCGACAGATCGTGGCCTGTCGGGTGGCCAAGATCCTCTGCCAGGCAAGGGAGTCTGCCGCGCGGGACAGGCTGTGCAAGGTCTTGCCGCAGCAGCGGGACCTATTGCCGGGCAACACCTGGTTGTAGAGGGTGACAGACGCCGCCAACCACCTCCTCCACGACCTCACCCACCTGCTGCTGGACGGACCTGACCACCCCGCTGCCAGCTACGTCCCGCCGCCTCCGTGGCAGCACCCTCCCGGCCAGGTGATCATCACCGCATTGTCAGCTAACAAGGCGTTGTGCACGCGGGAGGAGCTGAGGCAGCACGCCCTGCAGGTGGTGGCTCACGCCAAGGTCCCCGGCAGCGTCGCCGTCTACTACAACGCCGGCTCCTTCGACCCTGAGAGGGGCATGACGGGCGCTGCGGTGGTCACGGGCGGTGAGGTGTTGTCCTGGAGGACGCCCGACCATTGCTCTACGCTGCAGACGGAGCTGGTGGCGATAGAGTGCATCCTACAGCACGCCCGGGGCCGAAAGGAGGAGGTAGTGGTGATTCACACCGACTCCATGTCTGCCCTGCAGGTCCTGCAGCAGCCCCGCACACCGTTGGACAACGTGCAGCTCACCACCGCCATCCTGGGTCACATACAGGGCCTCGCCGTGGAGGGGCGCCGCGTGAGGCTCAACTGGGTGCCCAGCCACGTGGACCTCCGTGGCAACGAGGCAGCCGATGAGGCGACCCGGGAGGCCACCAGACATCTGGCGGTGACCTGCACAGTCTTGCCCAGCATCCAGCGGGCCAAGGTGCTGGCCAGACGTGCTGCCGCCAGTTACGCGGAGCAGCAATATCGCCAGCTGGTGCAGTCCTTGCGGCAAGCAGCCTGGCACGCCCAAGCCACCGACAACCAACCGTTACGCTCCGCCTAGTAGCTGTCCCGAGTCGAGGAAGTCGTCCTACATCGGCTTGGCTACGGGACCCTGGAGTAGCTGAGGGACGGGTTGAGGATCGGCCGTGTAAACCCTGTCCACACCTGGCCCGCCGTCCCTTGCCCCACTACCTATTGTCCTGCCCCGCCACGGCGCGGCTCAGGCAGCGCATCGGCCCGCTGGAGGACGGGGCCGCCCTCGTGCTGCGGCGGTTTCAGGAAAACCTGTCCCTCCTGCTGGAGGTGGCGCGTGACGCCCCACCACCTCGATAAACACAACTACTAAGGAGCTGGAGTGACCACGCGCCCCACCTACCTATGACCTGACCGTTGCTGGTCCAGCGGCGGGCTGATGCCCGCTCATCTATTGCTGTTTTATCCCCTCTATTTTTAAAAAGTAATAGATGTAAATAAAGCATTAAAAAAAAAAAAACCTCGGGTCACCGAGAACGCCACTCGGAGACGCTAACCACTCTGCTACCGCCTCCCCTAAAGAGAGTGTGTCATTCACCCATGGTCTTGTCCACGCGAGCTGGCTCGCGATCGCCAGTTTTCACCCTCTCAGTGCGAGCTTGGAGCTCATTATTACCGATCTTTGGGCAATGCTGGGACCTCACACACCACACACCCCCATCCCCTTGTTCAAAGGGGACAGTAACCGCCCGAATTTGTCAAGTGAAAAAATCCCCGGGAGCACGAGGATTCGAACCGCCTACCCACAGAATGGGAGCCCGTCACGTTATCAACCTGACCATCGCGCGGTGTGTGTGTGTGTGTGTGTGTGTGTGTGTGTGTGTGTGTGTGTGTGTGTGTCTATGGGCGTGGCCCTTCTGGCATTCGTGTAATACGAGATTTGCATAATCAAACGGGCGATTGAGCCAGCCAGATATACGTACAGATACGCGAAGGCTCGTAGGGTGTTACTGCCTATCGGAAATCGTTTGACGGAGGAAAACGAGGTGCTGTGTCACACCATTAGGACCTTAAAGCT
>JACEEZ010000430.1:192500-195000 GCA_016584305.1 Chionoecetes opilio
GCTGGTCAGCTAGGGCTTGAAATATATCTATCTAAATGTCTATCTGTATCTATCTTTCTTTATCTATCTATGTATATACATATATTTTATACCAAATATTACCGAAATTACAATGGAAATTACGTTCTAGGTCTCAAGGGGTTAAGTAACAGGAACTACCACGTGTAGGTCTCATAGCCTCTTGTAGCTTCCTTATGTTCTTAGGTTTTTGTATTGTTTTTGGATGCCACACGGAGCCCTGCACACGTGTCCGAATTTCCGACTTATAATCCGAGTTTATGTCAGATTTATACATACTGTATGTGTCTGGAGCCCTGAAAGAGTCCGATTTATCCGATATACGGAATACAGACGTCCGATTTAGAGAGGATGTACTGTACTGTAACTATTTGTTATCATGATTCTCAGCCTGACTCAAAATTATGGAAAATTACCTCTTTCTGACGGAAACTTAGAGACTGAGGACGAATCTTCATATTTCATTATTTTTTAGTTAATGATTTATTTATAGGTTTATTGGACCGTATTCCATGAAGCAAAAATATCCAAAATACGATACATAGCCGGCCCCGAGGATTTTGTATCAAGAATAGATGGTCTGCACTGCCTAGTAATGTCCTTCTGATAACCATTGCATAGTTAGTGGGTGCCGGGCGGCCGTTTGGGGAGCTTTCAAAGCTAACGCCACCAGGATGTCTCGAACAGTCACTTTTGCACTTTGACTTAACTGCATTTTTATGAAGACCTTTTTCAATTGTATTGAAATTGTATTGTTGTATCGGGTAGAACAAGAAGTAACGGATTCAAGCTGGAAAAGCGTAGATTTAAGAAAAGAAATAGGAAAAAACTGGTTCACAAATAGGGTGGTAAATGATTGGAATGGACTCAGTAGACAGGTGGTAAGTGTGGAGTCAATAGGGAGCTTTAAAAGGAGGCTAGATAATTTCATGGATGGGGATGAAAAGTGGATGTATGTAGTGTTAAGTAACAGGAACTACCTCATGTAGGTCTCACGGCCTCTTGTAGCTTCCTTATTTTCTAATGTTCATATGTTCTTATATGTTATATACATACATGTATATATATATATATATATATATATATATATATATATATATATATATATATATACATATATATATATATATATATATATATATATATATATATATATATATATACTATATATAGTTATTGGAGGTCGATGACTGGTGATGCCTCCTTGAATGGTCGAGAGGCGAATAAAGGTTGCCGATGATTGATGGGATCAGGTTATAGACCTATAGACCTTGGGAGTAATGGCTTTGAGGTTGATCTTGCCTTAAAAATATAAATAAGGATAAAAAAGTATGATGTGAGTGAACAAAGCTCTGAGTGTTTTTCAGGGCTAGCATTCGTGCTGTCACACAAGCTTGAATAGCATGTTTTTGTCTTCAGTGTTTTTCTTCGAGTAGTCAATGATATGTGATTATAATTTATTTTAATCTCCTTGTAAGTTAAGCGTTAAATGTTGTATAATATTAGGATTCTTTTTTTATTTAGTTAGTATCCGTATTTTCATCATTATAATTATTGGTTTCATAGTTTTTTATTATTGTAATTGTTAGTATTATTATTATCACTAATATTGTTATTGTCATTATTATTGCTATATGCATCATCATCATCAGTAGTAGTAGTAGTAGTAGTAGTGGTAGTAGTAGTAGTAGTAGTAGTAGTAGTAGTAGTAGTAGTAGTAGTAGTAGTAGTAGTAGTAGTAGTAGTAGTAGTAGTAGTAATGGTGGTAAAAGCAGCATTATTATTATTGTTGTTTGTATTGATGCTACAAGTACAGTACTATCTTCACCACTACTATATATAATAATGATGTTATCGCTAATACATCCACATATACACTAGCATCCCGCACCTTACATCTTCGCTCTGGCATTCCATTAGCGACTTAACAATGTTTCAAGAGCGTCAATGTAATGTTGGTCTTATATAATATCTCAGTATCGGAAGCTGGGCGAGCCCTTTAATACATATATATTTTTTCCAAGAGGGCGCTGCGGATCTCGGAAAGGTATTATGAAAAGAGATTGGGTATCGAGCCGGATCTTCGGTCAAGGCCGAAAAAATTATTGTATAGGAATCCTTCGGAATATTTATTTTTTCTGCTGCTTCACTCACTGAGACGAATTTTGCGTGATTTGTTGTCGCGGATGCATGAAGGTGATTCAGACAGCCATTCTAAGATTTGCAACTAGTGTGTACTGGAGTGATGAAGGATAGACGAAGTGGATGCGTGGACTAAGGAATGTGATGCAGGGGATGTGCATACAAAGAGGGATACAGCTTGCCGGACCCTTTGATAGGAGCAGCAGGGTGGTGGTGTGGGGGGCGGGCCTGTGCGGGGGTGGAGGCACGGGAAAGTACTTATGACAGTGTACCTCATTTGTTAAGGCAATGACAGGATCTCTTTGTTTAGGGGTTAACATCTCTTTTAGGGCGATTTTAC
>JACEEZ010000430.1:200000-210000 GCA_016584305.1 Chionoecetes opilio
TATGTTACACTTTTGTCTCTGAATGTTTCGTTGCTTGCTGTATTGTACCTTTTCTCCTGCATTTAGTTTTACGCGGGAAGAGTGGACGAGATGGTTAGGATTATAGCAAGGTGACTCACCAGCCTGTCATGTCCCGGGTTTCGGTGCTTGATGAGCAGCGCGGGACACTCCACTTGCTTGCTGACCTAAAGGGAATCTATAAATTGAACAAAGATGAATCCTGCACTCAATAAAATCAGCACAGCTTGAATACATTGGTATTGTTACTTGGATATCACAAATTCTCTCACTGAATACTTAAATTACATATAAATACAAGGCATGTTCTTTGATACGACAAATTGGCGTTGTTTATGAAATGTATACAAATCAAAGTTAAACAAAATCTGACCAACATTTACACATTGATTAAGAGTCAAACATCAGATCGTCGCAACAAACCTGTGATTTCCTCGTGGATAATTAGTAGTTTGGTTGAATGTTTGTATAACGTGAGCATAACTCTTCTGGTCCCACACTTAAGGCGTTTTCTGCGAGGACCCTGATTGCAACCGAAAAATTTTCGGTTGCTCAAATTTCGATCCCTGTTCAACCATCCAGGGAAGATGATTGGCCCGACCCGCAATCATTTTTTGTTGTTGTGACCGTTTGCAACCGAAAATTTTCCGATTGCAACCAAAAATCCCCCGCAGAAAACGCCTGTAGTCTTACAGGAAGGAGATGATGGGCTGGGTATGGAAGAGGATATTGCGGTGGGAGGGATATGGAGAAAGAGCAGGTGTAGTGTTCTTAGAAGGATGGCAAACATTCGCTGGAGTGTTGTGCAAATGTAAATCAGGTTCATTCAGGTAGTTTGCCAGTATTGACATAATTCAATAGAGAGGTTGATGTTGAATAGGATCAAATGAATGCTTAAGCACACACGCACACACACACACACACACACAAACACAGACATACATACGTACACACAGATAAGCACCCCCCCCCACACGCACACGTACCCCCCCCACACACACACGTACACACACACACACAGTCACACACACACACACACACACACACACACACACACACACACACACACACACACACACACACATACACGTACACACACACACACACACACACACACACACACACACACACACACACACACACACACACACACACACACACACACACACACACACACACACACACACACACACAACGCTATCGTACATTTGATTACCGCTTCTCCACCGACACTCTATATGTATACAGTTGGAAAGAACCATTTGTCAAGCATATGCTGTTATTAATCAGCATTTATATTGATTTTTTTTTTAATAGCGTCATGACATAATATATAAAAGTATGCTATCCTGCGTCTGCAAAACTCGGCACCATTCAGAAATAATGTTCTCGTTCATATAACCATCCTCGGAATTTCATCCTCGGATGCAAGGTCAAGAGATATCTATCTGTCTTGATCGCGAGCTTGCATTATCATGCAGGGACAGTACTTTCCCGGGAAGTGATTGTCAGGCAGGCTAATGACAGCGTTTCCAGAAAAAAACCCAGAAAAAATCGCGTGCTTATAGTCTTTTCATTCTTAGTATTTTTAGTATGGTTTATAAACACCTTGCATATACCCAACCAATTAAGTGAGATCACATTTAATGAGCTACTTTACAGTTCTTTTTCTCTTACTCTTCTCTTTACTGTGCATTTTGCCAAGTGTTTGTGTGTGTGTGTGAGAGGAATGACCGGACGGATGAGGAGAGAGCTACCGTACGTCGCTCTAGTGTTGCCTGCCCCTTCCTTTGTGAAATCTGAACTTTGTTTGCAGTGCAAGTCATTTGACATTAAAAGGTTAGGAAGATCACATGTATATATATAATTCATATAATATCTGTACGCAAATGCGAGGAATGCAGGAATATCGAAAGGAATTTTTCTCCTCAACCTGCTTTTGGATTTTTTTTCTTCGTGAGAACCCTATCTCTTGGGCATTACAGGAGAGTGCCCCTTCAAGTGTCCTGCAGTGTTTGAAATAGTGTCTTTTTAGAGTAATTATTATCATTAATTGCTCTATATGCCTTTACGTCCATTTAATTTTCAGCACTTATTATATTTCTGATGGCCTCTGTCGTTTATGTCACACACCTTCCCTTTAAGTGTTGTGTTTTTGTTGTTGCCTAAACTCCCACTGTGCTGACTGTTCTGCATCCCAGTCATGACCTTTGGTGTTGTGGTGCCTTGTTTGTTATACTCACTCAGCCAATCCATCAATTTCACAGAGCACCGAGTAAGCGAGACAGAGAGAGAGAGCGAGAGAGAGAGAGAGAGAGAGAGAGAGAGAGAGAGAGGAGGAGAGAGAGGAGAGGAGAGAGGAGAGGAGAGAGAGAGAGAGAGGAGAGAGAGAGAGAGAGAGGAGAGAGAAGAGAGAGAGAGAGAGAGAGAGAGAGAGAGAGAGAGAGAGAGTATACAGAATATACGTCCAATTGTAGAATACAACAAATAAAGGAAGCATACCCAAGTCAATAAAGATAATTTTCAACACTAGTGGAGGAAACGTGAAAAAGTTCCCATTGATGAGCAATTCGCACTGTCAGCAGGGACCTAAGATCATGCTGTTACCATATTTAGCTTTTTATTTCATAAATTGTGGTCTTTCGCATGCCTTTTTTAATATGAGGATGTTTTCATACTACTCGTCCATAAAATATCAAGAATCACAATTTCACATAAATTTAGCTACTAAGATTGAATGTATTCCATAGCATTACAGTAAGAAAAGAGCGAGTAGTCGAGAACTCTCAGGATCAGATTGCCTGGCGAATCAAGTTTAATTGAGAAAGTTTTCCACGGGCGCCGTCTACTCCGGTGGGGTATACGAGTGCATTAATCTGGGAAACGAAAGAACTTTTCCCTTTCCCCTTGAGAAGAGAAAAAAAATCTTTCGGTGATAGGGATGAGATCTGAGCAAGTAAGTACCACGGGCTATATGTCGTTACACATTTGCTAGTTTGTGAAACACCCGTCGTACCAAGAAATATGAGATGCCTTTAATAACTGTTGCGATACCTTTTCCCCAACTTTTACAGTCGTGGCCTCCTAACGTGCAAATAGGTGAGTCAAATCTAATTTCTACTCTTGAAATAGAGTGTATGTGCGTAACATAATTATAAAAAAACTAGAAATTATGGCTCAAGTTCCCCATTAATCTCTTGATTCTTTTGTAAAAACTTTAGCTTTGGAAATTATAACAGTAATACCCTCACTTTCCATTCACTTTCGAAGATATCGGCTTTGACGTATCAGAAAATAGAGGAAAACTTTAGTCATTAACCGTCACCGAGTGATTAGTGGCTTAGAAAACTACAAATCGTAGGCTGGTGCGCGGAAGGCGAGGGGAATAAAAGTGAAAAGTGACACGTTATATAGGGCAGTTTTTATTATTTATTATCATTTATATTATTATATGTTAATTTTAGTTTATTCATTTATTAATTTGCTGTTATTATTATTGTTTTTACATTTCTGCGCCTGTAGGCTTTTCCTCTCCACGAGGGCCTCTGTGTTTAGACCCCCTGGGCTCATTTTGAGGGCTATGCGGGTTGGCTTTCGCCCGTGGAGGCAGAGGCAGGATTTTTGTGTCCCCCTTCCCCCGTTATCCTCCGATGCACTTGCCGTCGAATCGAAGATAGGAGTTGATGCCAGACTGGTCACTCGACGATGGAAGGTCGATTTGCTTCCAGCGGGACCACCTGTTGCAGGGGTAATATACCGTCCACTGTTATGATAATGAGAATGGCTTACCATTACTGGCAATGATACGCCATCCTATTTTTGTGTTTTCTGTACGTAGTATGAATTAAATTTGTTGTAGGATATTGTGCCTTTTAATGGAAAAAAAAACTATATATATATATATATTATATATATATATATATATATATATATATATATATATATATATATATATATATATATATATATATATATATATATATTATATATATATATATATGTATATATATATATATATATATGTTATATATATATAAATTTTCCCTGACAAATTTAGGTGGATACTGTCCCCCTTGAGCAAGGGGATGGGGTGTGTGTCCGTGGTGTGCGAGGTCCTAGCATTACCCAAAGATCGTTCACTACGAGCTCCAAGCTCTTTCCGGGAAGATGAAACTGGCGATCGTGGACAAGACCATGGTTGCCTCCCCCCCCCCTTCCCACACACACAGAGTACCTGGCCTACCTACTATCCATGCATGCTACAGTAATAATGAACGAAGGCACACTGTAGCGCGCCAGAGTGTTGCAGTGCGATGTGCCTCTTCCTTTACCCCAGCCAAGTGGCGTAAACGAGGTACTGTCGACAACTGGCCGTGTTGCTTATCTGAAGTAACATGATGAGTGGCTGTGAAGAAGTATCGGGGAACACTACCCAAAATGGGGTTGACTTAGAAAATTGTAAGGTAATATAGACGATATTTTGAGATATGTTTCAGTGTTAATTTTGATTGGGTATTATGATTTTTCATCAATACATTTTTGGGTAATACCTCAAATGTTCCTTGACCCCTGCTCTGAAGAATGCTCTCCCCACTCCCACCCCACTCAGCCCTTCCCGTGCGTTTACCACTGACGTGACCACTTGAAGAACGCTGCTTGTTGATCACATTAAAGAGCCGTAATTAAGTATGATTTCATGGCGTGATTAACTATAAAAAGAATTAATATGGCCCTCTTTACGCGATGATTCATGGATTCTTATCACGGTTATGTTATGTGGTGAAGTGACCTCCTCCCTGGGATGTTTGTGATGTAGTGGAGGAACAGGACGCTTGGGACAATGCATCGTTACAAGTTAGAAAGATATACTTCAAGGATTTTCCCCTTTGTGTAGAGTCCTCAGCCGAAACAGTTTGTGTGACCAACAATATGCAATTGAAAACATTGTTGGCGAGGCCTTTTGTATTACTTTTACCTGAAGCCGACAAACCAGTGGCTGCAGTGTTTCCCAGTCTGTACTAAAAGTTGAAATTCGCAGAAGTGATAAAATTTCCTGAACAAACTTTAAACAATTCATTGAACGCCTATATACACGACATCACTATTGACGTGCTTTGATTTCGTTGTTATATAAAGTTTAAGGCTAAAACAAAAACTGATTTTCAATGATTCATTGTAATTGGCTATATTGTTAGTGTATTGAAAGTATGATTATCCTAACACAGTGAGCTATTATCGGGAAGCTTTAACTATAAGTGTAAAACGCCTTATCGCATGTCTGGTAAAACTGACTCTCCCAAAAGTTTCTTCGACCATAAACATTTTCACGTCACTAATAACTGTCCAACAGATCTCATTGCAGATTCTACTTCCTTATCTTGTCCACTTTGGGAGCAGCTGGGAGCACCATTCTTTTAGAGCTGGCTGTGTAGGGGAAATGGACGGGGTTGCCGGGGCGGTGAAGGACTGCGAGGGAGGGACTGGTAAAGTTGATTTGTGAGGAGAGGCAGAGTTGATGTAGAGCGGCCAGGGGAGTGATGTGAATATCGAACAGTTTTAGGAAGTCGAGTGGATAAGTAATAGTTTGTTGGTGATTTACGAGATTGCCAGATGGGCAGAAAGATTGCCACTCACTTCAATAACGTTTTCCACCACCACATGTATTTTTATCGGATGGTATATATGTAAAACAAAATAGTTATTGCATTTAATGTGCAAGGTAAAGGATTCTACACTTTGCATTAATTCATGGCACAGCACAATGTCTTTACCAAGTCTTGTAATTATTCTTTCATAGTTTTCGTCATAGCTGTCGTCCTATAACAGTATTAACAGCCCTGTCAAGAAGTTACAACCACAACCACCTAAACGAACGTCCAGACCAGTGCAATAAACGTCCATGCTGCCATGCCTTCACCAGGGCTGGGGAAGGGCTGGGAGAGCATTGCATGACACCCCCGAAGCCCCCTAATGCACGCCGCTCAAACAAAGCTAATCTTCATTGTGTCGCGGGGAAACATTAAGCCAACAATAGCCGTGTTCCGTGTGCTGGCAATTATCCACTCAGGACAACACCCGACACATGCATCCGACTAGGGCGTTAATGGTGGCGTCTGGTTACGTCTGTATGTTAAGGCGGGCTTTGTGAATGCTGTATTGGCTTCATTCTAAGTTATGGATTTACCCAGAGCTACGTAGCAGGATTTAGGTTTACTTGGGGATAAAGGCAGATTTCCAGTCGTGAGCTTCTATGCATCTAGCAAGCCTGTCTCGCCACACTGACTTTACTGTTAGCAAAATAGATGAATAAATGATAAAACAAAACACCACTAAATAATCCAATTGACTCCTACCTTCAAATAAGGCATCATTAACCAAAAAAAAAATATAATCGTTCAATCGTCTAATGAACAGGATTGGCTCAGCGTGAAGTTACTTTGAAAGAATTGTTGTTTTCCGGTAATGAGATCTCTGTTTTGTTGTAATGGAAAATTTATACTTTTCACGCCGCACTAAGCTCGTGTCTCATCTCTAATAGTTTTAAAGCATGATATGTTCGCATGTGTATTAATGTGTGTGTGTGTGTGCTGAGAGAGAGAGAGAGAGAGAGAGAGAGGGAGAGAGAGAGAAGAGAGAGAAGAGAGAGGAGAGAGAGAGAGAGAGAGAGAGAGAGAGAGAGAGAGAGAGAGAGAGAGAGAGAGAGATAAGATAAGATTTTCATCCTATCTAGACACTTTGCAAGTACCAACTACAAGGTTATTGACTATACAAAGCGCCGCCACGTCAGCACGAACTAGGCGGACTCGAACCGCTGACCGAATGCGCAGGGACTCTGCACATTGCAAGCTCACGTCTCTACCAACCTTGCCACCCTGACGGGCTGAGAGAGAGAGAGAGAGAGAGAGAGAGAGAGAGAGAGAGAGAGAGAGAGAGAGAGAGAGAGAATGTGTGTATATGAATCAGGTTTAACAATAACAAGTCGTGGCGAGGCAAGGTGATTAACGATGGTGTTGTGTCCCTGTGCCCGTGGTTAAGGCGGCAGACGGGGGGGGGGGGGTTCGGTCGCATGGTTGGGGCAGGAGGGGGAGAGGGGGTGGCCGTGTGCTGGCTGACACTCTTGCGATAAGGTAAAGTGCGAACGAAAATGCATCATAATTCAGTTTAGAACTACCTCAAGTGAAGGGGTTCAAGTGGTGGTAGTAAAATTTGTAGTAGAAATAATGGTGAGAGTAGTTTCAGTGTCATTACTTATTATTGATATAATGGCTTATTTTGTATGGCTCTACTTAGGTGGGGCTGCCTACCAAATCCCACGTTGTGTCCACTGTCAACTGCCGCTTGTTATCGCCGGTAATCGAAAAGAAAGTGTAAAGAAGTTAGTAACGTAGGAAAAGTTAGGTTTCATTAGGTCAAAGTTAGATTGGGTTAGGTTAGGGTTACGAAGAATTATATTTATTGCGTTACCTTACTACCGATATTGGTTCCCATACTACTCTTTCTCCTATTTCTTTTTCACCTGCTGTCGAATGGCGTAGAGTCATGAGACATATTATCCATCCTTTCTATTGCGCCATTGAAGATATGGAGCCGCGGGATATAACAAGAGCCTGGAGTAGATATGATATAAAAGTCTACTGCGTCAGTGCCACCCAGTAAATATTTTACTATATACACACGGGTCTGTTAGATATAAAAGTGACGCATTGCTATGTCATTGTCAGAGAATACAAGTATAAATATTAGTGGTAGTAGTGGCAACGGTATTCACAGTAGAAGCAGCAGTAGGAGGAGGTGGTGGAGGAGGAGGACTCATGTAGTTTTTTTTTTTTTTACATCACAAAGAACTGGCCAAGGGCACAACAAAAATGGGTAACACAAAGCCCGCTTAGTTGCCAGTCCCTATAAAAAAGACAGTAAGAGAATAAAATAAAAAAGAGGGGTGAGCCAATTTAGTTCGGGAGGTGTCTTGTTACTCTTCTTTTGAAAAGATTTAAGTCATAGGAAAGTGGAAAAATAGAAACAGGAAGAGAGTTCCAGAGTTTACCAGTGAAAGGGATGAAAGAGTAAAGATACTGATTAACTCTTGCATTAGGAAGATGGACAGAATAGAGATGAGAATGAGTAGAAAGTCTTGTGCAGCGAGGCCGCGGGAGGGGGGGAGGCATGCAGTTAGCAAGTTCAGAAGAGCAGTGAGCATGAAAATAACGGTAGAAGAGAGCAAGAGAAGCAACATTGCGGCGGTGATTTAAAGATTGAAGACAGTCAGTCAGAGGAGAGGAGTTAATGAGACGAGAAGCTTTTGACTCAACCCTGTTTAGGAGAGCTGTATGAGTGGATCCTCCCCAAACATGTGAGACATACTCCATACATGGGCGGATAAGGCACCTGTAGAGAGCAAGCAATTGGGAGGGAGAAAAAAAAGGACGCAGACGCCACAGGACACCTAACTTCTTAGAAGCTGTTTTAGCAAGAGATGAGATGTGAGATTTCCAGTTCAGATTTTTAGTAAAGGATAGTCCTAGAATGTTCATTGTAGAAGAAGGAGACAGTTGAGTGTCATTGAATAAGAGGGGATAGTTATCTGGAAGGTTTTGTCGAGTAGATAGGTGAAGAAATTGGGTTTTTGAGGCATTGAACAAAACAAGGTTTGCTTTGCCCGAATCAGAAATTATAGAAAGATCAGAAGTTAGGCGCTCGGTGGCATCTCTCCGTGAATCACTTAGTTCCTGTTGAGTTGGACGTCTAATAAACGACGTTGAAAAATGCAGGGTAGAATCATCAGCGTAGGAGTGGATAGGGCTTTGAGTTAGACTTAGAAGATCATTAATGAATAATAGAAAGCGAGTGGGTGATAGGACAGAACCCTGGGGAACACCACTATTGATAGATCTAGGAGAAGAACAATGTCCGTCTACAGTAGCTGCAATAGAACGCTTTGAAAGAAAACTTAAGATGAAGGTACAGAGAGGATAGAAACCGAATGAGGGTAGTTTGGAAATTAAAGATTTGTGCCAGACTCTATCAAAAGCTTTTGATATGTCAAGGGCAAAAACAAAAGTTTCACCGAAACCTCTAAAGGACGATGACCAAGATTCAGTTAGGAAAGCTAGAAGATCGCCAGTAGATCGCCCTTTACGGAAACCGTACTGACGATCAGATAGAAGATTGTGAGCAGATACATGCTTAAGAATCTTCTTATTAAGTATAGATTCAAAAACTTTAGAAAGGCAGGAAGTCAAAGCTATAGGACGGTAGTTTGAAGGATTAGAACGGTCACCCTTCTTAGGAACAGGTTGAATGTGAGCAAACTTCCAGCAAGAAGGAAAGGTGGAAGTAGATAGACAAAGGCGGAAAAGTTTGACCAGGCAAGGTGCAAGCACAGAAGCACAGTTTTTGAGAACAATAGGAGGGACTCTGTCAGGACCGTAAGCCTTCCGAGGATCTAGGCCAGAAAGGGCAAAGAAAACATCATTCCGAAGGATCTTAATGACAGGCATAATCTAGTCAGAGGGTGGAGGAGAAGGAGGAACAAGCCCTTCATCAACCAGAGTGAAATTTTTAGCAAAGATTTGAGCGAAGAGTTCAGCTTTAGAAGTAGATGAGACAGCTGTGGAGCCATCTGGGTGAAGCATAGGAGGGAAAGATGAAGAAGAAAAATTGTTAGAGATGTTATTAGCTAGATGCCAGAAGTCACGAGAGGAATTTGATTCAGAAAGATTTTGACATTTTCTATGAATGAGAGAGTTTTTGGTAAGTTGAAGTAAAGATTTGGCATGATTACGGGCAGAAATATAAAATGCATGAGTATCAGGCGATGGATGCTTACGGTACCGTTTGTGAGCCACCTCTCTATCTCGGACAGCATGAGAACAAGCAAAGTTAAACCAAGGTTGACGGGCTTTAGGATTAGAGAAAGTGTGTGGAATGTACGCCTCCATGCCAGAGACTATGACCTCAGTTATGCGCTCTGCACAAAGAGATG
>JACEEZ010000430.1:217500-224270 GCA_016584305.1 Chionoecetes opilio
TAAAAAAGGGTTTGCTAATGCTAAAACTAAATGGGATTTTTATGAAGAGGCTTATTTGAAATATTAGGCTGGGATAAAGAATGAATTTTTTGAGCCCAAAGTATGATCAAGAAGTACAAAATAATGGAAACGGTTTTTTAATTGAAAAATTGTGCGTGATCAAAACCCCACAGCAAACCTCTTACCCAATTTTAATTCCGATTTGTCTTTTGCCCCTTTTTAAAAGGGGAAAAATTGGTATTTTTCGGGGATAAATTCAAATTGTTTGATGTGGGGGATGATTTAACAGACCCCCAAAAATTCACCTTTCGTTGGCAGTTGAGAGGTTCGGCATTTGCTGGTAAAGAATAACAATAGAAAATCCCAATTATAAGTGGACTCAAGTTCTTAGAGAAAATTTATGAAGTAAGGATCAGATAATAAAGAATGTTTTCTACAAGTTAGGGAAACGGGCCCTTCTCACAATCCAGAAAATTTGGAAAGTTCAGAATAATTTTAAATTGCCACTAAGAGCCTTGAAGCTCATAAACCCTTGATAGTCAGACTGGATGATAGTACATGATATGGAGAAAATCCCGCCCAGGATCGAGCCCACTTAAATCAGAGGTACAATATAATTTTTTCAAGTCAAAAAATAGGGGAAAGGATTTTTAAAAGAGTGCAAACATTTGAAAGGTATTGAGAGGAAAACCCCCCCCACAGGGAGATTGAGAAAAATAGACCTAAGGTAACACGGTATCACCCACCTTTGGGTTTTAGAGACCCCTCTTTTTTTGGTGGGTAGTTATCTCGCCCCTAAAAAAAATTACGAGGGGAAGAAAACCGGTAGATAAGTTTCAAACTAGACCAGCCGGAAATCACCTTAAGACTACTCAAAGAACAGGTGCCATTCCTAAAATAGGGTTATTCCCAGTAAAGTAAAAAAAAATGTGTTTTCTGCGGGGAAGAACATCCCCCCTCCATTTGTAATATATTCAATTTTCCACTAGGCTAAAAAGGGGTTAATGGATCGGGGAAACTGCCAAACCCTTTCCTTAGGGTAAACATGAAATAAAAGCCTGTCCTTTTAGTCGGGAGTAAAAATGTAAAAAACCCATTACACAACCCTTTTATGCCCTTGGTAATTGAGAACAGACCTACGGTCAAAAAAAGGCAGTAACTAATATAATATTCATCCCTGTCCCTACGGCGAATGAAGGGGAGCCACAATGGTAATTCAGCCTTTGTGAAAAAAGTTTGCAGTGGTGCACAAAGCTCCTTATTAGGAGAGATATTTGTCTATTACAACTACCATAATTAGCAAAGGGGAATTAGCCATTTGGGCTTTCGGGCCAACAAAGAACCAAAATTTTGACATTGTCCGCCCATTCCAAATTTGGGAAATTATATATAGGGTAGCTGCTGTTTTAATAACATCGGTAAAATTAACTGAAAGAATAAAATTTACAGCTGAAATTTTTAAAGAGAAAGGGTTAGTAGTTAAAAATCCCCTTTGAGGAGTTGAGGCCCATCCCAATTAATAATGGGGCGTGATTTTTTTTTGGGCGATACCTAAGTAAGGTCATCAAAAAACAACATTTCTATGTTCACCAGGCTGGTGGTGAAGTAAAATGGGACCTACCCCCAAAAAATCACTCACCGCAAAACAAGGGAAGCTTTCCTAGCATGCAAAACCCCCTTGGTTGTAGAATTTGGGGAACTTCTTTAGTACCCACTCAAATCAACGAGTTATTGGAAGAAGAGGTATCCCGTCATAAATTAGGGATCTAAAACTATGGGTATCATATTTGAACATTCCTAAAGAGGAAAAAAATACTCTAGATCACTTGATCCACGTCAATTATGAAAGGTAAATATAAGTGGGAAACCCTTGGCAAATACCCCTTGTTTTACTACCCAATTTTCACATAGTTAAGACCAATTAAATAGTTCAATAAGAAAACTGAAAAAAAACTGTCAAAATTGGAGGTATGATAAGATAATTGAAGATTTTTAAAGGATGATTTTTACAAAAAAATGGAGGGGCAGTAAATCATAATAAGGGGCCATATTTTCCCCCCAGGTGGCCAAAGATTCATCAATTTCACAAATTGTAAATTTGTAAATTTTCCCAAAAAATTTCCAGGGCCTGAATTTTAAATCGGAAAGATCCCCCTAGAACGTATGGGTTTTAAATAGTTCTTTTTGTTCCGCTAAAGCCCTTTTTGTTAAATAAAACTTCAGTCCATTTAAAGGTTAGATAGCCCAAAATTGGGGAAGAATTCTATATGGATAATTTCGGGGACGATAAATTTCAAGGATAACTAATATAAATTAAAACCTGGCTAATAAAGGAGTGCAGGAAGGCCAGCCTCCCTTACAGAGTTGGAATAAATTCCCAAGCAAAAGGGGAAAATGGAAAGGGATTTTTTTAAATTTATACGCCCCCAGAGGTCCAATCAGTGTTAGGTTATGTGGAAATGTAAAACCGATGAACTAAGTTTAAAGTGCCCAGATTTTTGATGTAGTCCTAAAAAAAGAACACCTTAATTAGGTCAGCCAAGTATTTGACCCCTTGGGGCATAGTGAGCCCCCAAAAATATAAGGGGTAAATGTCTAATACAAAGGCCGGGGAACACCCGAGGGATACCCCCCTGACGGGAAAATAAACAGATGGGGACTATAAAAAAACTGAGTTCAATAAAATTAATGAAATTCACAAAGTAGGAGAAAAAATATGGGCGACAACCCACAACTACCATATTTTGTGAGCTTCAAAAAATGCATACGGTGCAGGAGTTATCTTAAAGCAGGGAGGAATGTAATTTAATTTGTTTAAGTGTCGGGTTGCCCCCCAAAAGCCTAGAAAAAAGCCTAAAAAACTGACGCTTTTAAAATTTGGCACTAAAATTTGCACAAAAATAAGTATTTATTTCAAATTGGTGGGATATAGTGGGACGATAGGAAAATTGCCTACATGGTTATGAAAATAAACAAAAATCCCCTTTTGTTATAGGGGAATGTGTTTGGGAGTAATTATTTAGGTTCCACATTTCACTAAATCATATTGCTACCAAAAAAACCCCCGTGATTTTTTGTCCGAGGAACAATTATCCTTAAACTAAATACGGTTTTGGTTTTAAAAGGGCCCCCCGGCTGAAAAATAATAAGAAAGGCCTAAACAAAAGATCATAGTATTCACTCCTATCTACCGCTTTTGGGGAGGCGGGAGCGGAGTGGTTTGCGTCTCCGACTGCCGTTCTCGGGGGACCCCATTCGACCCGAAGAAAAACCAAAACCTTTTGCCCCATCAGGGCCTAAGAAAAAACCCCCCATCCTGCCTATCAACTCTACCCTTTGACGCGGTGCTCGGAGGAAACAGGGGGGGGGCCCTGGCCTCTAATCGAGGCGTCACTATAAAATCCCGCCTGCCCACCACGGGTGAGGACCAACCATCAAGCCCCCCAATGAACCCAGAGCCCACCTCCCACCCGGGGCCCACTGTCTACGGCGCATAGGTAAAATAAAAAAAAAAAAAAAAAAAATGTCAGAATTCAGAAGATTTTTATGGAACCTATATTGATCCCCGATCCTGTTATAGATATAAAAAGTTTTTTTATTTAAGCAAACTATTAAAGTCAAAATTGGTCTTCAAAATTTATAAAAAAGGGGTAGTTCTATCCTTTGAAGTTTTGGGTTAGAAAAAAACAAAAACAGGAATTTCCGAGGATTCAGCTCTTTGCCTTGGGCCCCCCCGGGAGAACAAAAATTATCAATCATTAGGCTTACCTAGAAATGAGGGTTTATAGGTGTCGAGGGGAAAAATTTAAATGGGATCTTCCCGATAAAACCCCGCAATCCCCGCTAAATCCCAAACGTCTCATCTTTCAAATTGCTAGGGTGAATCTCATGGGAACTCGTTACAGGCGGAATAGCGACACATAGCCATTCAGGAGGAATTTTTGGTACCGCAGGATAGACAGGCAGTAAATATACCCAAATCTTGTTTTCAAAAGCAGAGAATGAGGGAAGACTAAAACCCATCCCGGGCCCCCCCGAACCCCCGGATCGGTACAATTTTTAAACCTTTGAGGTTGCTGGTGTCGAACCCGGGGGAAAAATAATTACAAAAGATAATGCTTCCCAGGAAAATATGTTGTTTTTTACTGCACCTCTACAAGGGCGTTCATTTAGAAATAGCGATGTTTAAGTGCCCAAACCTTTTTTCAAGGTTCCGGCGGTTTTTGGGGTCGGCCCGTGTCCTCGGCGATTATTTGTGATATCTACAACTTCGTAGGGGCCTCCCCAATTGTTAGAATATTAAATCACCTTCGTAAAAAAAATCTCTAGAGTTAGGAAATTTCTCATGGGCCTTTTCTACCCCTGAGTCCTTAGCAAAATGGTTTCACAGGAAATGATTTGGGAAGTTAAGTCTTGTTTAGGAAAAAACTCCCCAAGACAAAATAGGTCTAGAAGACCTAAAACCCCTGGACGGATTGAGACCCCTACAATAAAAGTCTTAACCTACTTTAAAAGATTTATCATAAATATAGAACTCTTACTCCCCACTTTTAAATTTTTGGGGGAAGACTGGAACCCTTTCCCTTTTAAAGAAAAAAAGGAAAATATACAAATCCTCAATAAAGACCCGGCTAACATCTCCGGGAAGTTTAAACCCTAAGTAAAATTTTAAGTCAGGGGTAAAGCTTGGAGTGCAAATTTTTTACCCAGTTTAAGGGAAAAAGTTTTATGGGATCAACAGCCGAAAATCAAAGTCCAATTTAAAATAGGAGATATAGCAATCCTTAGGGGAGATATGCTCGTTCGCAATGGGCCCCTTTAAAAAAAATAGCAAAGTTGATACTGAGGAAAGGGGATTGAGGTCAGGGAGTTCTATGAGGGGCAACGATGGTCGGACGGTAAATATTTGATTTCCCCCCGAGATAGCGAAGAGGTAAATGAGGACTCTAAATCTGCGTCTTGGCAGGCCAACTTAGGGGGTTCCCCACCCGGAGGCAAGGCCCTTTTAAAAATGAAAAAACCCCTTGGAGAAACCTCAAAAAGGGGTAAATTTCCTGAAGCAAACCTTTATTTTTCGCCGCCCCCAGTTTTGGAAAAAATCCTCTAAAACCCCTCTCTAATCGGGGGGAATGGTATTTAATTTTAATGATGGGTTTTGGGTTTTCCCCAAATGAGGCGGAGAGACCACCTATTATATATTATTATAATTTGGATATAAATTAAGATGCATTTGATATGTAAAAAAATTTGGTGTATACAAATACCCCAATAATCAAAGGGTTAAAAAAAATAAAAAGAATGTGAGAAAATTTTACTATGGAGTAAATTATTGGAACGCTCCACGCGTAAACCCCAGCTGTCTTTAAAAGGATTTTTTATCAAGACATTGTCACGCGTGTCACCTACACTATAAGTTTGTAGTCAGTCTTTGATTTCACTAAGGGGTAGTAAAAATCTTCTTAATATGAGGAGCTGTAACCCCACAAACGGTTAAGACAGGGCGAGGTGTAAAACACATTTAAAAATATCGCGACCACTGTGGAAAGGCCCGCCGGCTACCCCAAAAAAGCCGCATACGTATACCCCAGCCCCAGCCCTGCCATTCTGTGTACCACAGGTTTAAAACCCCCATCCCGATTTTGTGTACCACACCGTCTACCCAAACCTCCCTCAGATAATGATCAAAGCTTATATCACAACCCCTCTGCACTGCGAGTATACCTTAGTTTGCGCTAAAAAAGGGTATCGTGAGCTTTGTAGTTTTTGGTAATAGCAAGGTAGTTCACGTTAATTAAATATAATTTCAATAAATTGGTAAATATAAATATAAAATATTTAAAAAAATTATATTTCAAATAAATTATACTAATAATAATAAAAAATGGAATAAATAATAATTATGGGAAAAAATACATGGAAAGAGGGTAAAATTTTGCGTAATAAGTAAAGTTACGATAATTCAAAACCAATTAATTCAGGTATTGTATTGTAAGTAGGCATACTGAAGAAAATCAATGAATCGGTAGTGATGGCTGGGGTACTCACCCTCAGGACAGACCAGGTACTTGGCTTCCATGATCCCTTCTAGGTGACGAGCCTATTCCTTTTTAAGTCCTTTCAGCCCTGGAAGTCGTTTTTGTTTCTGAGGAGCTTTTGGGCCCTGAGGAAGGGGAGAAGAAGTGTGGAGGCTGGGATGACCGCAACCCGGAAGACCACTTGCCCAGGTGTGAGCTCACCAAATACTAGGTAGGAAAGTACAATTTTGTAGGCAAGACATTGAAAAAATACAAGATTCCTTTAACCCTAATTGTACTATAAAATAATTACCTTTTTCCAGGGCGGATACTTTCGGGAAACTTCGCCTCCACAAGCAGGTCTAAAAAAGTTCCCCCGTTTCCCCCTTTCTCCCGAGCCGCGAATTTTCCTTAGATAGCTTTGTGAAAAACTCGATTTCGGGTTGTCACTTTTAAATCCCAAAAAAATGTGTAATTTTGGGGATGGTTTTCTCAGAAACCTTTTTATGCTCTTAAGCCACTATATTAAAAAAGTTCTCAGCTTTTTTATAAACACAGGGTTTGAATCGAGAGGAATTTCATTCATACCAAAAACACAAGAAGCAATCGATCCATAGTGAAACGACCAAATATGCCTTTTATATCAATGGCATGTTCTTGCCTGCTTTCTTGAGGGGGAAGGCCCCCCCCCAAATAAAAATATCTTTCCTTTTCGCAGCCAAAATTTTACCCAAAATTTGGGGGAACCCTAAAACC
>JACEEZ010000431.1:0-33864 GCA_016584305.1 Chionoecetes opilio
CCCCTTGGGAATTAAAAAATGGGTGGAAAAGAGATGCTGAAAAAAAAAAAAAGGGGGAAACTTTTAAAAATAAAAAAATTAAAAAAATTTTTGGGGTTTTGGGGGAAAAAAAAAACCCTTTGGGGGAATTTTTAAATTTTTACCCCCTTTCCCCATTTTTAAATAGGCACCCCTATAATTCATTTATTTTTTTAAAATTTACCGGGAGAAATTTTTTTTTTCCCTTGGGGGGGAAAAGGAAAAAAAAGGGAGAAAAGGGGAAAAAAAGGGGGGAAAAGGGGGAAAAAATAAAAGGGAAAAATAAAAAAAAAAGGGGGAAGGAAAAAGGGGAAAACTTTTTTAAAAAAGGGGGGGGGGGGGGAAGGAAAAAAAGGAGAGAAAAGGGGGAAAAAGGAGGGGAAAGGGGAGAAATAGAAGAAAAGGGAAAGGGGAAAGAAGGGAAGGGACAAAAAAAAGGGAAAAAAGGGGGGAAAAAAAAAAAAAAAGGGGGGAAAAAAAAAAGAAGAGGAAGGGGGGGAAAGAAAAAGGGAAGAAGAAGAAAGGGAGAGAGGGAGAGAGAGAGAGAGAGAGAGAAGAGAGAGAGGGGGGAGAGAGAGAGGGGGAGAGAGAGGAGAGGAGAGGAGAGAGAGAGAGAGGAGAAGAGAGAGAAAAAGGAGGGGAAAGAGAGGAGAGAGAGGGGGAAAGAGAGAAAAGGGAGAGAGAGAGAAAAGAAAGAGAGAGGGGAGAGAGAGAAGAGAGAGAGAGAGAGAGAGGAGAGAGAGAGAGAGAGAGAGAGAGAGAAAAAGAGAGAGAGAGAGAAAGAGAGAGAGAGGGGAGAGAGAAGAGAGAGAGAGAGGGGAAGAAGAGGGGGAGAAAGAGAGGGAAGAAGAGAGAGAGAGAGAGAGAGAGAGAGAGAGAGAGAGAGAGACCCCAAAAATTTGCAGCTCGTGTAAAAAAAAAATATTGAAAAAAAAACCGGGTTTGGTTTGGCTTTTTGGTTTTCTTTAAAAGCCTATAACATGGGAAAAAATCAGCCAGCCCCTTATAGCTGGAAATGACTGATCCACTTTTTCCCCCGGCAACGAGCTGTAACACGGGAGGGGAGGGGAGAGGCGGGGGAAGGGAGAGGAAGGGAGAGTAGGAAAGGGATGGAGGGAGTTTTGTATAGGTTACGTATATTGACTATATTATTGATCGGTTTTTAACCTATATAAAAGTTTTGTTTACCTAATTTAGATATTTTATGATACGAATACGAAAATAAATAAGAGTGTTCTAATAGTGCTCCTTTGTTTGCATCGCATATTCAGGTATGATAAGGAATAATTATGTAGCCTAGTATTATTTTTCTATCTGTTCTGAATGCAATCTTTTTTATCATAAACTGTACGCCCTTTGCAACCTATGTTTCGTTATTGCTCATTGCCGTTTTCTTCATATTTTTATTGTTAATCTGTTTAGTTTTGCACGATATATCTTGGTTGCTTACATGTGCGCATAGTCATTATTACTGACTATGTCGCAGGAATGATTGGTTATTTTTCACATGTTAAGGTCTTTATGAATCAATTCGTTGACACATTTCGAAAATGAAAACTAGAGAGCTTCCTCTGAGAGCTTTATCGCAATTGACTTCACATGATTTCATACGGGTGTTTTCTTCTCTCTCTCTCTCTCTCTCTTCTCTCTACTCTCCTCTCCTCCCTCTCTCTCTGATCTGCATTCTCTACTCGATATCGCTCTCGCCCGCTCTCTCCATCTCCATCCTTCGCTCTCTCTCTGCTCTATCTCATCTCTCTTCGCTCTCTGCTCATCTCTCTCTCTCTTCTCTCTCTCTCTCTCTCTCTCTCTCTCTATCTCTCCTCTCTCTCCTCTCTCTCTCTCTCTCTCTCTCTCTCTCTCTCTCTCTCTCTCGCTCTCTCTCTCTCTCTAGCACTATTACTCCTCTGCATATATCTCTTATTCTCTCTTTCATCACCCACACGTACCGAGGGAAGTAATTGCCTCCAGAATGGCGACTCCTCCCGGTAAGTAATAAATCTTAGTGCCGGCGACAGGAGGTGAAAGGTTAAGTCTATAAGCTAACGTCTATATATCATGATCCCCTCCACCGCCACGGGATGAAGGAAGCCAATGCTCTTTTGTGGTGTTAAAAAGTTTATCTTGTTGCAAGAGAAAAAAATTTTGAGAGTGTTTGAAATTGTTCATTGTTTTGAAATAGTATACCGAAACAACAACAAAAGTGGAATAAATAGGAAAATTACAAAGTCAACAACAACAAAAAATAACAATAATTAATAACAACAAAAACAGTGAAATTAATAGAAAAAAACAGAAGTAAAAAACAAACAAAAATAAAACATGATGGAATACAGTTTATACAAGAAATAAATGGATGAGTGAAATACATGAGAAAAACGAAATAAAGTAAAATATTCAACGTAAGTGAACGAAATGTATTGACACTGTCTTTCAAGGTTCTTAATTTGACTCATAGTAATGTGAGCGAAACAATATGAGAAATGTCGGACATGGAAGTAAATAAGAAAGCAATTAATATAACGGAAGAGAGAGAGAGAGAGAGAGAGATTGTAGAGGAGAGGAGAGAGAGAGCGAGAGAGAGAGAGAGAGAGAGAGAGAGCTAGAGAGAGAGAGAGAGCGAGAGAAGAGAGTAGGGGCACCCACTCTCGCCCTTATGACAGGGGCCTGTAGGGGCGTGAGTCCCGCGTCAGCTAGGGGCAACCACCTTCACCCTTATGGCAGGGGGTTTGTAGGGGCCGTGGATTCCCGCGTCCCGCCCCAAGGAAACAACCTTCGCCCTTATGCAGGGGCCGTAGGGGCTGACTCCCGCGTTAACGTTTAGGGGTCCACCTGCGCCCTTTATGGAAGGGGCCTGTAGCGGGCGTGAGTCGGGCCGTTCACGCTTGGTCGGCACACCTTCGCCCTATGCGCAGGGGTGTAGTGGCGCAAGTCCCGCGTCACGCAAGGGGCGCACCACCTTCACCCTTTGTGGCAGGGTGGGCCCCTGTAGGGACGGAGTCCCGCGTCACGATAGGGCATCACCTTCGCCCTTATCCCGGCAGGGGCCTGTAGGGCGTGAGTCCCGAGTCCACGCTGAGGGGACCACCTCGCCCTTATGGCCAGGGGCTTGTCAGGCGGCGCGTGCGTCCCGCGTCACGCCTAGGGGCACCCACCTTCGCCCCTTATGGCAGGGGCCTGTAGTGGGCGTGAGGTACGGTGTCCGCTTGGGGCCACACCCACCTACGCCCTTATCGGAAGGGCCGTAGGGGGTGGAGTCCCCGGCGTCACGCCAAGGGCACCACCTTCGTCTTAATGCAGGGACTGTAGGGGAGTCTATCTTGTTGTGAGTCCCCCACCCTGTCACGCTTAGGGCACAACCTTCGACATTATGGCAGGGGCCTGTAGGGGCGTGAAGTCCGCGTCACCGCAAGGGCACCACCTTCGCCCTTATGGCAGGGGGCCTGTAGGAGCGTGAGTCCCGCGTCACGCTAGGGACGGCACCACCTTCGCCCTTAGGAAGGGGGCGTAGGGGCTTGAGTCCCGGTCACGATAGGGGCAACAACCTTCGCCCTTATGGCAGGGGCCTGTAGTGGCGCGAGTCCCTCGTCACGCCAAGGGCACCACTAACCCTTGTGGAAGGGGCCTGTAGGGAGTGAAGTCCCGCGTCACGCTAGGGGCATCACCTTAGCCCTTATGGTAGGGCCTGTCGGGCGGGAGTCTCGCGTCACTGCTAAGGGGCACCACCTTCGACCCTTATGGCAGGGATCTGTAGGGGCGTGAGTCCCGCGTCACACTAGGGGCACCACCTTCGACCTTATGGCAGGGGTGTAGGGGCGTGAGTCACCGCGTCACGCTAGGGGCACCACCTCGCCCTTATGGCAGGGGCCTCGTAGGGGCGTGAGTCTCAGTACCGCCAAGGGACACCACTCGACCTTATGGCCGGGGCTTGTAGGGTCGTGAGTCCCGCGTCACGATAAGGGGCAACAACTTTCGCCCTTGTGGCAGGGGCCTGTAGGAGGCGTGAGTACCGCGTCACGATAGGGGCAACACCTCGCGTTATGGCATGGGCCTGTAGGGGCGTGAGTTTCCCGCGTCCAGCTAGGGTCCACCACCTTCGCCCTTATGGCAGGGGCCTGTAGGGGCGTGAGTCCCGCGTTCACGCTAGGGGCACCAACTTTGCCCTCTGGCAGGGGCCTGTAGGGGCGTGAGTCCGCGTCCCGCCATAGGGCACCCACAGTCCTTGCCGCTTGGAACACTGAGCTCTCTCTATGTTCATTAGACTCAGTGCTTGGAAACCCACAGCGGCGCCTGCTTGGATCTAGAAGACTGCGCTTTTACCTTAACTACCAAGGTGTGTCAGTGACCTGAGCTGTCCTATTTGGTCATGCTTGATCAATCCATTTAACTCAAGCTGTATATCCCCAAATCCTGCTACCATGTTGTGACAGGAACTTCAGGACCAACTGCATCAGAAGCGCCCCTCCAGCCTTCCCAGCACACACTCACACCCCCCTTACAGGCATGAGCGCCAGACCAACAAGACAGCACCGCAGCACGGGCAGGTCTAGGGCAGACGAGCGCACCCGCCGCCTGGTGGAGGACGTGCGGATGCGGAAGAGCACCGACGTGAAGCCATCATCAGGGACACGCCGCGCCCGCTTGGGCCGCTGGTGGAGGTGATGATGGACGCCGGAGAGCAGGTGGGCGGGCACGGGGCCTTGGCCGCGGGCAGGGGCCTGCTGTTGCGCAGTCAAGGTCAGCGTTCTACACCACGTAGCGTGTCGCTGTTCCGCTGTGGCGACGCCGCTACTTACTTCGACCCCCGCTCCACCACGCCCTTCCCGCCCTTCGGCGCCTTCTGCCACCGACACCACTCGGGAGCGGTAGGTGACGATGGTGCGGGCAGACTTCCAGCGGGCGGGGCTTAGAAAGCTGTGCCTACCAACGCCCTCACCTCCTGGACTAAGTGACGCGGCTCAGGGAGAAGGACTCGTGGCTTGTCATGCTCCTTAGGACGCACCAGGGGCCCAGGATACGCCTGAAAGGCCGTCAGCACCGTGCGGACCATCCTGCGGGATTTCCCAACCACTCGACATGTTCTCTCACCACCACAAGGTCGCCGACGCCTAGCACCTCTATGTGCCGCTCCCTCCAACTAGATTCTGCACACCTCCTATTCACAAGCACTTCCTCCTCCTATATCACATCCACACCCATACCTTCACCCCCACCCAAGCCTGTCCCCCCTCCCCCAGCCCCTTCACCCCCCCCCGAGCGGGGTCAAGGGTCAAGTAGGGGGCGCCCCCGGGGCAGGGCATCCCCAGCCATCCCGCCGGTGCCCGCTGCCCCACCACGCTGAGAGGCCTCGCACACCTGTCCATCCCCACCTCATGGGCAAATGATTAAAATGAAAAAAAGACAAAAAATTGTAAAACAAATAATTTTTTTTGTAAACTGATAAAAAAAGTTAAGAAAAAAAGTAGTTCAGATATATAAGTTGTGGATGTGAATTGAGACTTATATTATGTAGGAGGGAACTGAGCTGGTTTTCTTTTTTACTGAGGGAAAAGTTTTAGTTCATTTACAGCATTTACTGTTTTATAACGACAACGCTTATTATGTGTGTTGAAACTCGATCCTTTGAGGATGATGGCGTTCATCCTGCTTGAGCTAACGAACCATCATAATTGGCCGCCAAATGCCTACTCTGACTTGCAATCTGTATAGTAACAACTGATCTTTTATTTCTACACTTTACAATACAAGTACCAGACCTGATTTCTTTAACAAAATACTTGAATGGAACAAAACCTCGTCCTTGTGAATTAGGGACACTAAATTTGGTCTGTCTGTGGGCTGTTCCTTGTTGTATTCTTACTGTGTACTTGTTACATTTCATATGAGTGAAATGTATTCCGACCCCCTGTCTGCGGACATTCTCCCGGAATCTCCTCTTCTCCTGGAAAATGTAAACCTCCTTCCTCCAACAAATCTAAATTCCTCATCTGATCTAACCCCTGCTGAACATTCGTATTTCTATTCCCTCATCGTTTCACTATATGTTAACCCCTCCCCTGTATATGCTTGTGCCATAGTGCCATATGATCTCTGATATTCCCGGCACATTTTCCCCTTTGTTGGCATTTAAATCAATCAATCAATTGAACAAGAAGTACTTTCATTTTATTCATATCACTCATTTTCTTGACATTCATCGACTTTTTCATTCATTATTCCTGGTCATTCATTACACAACATTCATATGCATTTCTTTTACATGATGAGTATTTTCCTTGACTTTTATTCATTGTGTTCATGTAGATACAAAGATGCATATTCATACGGAAAGCTCAAAGTGCATATATTCTCATTTAGTATTACTTTATGGTTGGGTGCTGGTGTATTATATATGTGCTCTCTCTCTCTCTCTCTCTCTCCTCTCTCTCTCTTCTCTCTCTCTCTCTCTCTCTCTCTCTCTCTCTCTCTCTCTCTCTCTCTCTCTCTCTCTCTCTCTCTCTCTCTCTTCTCTCTCTCTCTCTCTCTCTCTCTCTCTCTCTCTCTCTCTCTCTCTCTCTCTTATCTCTCTCTCTCCCTCTCTCTCTCTCTCTCTCTTTACTCACCCCCCACACTCACACCAAATCCATTTTATTTCTCTCTTTTTTCTGACCCATTTTCCTCCTTCTCTATCTTTCCCTCCTCCTCCTCCTCCTTCATACTCCTTCCTTCATCCTCCTCCTCCTCCTCCTCATCCTCCTCCTCCTCCTTCCTCATCCTCCTCCTCTCATCCTCATTCCTTCCCTTAATCCTCCTTCCTCCCTCCTCCTGCTCCTGCGGCACTCCAGAGAGACGGAAAGGCCGGTTGCAGTAATTCACTCCATCCTCGAGATCTGCTGCCACACTCCTGACGTTCAAGGTCCGCGTCTCTCCCCCTCTCAGGAAGATACCAAGGATAGTATAAAAGAGGAAGGGGGATGTGTGTTAAAAGTTTGGAGGAAGGACGATGCGCCATCTTCAGGGATGAATCGAAACACAGGCAGATTTTTAGGGGTGTTTCTAAAGTATTTCTATAAGCATCCCATACCCCTGCCTTTCGCTTATTCTCTTCCTTTACTTTATTCACCTTATATTTCGACTATATATAATAATTCATTAAAGGTAAATTAGAAGAACAGAGTGATCAATTTAAATTTTATTAAGGATTTCAAGCAGCTAGACTTGACATCCCAGACATGTAAGGACTGTGCAAGGTTGAATACCAGAAAAATATTGGGCTGAAATTCATAATAATCATGGAAATATTACCAATAGGCAAATAATATATGGTATTGCAGTATGAAATGACTTCTGTTAGAATCAACTACACAATGCAAAAACCAAAACCAGATACTGTAAAATGTAAAACAGTATTAGCTATACCAAAGTCAGTATATGACTTTTGAAAAAATTAGTAAGAATTTGATTTCATTATCAAAGGCAAACAATTAGAAGAGAAACTATTAGCATCTGTGTAGTAAGGTCTTAAAGTATTGATTTAAAAATGGTTAGGGATGAAGGAAAAACATATGAGTTCCAAGCCAGTAAAAGTAGGTTTTCTATAGACTGAGGTTGGTAAGATAATTATTTTTACGAGTAACTAGGATATCCAAAAATGGTAGTCGAGAGTGATAATTGGTTTCAACTTCCTATGTGAACTTATATGTTTGGGTGTTGAGAGTTAAGGTAGTTCAAAAATACTGGAATGTGCTCGGTATTTTTAAGGAGTAAAAAGATGTCGTCTACATATCGTTATAATAAAAGTTTAAAAAAGCTTAGGGACAGTTAGACAACCACATTTCTTCATGGTGACATAGAAGGCATTAGCTAACTGAAGGACCTAGGCACGACCCCATGGAAACACCATCAGTACTTTGGACATAAGTTTTTGTTAATATAATTGGGGAGTCTTTATAGCTAAGTTAATAAATCAGAGAATGTTTTTTTGTAATTAAGAAAATGGTAGCATTTGAAATAAAATTATCAGTGATATTTCAATAGTCCTCATATAATGGTATATTTGCTAAATAGTGACTGGGATGTCAAAATAGACATTGTACCGCGTTGTTTACGTTAATTGTTTAACTTCATATGCAAATCAAAAGAATTCTAATTGTGTGTTCATTACTAGTAGTGGGTAATTATCGGGACGAAGTATTTAGTAGGTATAGTTAAAGGTTTGCCTATCTACTAAGGAATAGACGTAAGGGGGTCCCTATTTTATTGTTGTTTTTGGTAATCCATACAGACGCCAGGAAGAAGAGCCACTAGGAAATATATAATGAAAAACATTCTTTAGTAATAACTTTTAATTTAAGTAATGTTCTAAGTGACGGTAATAAGTCTATCCACCATTTAGTGATGAAGAAAATGTATTGTCAGCGGGGACTTTAAATTAGTTTAGCACCAAGGATGGATTCAGCTTTTTAAATATACTCAGTTTTATCTAAAATTTACTGTACCGCGTCCTTTATCGGGTCTAGTGATTAGGATAGTATCATCAGATTTAAGGTCTCATTTAGGGCCATCAAAACTGAATTTGTGGGAGTTTTGGGAAATGAATGTTTGAATTCATGAAATTCGCGATATTGATGAAGGGCAATAGTAGACGATGCCGTGAACTAAGTTATCCCACTCCGTAATCGTGTTCTCTTAGCCTTTATATTTAAGTGTATTAATAAGTTTATTTAATGTAAAAGTAGTGATTGACGTAGTTAATATTTAAATTTTGAGGCAATAGGTAATCGAGTGAAAGTAAATTCTTTTTTAGCAGGAGTAACGAACCCGGAGGTTAGAAGAAAGATTAATTACGATTTTATCATAATTGACAGAGGTGTCCAGAGGAAGCCTCAGAGAGCACAGTTTTTTCCTCTAACAAGCTTAGCTGTGGAATTTCGAGTCATTAATAACGTACTAATCTATTAAAAAGGACAATTAAAATCAAATGCCATGACAAGGTTTTTTCAGATTCAGATTTAGTTTGATTCAAGTCCTCTGTGTGATTTTTAAAGTAGCCTGTTTTTATCTTTTATTCTAAGTTAGTAATTTGAATTGAAATGACTTATATGTAGATGTATTGTTTAGCATGGGGCTTATATATAATTTAAAATTGGAGGAAGTTGGGAATTATTCATAAGTTGTACAGGTTTGCGAAAATTATCTATATAGTATAAATCTTTTATACTTTGTAATCGTCTCTTAGTTTACGGTATTGGCATAGAGAAGCATTACCATACACTACGGTTTAGGACATCAATAAAGGGGACATTTTTGGGGGAATCTAATTTGAGATAAATAATAATACCCAGGATACACTGCTACCTAGCATGTGAAAGTGTAGCTCACGTGACGATCTGTGTATACCTGCCCTCACCTGGGCTGCTGGGAACGATTTCTGTTGGGTATTCTTAGGTAGATACATCTGACATTCAGGGTGACAAAGACACTCGGTCATTCTTGGGGTTGTTTATGCGCAACGTTTCCGCCCCCAAAAATCACTTGGCATCATCAGGTATAAATATAGTTTAAAAAAAAATTTAACAAAAAAACAAGAAAAAGAAAAGATAATAATATTTTTTTTTATATTATATATATATTCTATATATATATATATATATAATATATATATATATATAATATATGTATATATATATACTATAATATATATAATATATATATATATAATATATAATATTTATATATAATATATATATATGAATCCAGAGCGGTCTCTCCGACTTCAGGGCAAGGTCAGGCCAATGTGCAATAGGCCGATATTCCCGTGCGCAGTCCAGGATACAGTGTCTTATGCATAGGTACTAAGATTCAAGCAGTGGAAATGAGGTTATACTGAGGAGTGGTTGACATGTGAAGAGTAATGGAATGGAAAGATCATGTACACTATATGTATTCAATATTTCAACCCAAACGTTAGACATGATTACTCTGTGTGAGTTTGGTAAATCTTCAGTGTCTGGCCAAACTTCCTTGGGGTAGTTTTTCAGGAGGGACTTGTGACTCTGAGAACAGTCAATCCGGGAGATCAGTGTTGTGAATTTCTTCATGCTGATGAAAACAATGTCCTTGGCTGTGGGGTAAGGCGTCATTGGAGACCCTGAAAGTTGCCAGATTGGATTGGAAAAATATCATGACCAATACACAACATCTTTTTCCCTTCTTAATTTTCTATAAATTAAAATCTCATTATTCGTTGTCATCTTTTTAATCAAGCCAGAAATATATAATTGCCGCCAGAGTATAAATTATATGCATAGCTCTAAAACCCGTGGTGTTAAACTATGGGCCGCGGGACAAATAAGGGACTTGGATGGTCATAAGTGGCCCGCGAGAGGATGGTAAAGTTTTATCAGCCGTGAAATTCCGGACATTTATGAAGGAAAATATAATATAAATGTATGATTTTTGTTGTAATTTTGTGTCACGTTATTAACGTAAAATTAATCACAAAATTCAAATAACGTATCCATGATGTGCCCAGTTTAAGTCATCGTGTAGGGCTGTTACACTTCAGTCCTGAAAAATATGTTATGTACTTGTTGTGCGCTCGAGACATCAACTAAACTAAGAATTGGCCCTCGGAATATTGGAGTTTTATATCATGCTTAAAACGCTAATTTCATTTGCATGCCCCCCCCCCCCACACACACACAAACATCAAGTGAAACAGGTTACTATCCTTGATCACAGCTTTAGCTGTGAGATACACCATGGGTTTAAATAGCCATTATGTATTGCAATGCCACGAATATATCTCTTTGTACAAATATAATTTATTTGTGCTTTCTCAGCCACGTTAGCTGTCTTAAGAGATTGTTCAGCGGATTTTATGTTGGTCTTAATACACTATGAAATAATGCGTGACAAGTAATCATATAAATGATGGAAAAATTGATTTTTAATTATGATCTGTAAAAATTCTTCAATCAACTACTACAACTAATGTTAGTGGGTGATCTCATGGTACATCAAGAATTGTGGTTAAATCACATTCATGGCATGGTATCCATGCTCAGTGAGTGTTCATATTTCTGTGTAACAAAAAAACCTAGTTAATTAAAGAAGCATCTATCACTTGTACCTTTCAGCTTTCGTCTTGAGTACATCAATGAAATCAGAGTATTAGGGAAATATGCTGGTTGCAGCATTACATTATTGAACGATTACTATTTTGCTTATTTATTAACTATACATAACAACTGTCTTAAGGTCTCAATTTTGATAAGGAAAAGTGCTGGCAGGTGGTTAATACCAGCATGGTCACATGTGGGCAGGGTTAGCTATGCTTGTATACTTACCAAAAGACTGACCAATACAAAGATCAAAACAAAATAATTGCTGCTGATGAAGAAAATTTTGTGATACTTTTTTTGTTTTTTCTATAATCCATCATCACACATAATATATTGCTTGCCTTATTGGCCTAATTAACTGAACTTATCTATAATATTAATGCATAGAAAAAATCCCCACCTTTCTGCATTACTGCGCTGCTGAATCCGCATCGGTCGCCTCGTGGGTTCTTGGGATGAAGACCATACTTCTTGTTTCACCTGTGCTGCTCGCATTCCTTGGCACCACAAGGGTCTTGATCACAACAGCTATGGTAAAATATGTATAGATCTCCACCAGCGGCAATGCAGACTGCACAAAATTATTCATTGCAAAATTTGCTATACACGTTTTGACATTGTTAATTATGCTTTTCGGCCAAATATCTTTTAATGCAGTTTGTTCCCCTGTATTAATCTGAAGTAAAGGACCTATTTAGGAATCAAGTGAGCCGCACAGCATTGTAGATAATGAAAAAATTTACAAATGTCGAAAACACTTTTAAGGCGGCACCAAAACTACTTGCAATGCACAACATCCAATAGTTAGAGAGAAATATCAGCTTGGTAATCCTCAAAGTTTTTCTAACATTAGCAATTACAAATAAGATCTAACATGATAAATCCAGCCTCTGTACCTCAAATTGAGATTAGGCTAAGACCAGCAACACCTTCCCGACATGTGTTCATTTCTCCATCCCAAGGGAACAGCTGCAAGATCGTAGATCAGCTGCAAGCAGTCTGAGCACAGAAGTATGCTGGCGGGGCATTCTCTCGACTCTATAACGTTGTCATATTTTTTCAGGCACCCTGAACAGCCTGGTGGGGTAAAGGAATGGTAAAATATGAAAATGCGTTAGGTTGCATAAAATGATGACCGTGGAAGAAGCCGATTATGGCCGATATTACTGTGATCTATTTTAGATTATATTATTGATGGTAGCATAAGTCCCTTCTAGTGAACGGACTTACAGTTAACTCCTTAACTTGGCGTCTGCACAAAACCCAGCTTGCCTATTATTCCCTTCTGAATGTTGTTGTTTGACCTAGCCAAATTTTCATGTTACTTTCATTGACATTATTCAGTTGCTAAATATCAGATGAACAACCGAACTCACTTTGTGGGACGAAAAACTCTTTTTTGGTGTTGTTTTATGTGTTTTGAATGAATCTGCTAATGTTTCTGCGCAAAAATTTATTTATTTATTGCAAAAATAGACTAATACCTATACCTAACCTTAACCCATACCCAACTAAACCTAACCCAAAAAAAAAACAACCTTATCTAATAAAAGAAAAAATAAAAAAAAAAATTACGACAAGAAAAACAGGTAGCACATTAATTCAAAACATCAGGATTATTCTAGTGTTTGCCCAACTCCCTTCTACCCAAAAAAAACAAGCTTGGGGACCTGGGGGAATGAGGGTATATTTGCTGGGGTACAAATATATGCGTCGCCAACCCACATAGTTTGTGAGTTAGGGGTGTTGAAAAAAACCTCCCTAGATCTAGGAAAATTCATGGATTCTTCTGCGTCCAGCGACGTGTGACCGACGATCCAACTAATGGATGACCGAAGGTGTAGAGAACCCCCCCAACGTCCGCGCTAGAGAGGTTAGGTTAGAAGTTGTTTAGGTTTGGTTTTAGATTTTGGTTGGATAGTGTAGGTTATATTGGATAGTTTTTTTGATTAGATTTGGTTAGGTTAGGTTGATTGGTTAGGTTAGGTTTATCGGTCGGAGTCAAGTCCCCCGCTAGGTTAGGATAATTTTAGTTGGGCAAATTTGCTCTAAATATAAGGAAAATTTCCCCTAGATCGAGGGGAATTTTACCCCCCCACACCATACACAACTCTTAAATTACGTGTTCCGAAGCATAATTTGTTTACCACCCGAAAAACCCAGCATTACACAGGTCCCAAACTTGTTTGGGGGAAGTGGGAGAGAGTATGTTCATACACTAGAAATACCAAAAAAACCATAAAAGCAACACCCGAAAAAATATTTGTCACCAAAGTGAGTCGGGTTCATCTGGATAAATACCCAAAGAATGTACACTGTACTACTGCACCCTGATTAGGAGGGGCACTGCAAATTACACAGGTTACGTCGCACAATGACAACAGTAATCTTTCAGCACATAAACTGCAGGTAAACTTTATTATGCTCCGTCAGGTGCACACGCCTAAGTTAAAGCCGTCTTTAGGTTATTGTTAAACCTCTTACATAATTTGCCGTGTTTTTTGCAATATTGTTAAGATTTCTTATCCCTAATTCATTACCTAATGTGAAATTATGTAGTGCAAACTCGAATAGTGCAGGATAATAGATCCACTATTGCTGCAGGGGCGAGCTGGGCCGAGGACCAAGGATGTTTTACATGTCATTGTATTTCAAATAGTTTAGCATTATTTTCATCACTTTTGCATATCACCACACCCTCCTACATACCTTCTGGCGTCTTGGGGAAGAGATGAAGTCTATCCGGGATGATAGTACTTCTTTTTTTGCCGCAAACACAGCAAATGCCAATCTTAGTACGTGGTGCCATTTTGAAAATTTACTTGTGTAACGGACTGAGGTCTTTGTCTTAGCTGGTCAATCCAGTATGCATCGTCCTGCCCGCAGTGCCCGCCGCGCAACAAGTCAGCACACAAAAAAATTGCGTAACCCTGTCTCACCCTTGGCATTGAAACTCTCTTATCCTCCTTATACTTATCCTGGGAGCTACTGTGCATAGGCTAATTCCGTCATGAGAGAGAAGAGAGAGAGAGCGAGCGAGAGAGAGAGGAGAGACGAGGAGAGAGAGAGGAAGAGGAGAGGAGGAGAGACGAGAGAGAGGAGAGAGAGAGAGATGAGGAGAGTAGGAGAGAGAGAGATGAGAGAGAGAGAGAGAGATGAGAGAGAGAGAGAGGAGAGAGAGAGAGAGAGAGAGAGAGAGAGAGAGAGAGAGAGAGAGAGAGAGAGAGAGAGAGAGAGAGAGAGAGAGAAAGAGAGAGAGAGGAGAGAGAGAGAGAGAGAGAGAGAGAGAGAGAGAGAGAGAGAGAGAGAGAGATGAGAGAGAGAGAGAAGAGAGAGAGAGAGAGAGAGAGAGAGAGAAGAGAGAGAGAGAGAGAGAGAAGAGGAGAGAGAGAGAGAGAGTAACACTGTACCTACCATCCGTCTAAATCCAATTATTCGTCCAATTTTATCCCCAACATTATTTTAACTACCTCCCTATTTTTTCCAACCTATTTTTTCCAATTTCCTTTTTTCTGACCTTCCTTTAATCCTGCGTCCCTTGTTTTCCTTATTTTTAAGTGTTGCACATTTTAGTAGGATGGTGAGGATGAGGTGGGGAGATGGGAGAGGGGGAGGAGGGGGGAGGAAATTGCCATCACGTCACGTCCATTGCAGTTTGTTTTCCTGTTTATTCTTCAGTATTTCGCGTCTCTATCTCATCGTCGCTATTTTAATGCCTAGCTACGAATCTCTTTGTGTTGCAAAACTCTTCACTCAACACTTGCCTGCAATGTTGACTCGGAAAACATGAACCTTTTGGTGTTTGATTTTTTCTCTATCTGTGTATTGTTTTCCACCTGCTGTTTTGTGCTTGTTTGTTTGTGATTGTGTTTGCGTGTGTGTGTTTGTGTGTGGGCGTGTGTCTGTGTGTGTGTGTGTGTGTGTGTGTGTGTGTGTGTGCGTGTGTGTGTATTAGTGATCAGTTTCATTCACTCTGAAGTCTGAGCTAACTTTTCCAATTTTTTTTTACAACAGCATTACATCAATTATATTATCAAAGCTACTGTATAAAGCTAAACAAACAAAAAATAGATGACATCATTAGAGTAAAAAAATGAGCAACGCAAAAGAAATAAGGAGGAAAGGAACAGGAATAGAAAATTATTATAATATACATAGTGGTTAAAGATGAAAGGAACATAAAGCTTAAAAGAGTAGGAGAGGAAGAAGTAAGGAGGGCAAGAGAAAGAAGAGGAAAAGAAGGAAGCACCCACAGGAAAAGAGGAGGGGAGAAGAATGCAAAAGTCATGAAGCATTTGAACTTTGGAGAGTCATCACGCTCTTCTGAACTGCTGCCGTGATGTTGGTCTTTTCTGACGAGCCCTTGTTGCCTCTTGAGAGCTGCCTGGAAACTGTGCCCTTCCTGGAGAACAAATATTAAGCTTCTTGGTCGATCTTGCACCAATTGGATGTGAGGATGAAGTTGCTTTTTTTCATTTTGTATTTATGTATGAGTGAAAACTATAAAACTAAGTAAGTAAGTGTTTATTGACCACAATTTCAGTTAGTTACACCTAATTTCAAGCAATCACAAGTAATGCCCGGCCCATTAACTCTGCCTTCGATGCGAGTGCATCGGAGGACACAGGGGCGGCATGAGCCTCAATAAAAGGCGCCATTATAAAAATCCTGCCTGCGCCCACCATGGGCGAGGGCCAGCACCATCACAGCCTCAAGTGAGCCTTCAGGGCCTACCATCACCCTCTAAGGTCATGTCTACAGGCGCTATAGGCCCATGATGTAAAAAAAAAATAAAAAAACATAAAAATTAAACGGTTAATTAAAAACAATTATGGGTCCAAACAGTAAAAACAGTTTGGTGAATAAATCCCTATAAATATTTCTTAAATCCACCCTTGATATATAATATAGACAACAATCCAAGGTTAAATGAAAAAACCTGTAGCAAAAAATAAAGGACATGACAAAAGGCAGACCTTAAAACCATGCATTGAATAATAACTACGTGCATATATAAAAAGCAAAAACTCTCAAATTTCGTACATTATCATACACACATACTAATAAGAGGTAAAAGAAAAAAGTCTCTTGGTGAGTCTCATAAGTGATAAAATGTTCTGTTTTAAAAATGCACACGAGATGTAAGCAGAAAATTAATGAAAAAAAAAAATACATCAGCGTTCATCGGGGAGCAGAAAATAGGGAGCAACCGAAGTGAAGGAATGAATAAACAAAGAAATGCTCTTAGGAATATCTGATCCCACCTGACTATTCAACTATTCCCCCTACCTCCCCCTCCTCCTTACCCCTCCCACCTCTCCATCCCTCCCCTCCACCACCCATTCCTTCCTCCATCCCCCACCATCCCCTCCTCCCTTCCTCCCCCTCCCCCACCATCTTCCTCCTCCTACCATACCCTTCCCCGCCCCCACCATCTCCCTCCTCCCTCACTTACCCCTCCCCCCCACCTCTGTGTAACAAACAAGCAATGTGTTCTAGCGACGAGTCTTATACAAACACACGACCTACAACACCAGGCGCACACGCACACAAGCACACACACACACCACACACAAAACACACGCAAACAAACACACGCCTACAACACACACGCACACACACCACACCACAAGCCACACATACACACACCACACACACACACCCACCACACACACACACATATATACACACACACACACACACACACACACACACACACACACACACACACACACACACACACCAAGAAACATGTAAGTGAGCTGCCTGATCCCATTCTTTGTTCTGAAAAATATCAATAAGTAACGAATATGTATTCTTGATTTATTTGTTATGCCTGCCGTTGTGTTCTGAAGGTCAATAACTAATAAGAAATATCTTCACACGCATGTGGTATTGATTATGTAACGAGAGTCTACATTATTTAGGTGTGTGTGTGTGTGTGTGTGTGTGTGTGTGTGTGTGTGTGTGTGTGTGTGTGTGTGTGTGTGTGTGTGTGTGTGTGTGTGTGTGTGTGTGTGTGTGTGTGTGTGTGTGTGTCATTGAGTCCAAACATGCACAGAGCTTGAAGTATAAGTGTGAGACTCTTGACTGGCTCTTGAATGACTCTAGAGTAGTCTTTGTGGATCTTGAGTAACTTGTGACTCTTAAGGGACTTCTGGGTGGCTCTTTTAGCTTCTGTCTGAGTTGTTCTTGAGTGACTTTGATTGGGTATTTACGTGGCTTTTGGTTAGCTTTTATGTAGATCTTCGAGTGTTTCTTTGTATGAATTTTTTGTGTGTTTTTCAGTGGGTTTCGAATGGCTCTTTTATACCTGCCTTTTGAGTGGCTGTTGTCTGAAGTATAAAGTGTCTCGCGTGGCGCTCCTTGGTGGCTTTATGAATGCCTTCTGTGAGACTTTTAATTCCTCATGTGTGAATTTTAAGCATGAAGTAGCTCGGAGGTGCCTCTGCTTCGTGCAAGCAAGACTTCGTGTTAAATACAGTAATATGATTATCAGAAAATCAACCAAATACAAAGTGGTTCCTAGCTGGAACAACAACAACAACTCTCACTCTACCGCCACTCTCACTCTGCAACCTCTCACTCTACAGCCACTCTCACCCTACAGCCACTTTCACCCTACAGCCACTCTCACCCTACAGCCACTCTCACTCTACAGCCACTCTCACTCTGCAACCTCTCACTCTACAGCCACTCTCACCCTACAGCCACTTTCACCCTACAGCCACTTTCACCCTAAAGCCACTCTCACCCTAAAGCCACTCTCACTCTCCAGTCACTCTCACTTTACAACCACTCACTCTACAGCCACTCTCACTCTACAGCAACTTCTCACTCACAGCCACTCTTTTTCCAAAAAACCCTTTTTTTTTTCTTTTGTTTTGTTTTTTTACAGCCACTCTCATTACAGGCCCACTTCACTTTACAGAAACTCTCACCCTACAAGCCACTCTCAACTACAGCCACTCTCACAAATACAGCCATTTCCACTCTACCCAACCACTCTCACTCTACATGCACTCTCACTCTATAGCCACTCACCCTACAGCCACTCTCACCTACAGGACCTCTCACCCTACAGACACTCTCATCCTACAGCACTCTCACTCTACATCCACTCTCCTTACAGCCACTCTCCATTGTACAGCCACTCTCACCCAACAGGCCACTCTCACTCTACAGAGACGCTCTCACCCTACAGCCACTCTCACACTACAGATACGCTCAACAACTGCAGCCATTCTCACTCTACAGCCACTCTCACTCTACAGCCACTCTCACTCTACAGCCACTCTCACTCTACAGCCACTCTCACTCTACAGCCACTCTCACTCTACAACCACTCTCACTCTACAACCACTCTCACTCTACAGCCACTCTCACTCTACAGCCACTCTCACTCTACAGCCACTCCACATCTACCAACCACTCTCACTCTACAACCACTCTCACTCGACAGCCACTCTCACTCTAAGCCACACTCTCACCGTTACAGCCACTCTCATTCTACAACCACTCACTCTACAGCCACTCTCACTCTACAGCCACTCTCACTCTACAGCCAGTCACTCTACAGTCTATAGCCACTCACTCTACAACCACTCTCGCTCTACAGCCACTCTCACTCTACAGTCACTCTCACTTTACAACAACTCACTCTACAGCCACTCTCACTCTACAGCCACTCTCACTCTACAGCCACTCTCACTGTACAGCCACTCTCACTTTACAACCATTCACCCTACAGCCACTCTCACTCTACAGCCACTCTCACTCTACAGTCACTCTCACTCTTCGGCCATTAACTCACAGCCACTCTCACTCGACAGTCACTAATTCTACAGCCACTCTCACTCTGCAGCCCCTCTTACTCTACCCTCGCCGCGGGCCTTCCAAATTTTCTTCACGTATGCAAGTCTATCCATCACTCTTGATGCCTTGGCCACCACCACCGCCCTCCGTCTTGCCAAGTGGCCACTCCAGCTCCTTGCCTTGGCCTCGCATTTTTCCTGGAGGACCTAACTCAGCAGGTGAAGAGGTGTCGCCCCAAACCTGACGTATGCAAGTTTTTTGGCGTGTGTAAATTTAAGAGGGGGTTGTAAAGTCTGCCGCGCCAAAAAAATAGGGTCACTGAAACCGTATCACTTTTCTTTATGTATGTAAGTTTTGCGACGTTGTGTTTTTGTTTTAGTGGGAGTTTTATGGTTGACGTAAGAGTGAGTGTGTGAGGCAGGGGAGGAGGAGGACCTTGTGTGTCACTGTTGTTTGTCATGCCACAACACGCGTCGAAACGGATATACCAAGACATACATAAAGTTGTAGGTGCGCTGGATGTATGTATGGAGGTGTGTGTGCGGGTGTGTGTGTGTGTGTGTGTTCCTCCTCGTCGTCTTCATCACACTTAATGTTTATACACATCCAGGTTTTTTGTACTTTAATCCATCCATTCTCCGGTTCTCCAAAATCCTTAAGAAACACTTTTTATCCCTTGTGGTGGTGTGTGTGTGCGTGTGTGTGTTTCATCCTCGTCGTCTTCATCAACTTAATGCTTATGCGTCCAGGTTTTGTGTACTTTAATCCATCCATTCATTCACTCGAGTTCCAAAATCTTTAAGAAACACCTTATATCCCGAGGCGACAGCGGCCGGCAATCCTCCTCCCCTGGGCGCTCTTCCCATTGCTTGAGACATACTGAACCATAAACACGGCGGGACGTTGCGCTGAAAGTCCTCTTGAAGTACTGCAGATAGGTGAAAGTATTGTGGGTTTGATGAAACAAGCATGGAATTTGGTCCGCAGGTAGACTATGCCTCAGTGGTGATTTTTAGATTTAGGGCCATCTCAGATTCGACCTGTGACAAAAATGGCGGCCCTTTTCAAGATTGCCGCCATCGCTTATTTGAAATTCTTTGATATTGTAGGTTAAATCAATTCTAGGGAGGGGAAATGTTTTTCCCTTTTTGTATTTAATCATACATCAGTAATTTTATTTTCCACATAACAGTTGAAATGGCAAATAATTACTAGTTTGAGGTAAAAACTTTGAATTATCATTTTTACATCATGTTACGATTTTGAAATCAGGACCACTTCGTCAAGTGCGTCAAACAACCCAGAATTATTTCTTCTGTTTTTGTAGGTAGCAGAGGTACACACAATAGCTTATTATAGTCTAATTGCAAGTCAATAGGATGGAAATTGGGTCCAAACAGTAATGAACTGCTCTCTGTGAGCCGCGTCACTCAGAGCACTGTCCACCGCACTGACAAAGAGCTGTACCTGAGAGTCCCCTTTCTGGCATTTGCAGCGTCCTCTGCAGCCTTTTTTTTGCACCCACATCGCAAGAGTCCCTGCAAGTTTCTGATGCTTCTGGTAGGGTCGTCCAGGTTATACTCCATCCACCACCAGCTTTTTGTCCAGCCCCATTCACTTGGTGACGGAAGCTCGGGAGCAGGGGTCATCATTGGGCCCAACAGTGACCAGCCTGGTAGACAGCTCTCTTGGTGTGTTGGATGAGTGCAGCCTGTGTAGGAGGCAGACCATCATTAGCTCTCCTTTTTTGCTAAACCCGCTTTTTTCCTTGCCTGGTTCACACCCTCCTCTGTGCTGGTGCGATCGTACAGCAGGACCACAAATCGCTCCATGGTTGCTCCACTCGTCAATGGCACGTGGGCCCTGGCATGGCCCCCAAGGGGCGCAGAATGCGGGTGGGGACGTCTCCATAGGTGGTCCAGGTGCCCCATGCAGTCTTCTTGCCCTGCCGCCAGAACAGGACACCGTGTCACATCCAGTGAAGGCGTGGAACATCGGCAAGGCCACACATCGGTCAGGACCAAGAGCTTTGGCGATTTTATGAGCAGCGATGAACCTGAAGCTTTTCCCCAGCTCCAAAGGCAATCCACAGTTCAAGATGTTGAGGCGATTGGCTGATGCCTATGGCCAGGACTACCACGTCGGGTATCAATTTGGGCGTATTGACACTTTGCTGTACCCCTGTTTGTACGGCATCCTGTAGGTGCAGGAAGATACAGGGGTCAGCCTCCTCATGCGTGCATGGCGCTAGAGCTGACACGTCCTGGCGATTGGAGCAAGAATGCCAGTGCCTTGTGTGGTGATGAGATGTTTGTTGGTGTCAATGTCTGCCACGTTAGAAGCCAGGAGGAAACAGCTCCGCCTTGTTGTCGTTGATGCGGAGAAACTCTTGCCAGTTTCCAGGAACTGCACTTGATGGCTCGACTCGTCTCCTAACTCCCTTTCCTCTCTTGCTGCGAGTGTCCGCCTTCAAGCTGTCTGCCATGTTCAGATCCCAGACAATGTCTAGTCTGTCTACATGCTGAAGCTGGGATGTGACATACGGCACGAAGACATCAGTGGCATAACCTTGGAATGTCTTTGCAGTCCCTGGTCACAGCATGTTGATGATGGCAGCACCATCCAGGATGTTGACCTGTACTCTGGGGGTGGAGAGATCCTCTTTCACTGGACAAGGTTTCCAGGCAGGGCATCAAGTCAAACTTGGTTCCAGTTCTCAAGCCACCCATCTGAGACAGAGACGATGGACAGGCCTGGTTTTCGTGCTGAAAGAACTCGTCCAAATCACCATGGCGTACAGCCTGGAGAAGAGCGAACAGTCGTTCTTCAGGGATGACATCTGTTGCTGTTTCCTTGACTTCTCTCTGACTGGTGGGCGGCTGAAAAGATGGAGGTTGTTCCGCTTGATGGGATCTGTGATAGGCACTGTCTGTTCAAAACCCCCCTCTCTTCAACATATGTCTCATACTGCTCGAGTCCAAGTTTCTCCATCTGCCGCACTGTGTCTGCCACTGCTGTGTCCACAACGTCTCTGCTGTTCAGACAAGGAGATCCTGCTGTATTCAACGAACGGGTTCCCCATCTCTTCCATGGCTCGGCTCAGTGATCGCCATCTTGTGCAAATCCATCTGTGCATGTCTCTTCTGTTCATGGTGACGTCCATCTGCGTCCTGCCTCTTCTCGTTGATCCCTCAAATTCCTAAATTAAACGAGCATCTTGGGCCCAGATACCATCTAGCGACGGAGAGCTGCAGGTTCTCCGTCAGGCCCACGGGCACCGCCGTCTCCCTTCACGGAAACATTGTTCTGCTCATGGGCCTGGCCCAATAGCAACAGTAGAGAATGCACGCTGTGACTTCTTGACACAAAGTTTCCCTTCAGAAACTCAGCATAGACATCGGGATGGAGCTGCTTCAGTGACACCATGTCTCGTAGGTGGATCGGAAACCCATCTCGAGTAGTGTGTATGGTCCAGGGCGAAGAACCAAGGGACGATCTTAGACAGGGCCTCTATGTAGAGCGGAAGTTGGCCTCACGTATCGCTCTCCGTATACCATCACACCCAGCTCCCTGCAGGATGAATCCGGAATTGGAATTGAGGACATGCATCGGACCTTACATCACACCAGTCTTCAAATGGCACCACTTCACTTGCATCTTCCAAGGTCTGGATGTACTCCCTGTAGGCACTCTGCCGAAGTAGATACGGGCCTACTGGCTGTGACTTGGTGAGCCCGTCTTGTGCGTGTCACGTGGGATGCTTTTAGAAACGAATCTGCTGTTCCACTGGTAGCAACCCGGGCCTGAACGAGTGCTCCTGTCCAGCCGCTGCCCTCCAGAAGATCTCCAAGGACCTTGAGCGACGCCATCTCGATGTGTAGGCCACCAAACATCACTACGAATCGATCCTCGCCATAACTTGTAGGCCAGCTCCATTGGATCTGCTTTGCCACAGTGTAGAGTGGCTGGTCACGTGTGAAGACTGGGATCTGGCCAGGGTTCAGGACATCAACTGCTGTCTTCACGATGTCCATCGAGTGGCGGATCATGGCTACGGATTTTGCCTCGTCATGGAAAAAGGGGTAGCAAGGACGTGAGAGCACATTCATGTCTTCTGGTGGTCGTGCTGCTTGCTGGCTTGCATGTATGCAGCCCAGGGGATTTATTCCATCCTCCTTCAGGGTGTCAGAGTCCACCACCCGCTTCAGGTGCTCCGCCAGCTGTAAGGCAGAAAAAAACATAATTATTTAAACATTAAATGTTGTCATGTTGTAATTTGTGCTTGATTTGTAAATAAAGTGGTAATGTTTAATGAAAAAATGTTGCAACCTACCGATATTCCTTCCGCAAGGCTTGAGGTATGAGCTGACAGTCTGCTCGGTTTGGACCTTCATGCTTTGGCACCGGGGGGTGTTGCCCTTTGGGAAGAGCAACAGGAGGTACATTGGTGTAGGTCTCGGGGGGAGATGCTGACATCTTCTTTGGGACCAGCAGCATCACGATGGTGTGGGCAATAGCCCGGAAGCTCCACTGAAGTCGTTGTTGGGTGTTGGAACAGCGATATTCCAGTTCCATGGAATGAGTCGTGCGCACTGGTTGAGTTGGGGTGTGGTCAAAGTTATCAACTGCAGCAGTCCCTGAAGAGACTACCTTTTAGCTCAGGAGGACAAACTGTTTTCTCCATCTTGTAGTAATGGCAGATCTTTCGAGATGCTCAGTTGAGATGGCCAGCACCCGGTCATAGGAAATACTCAGTCCCAGATCATACAAACGGTCCCCTCAGTTCACGCTTGCGAGTCTTCGTGTGGACCCTCACACCCAAGTAATGGGCAGAGGTGTTTCCCTTCCTTGGTTGTGCCCTTTTTGTACATGGGGCCTGCTGATTTTCCCGACGTCGTACCATGCTGTTGGACATCAGTAGCTGGGAAATCGTGAGCACTGGGTGGGGGATTGTTGAAGAGCTTGACTGTGCCTTGATGTTTGGCCCATTTAACACCATAGCAACTAACGCTAACAAGACACTGGAACAGAATCTTTCCCGGCTGTTGGGTTCAAAGGAATCACCAACTGGTTTTTTTATCTTGAACATGTCTCCCCACTATGTTTTGCAGCCCTGGCAAGATGAACACATCACCATCAGATCATGCTCACATGCTTTCCTCAGTGCTTGTCAACATCTTCGTGTGAAATGAGGACTACATCTCGGCCTTTCTTTTGAGCTTCCCCTGTCTGGAAAGTAGGCCAGTATTCTCTTTTTGAGGTCAGTGGAGTGGACCGACCTGCAACATCAGTTCCAAGTTGTTCTAGCCTTTTTGTGTACAGATCAAACCCGGTCGCTGAGTTTGAAAATGGGTGCAACTAGACTGTCCATGCGAGTATCTTTAATAAGATACCACTCAGCAAATGAAAGGCCATGATTCATTTTGTCCACACCAGACTCTTCATATGTTTTTGTTCTCTAGCTCTTTTGTACAAAGAGAGCAAGCTGGCAGATGGTACCGGGCTTTTGTGCAATCAGTCTCCTGCACTCAGTTTGGCCAGTAGGGATTTGTCCTGCAATTTCATTGCAGCCTTCCTGACATTGATATCAAGCCCAAATGGGTTTATGCTTTTCGAGTCAAGACTCCCCTCTGGTGGGGGTTTGTCACAGAAAAAGCATGTTTCGGCGGAAGCACTTTTCTTACCAGCACTCTTTCGGGGGAAATTCTTTGAGCTATCACCCGTCATCAGCAGCATCTTCTAGGGGTTTCTTACGCTTCTCTGCACGCTGTGTTTTGTTCTGTTTTAGAGGAGCCTACATGAGTCGTGCCACTTGGCCTTGTGCCGCTGTAGTGTTTCTTCAAAGCCATTCCCATCATCAAGCCTTGAAAGATTGTTGATGTGGGCAAACGTCAATCCTGTCAAAACCTACAAGAAGCTCAGCAATTGTCTTATACCCTGCTCCCCGTGTGGCACGTGTTTAATCGGCTGGACAGTGAAGCACCTCTGACGTGGGCTTCCTGACAAAGAATGCACTTGCTCTAGTCAGTTTCTAGACCCTGTTTGATGTCCCGGCTGTAGGGATCCCCCCCCTTGTAAACTTTGGCCCTTGTCACACCTGAAAGCAGAAGAATATTTGGGCAAAAAATGTGAAAGTGATGAAATTAGCTGGAGTCTATATTAAATGAACACCACATTCTAACAAAAACCTGCATTCCTGAATCCAAGACCATAATTCACAAGCCATCATGTGAGCCTTCTGGTTCCAAATGATATTAAAAATGTATTTTATTATAATTATCTTTTGACTAATACCACATCTATTGTACCCAAAACAATTACATATGACACTAGAGTAGAAAAACTAGTAAGAGAAAAAAAAAGTAGTGGAAAAACATAAAAGAGTGCACAGAGCACCATTGCTATGGCGGATACAACATTCAGAAAATATTTTTGGGCACCCCTTTTGTAAAATGGCAGGCACTCCGCTCATGGAATGAATCTGGAATGGCCCTATAGCCAAATATCTTTCCAAGCACCTTTTTTAATTGTCTGCCAAATTTAATGCTTGTTTCACCAAACCCATATTTCTTCCAAATATTTCACCTATCTGCAGTACTATTGGGGTGAGACGACATATAGAAAGTAGCCTCAACAGTTTTCCTTCCGTTGAACGAGACCGCTAGGAATGGACACACACACACACACACACACACAAACACACACACACACACACACACACACACACACACACACACACACACACACACACACACACACACACACACACACACACACACACAAAAACCCACCCACGAAAAAAACCACCCACCACACCGGGAAAGAAAGAGTAATCCACAAAAAACCATCCACCCCCCTACAAACCAAAAAACACCCCCCCAAAAAAAACCCCCCAAAACACACACCCCACACACACACACACGCACACACACACACACACACACCATACATTCCCAAGCGAGCAATGCACTCAACGGGGAGAACACGCAAGAATATTCCTGTTCCTTTTTACTGCCCGACTCCATCTAGCTGTGAGAATATTTCGACTTAAAAGAGGCTCGGATATGGGCCCAGTATAGTGGCTTGTTTCTTTCGGCGACTCACTCCTACTCCACCCCTTCCTCTCCCCTCACGCCCCTCTCATTCCACCTACCCCCAACTCCCTTTCTCAGGTTCTCTATCTGGACACTCACGAGCCGCCGCCCAACGCAACATATGGCTCCTCCGCTTCGCTTGGTGCGCCGCCGATACCCGAACTAAAACAACAGTAGCGGTGAAGAGAAATTGGGCCAGATCGTTAAATGTCATCTTTCCCTTCCCATGACGGGACCGCACGACGAGTTCTCTGCGCTACACGGGAAGCCAGGGTAACGTTGAATCCTTCCGCGTCTTTTCCCTTCATGTAGTCCCGTCACGGTAAGGTTGGCATGCTGGAAGGAGTACTATGCTACGTCTGTGCTGTGCAACAATGTATTTCTTTCAGAAAAATCAGTGAAACTTGGTTGGGAAATAATAGTTAGTGTCTCAAAATCCAGGGAAGTGAGTCGTGACTGAATTAATACGAAAGTACGAAAACAAGTGTGCCCCGCCCCGCCCCGCTCCGCCCCGCATTTGCCAGCGCGCCTGCCAGACGCCGCGTGCACCGCACAGCCCAGCCCGCCCGTGTCTCCCGGTGAGATTTAAAACCACTCTTTTTATCACGCACAAAGGATAATTTCGTCAATAAACAAGTAAAAAGTAACACAAAGTCACTGAAATGTCTTTATCTTATCCAATAATGGGATGAAAAATACAGAGGAGATCAGCGCCCGCGAAGGAATGGTGAAGACATGGGTCTGTGCGATGTCTTCGTTTCTTTACCTTCACCGCGGTGCGACGATATCCGTCGCGGCTCAAAACAGTTTTACGTTACCAAATAACGTGACGAAGACATTCTTCACCGAAGAAGACATTTGACAATCTGGCCCTTAGAGCCGCGGCGGCGTCACGGCCAACAGCGATACGTTAGGTGGTATACAATGAAGGTGAGGGACGGGTTTTAATCTCGCAGTGTCGTTGTGTGTGTGTGTGTGTGTTGGGGAGGGGGTCTTAGGACAGCCAGAGCAGGTCATAGAACAAAGAAAACAAAGGGTATTGAAATAAAAGTTTAGTGCCTGTAGAAGAAGAAGAAGAAGAAGAAGAAGAAGAAGAAGAAGAAGAAGAGAGAGAGAGAGAGAGAGAGAGAGAGAGAGAGAGAGAGAGAGAGAGAGAGAGAGAGAGAGAGAGAGAGAGAGAGAGAGAGAGAGAGAGAGAGAGAGAGAGAGAGAGAGAGAGAGAGAGAGAGAGAGAGAGAGAGAGAGAGAGAGAGAGAGAGAGAGAGAGAGAGAGAGAGAGAAAAAAAAAAAAGAGAAAGAGAGAGAGACTGCAAGAAGAAAAGAATGAACCGTAAACATGCTTCCCAAACACTTGTACCAATCCTACACGATGACCAAAACACAATGAAAAATTATATGACAAATAAAAGCTGAAATAAATATAAATAAGCTATTTGTCCAGTATTCCAGCGACAAAGACTTAAAGTAATCGTCCAGACCATTTCATCATTCCTGATTTAATGCAATCAAATCATCGCCATTAACGAGTATATCAACAATACGTCGTCACTTTTAGTATCCAGTTAGCCGTTTTTAAATAATCCGCAATCAAAATCTGCAAATTCCCCGAGTTCTCAAAACACTCCTCAAGGTTTGCAGACGATGCGCTCAGGCTCGGTGACGTAGCAAAAGGGAGGCTCCTCTTCCCGCGCTGATCAGAGGCACGTAAACACAGAGATAAATATAGTACTTGAAAATATTTGAGTGTTTCTGATAGATTTTTTTTGCGATATGCCACATGCATGCATCCTTTATGGGTGCAGCAAGACAGCTGTGCCTTTCGAGAAAAGTTTGCACACGGAAAGGGGTGGCGTGTGTAGGGTGATACACGCCGATAGTGTGTTGGGGCGAGCCACTGCCAGCCAGTTGTGTTGAGAAACGGTGTGTAGCGAGGGTACACAGCGGGTGAAAGACTGGGTGAGAGTGTGCAGCGCGGCTAGTCGGCTACCCAGTGTGTGGGTTGGGACGACGTGTGTGAGGTGAGCCTGTGTACACGGGTGTGCTGGACAAGGGCGGCGCCCCCCGTAAGACAGTGACTCAGTTGTGGAGTGGGCGTGCCCTGTGGTGAGAGACCCTGTGGTGGTGTGGCTGTCACACTTTCTGCCTTCCCGCCCGCATATTTTCCAACTCTATAGACCTTTCCACGATGACGTCACAAGCCACGCCCCCCGACACCATGGTAGACAAAACAAACTCACGCGCCTTCCCTTCACCGCCTATACGCCACAGCATAGTGTTCATATTTAGCATGCCCACAAGCTGCGTAGCTGTTGGCTGCACCAACAGACAACGGAAAAGGCTTGCCGTGACCTTTCAAGGGTTTCCTGTTGCTTCAGCCGGACGCCAGAAGTGGCTACAGCTCTCAAGAGGGAGGTTTTTCGCTGGTTGGCCATAAAAGGATCTGCAGTCAACATTTTCTCACAGGTAAATGACCATTGTACCACTATAATTATATGTATGTATCAGTTGAGAAGTAGACTGTTTTCTTGATGTAGCCATTGAGAAGTGCAATATGCTTTCTGGATGTCTCCAGTGAGAAGTATTTGTTGTTGAAATTCGTCATGAAATTCGTGTGATATTCTGCCTGGCCGAGAATCCCCAAGATTCTGAGGAAGGCCATGGCCTGGACCTGGTTTTCCCACAGGGTCTTCATGGAGTGTATGTTGTGTTGCGGGCCCCGTGTGTGTTTATTGGGGTGCAGTGCAATCTTCCATAATGTGTTTGATAATGTGAGGTGCTGTGTTGCATCCAGGAAAAGACATGAACGTGGAACCCCATCCAGTCTCAGCTGATAGTTAAGGAGGGCTGGGCGGGGGCTGGGATTTTGGATGTCAGGCCCGTCAGGGGTCATGCAAACAACATTGTTCTTAAAAATGAATGATTAGAGCGATGGTGGTATAAATGTTAATGGATGTATCCATTGAAAAGTAAAATTTTTTTGGAGAAGATAGTTATTTTGATAAAACTTTCAATAATTCGCTGCCTCCTTCAGGGTACAAAATGGCTCCCAAAAGAAATTGTAATGCAGTGTAGAACACTATGGCTCTGAGGAATCAACTTCTAGACAACATCAAGTATCAAGTATAAGTATGTGATGTCAGGAGACCGGTATCGCGGGTTTATCCTGCTTTGCTCTTTCCTCGAGGGAGTTTTTTTAAGGGGCTTTTGTCCCAGGATGGTTTCATCTGTGCCCAATTTATCTCCTATACCATACTAGCATACACTAACCTAAGAGCAAATTATGAAAAGCATTTGAATTATAAGACTGTTCATTGTTTGCAGGCAAGCCGAACTCGGATCCTGCCCACGTCGACTTCATACCCACAAAATTAATCTTCAAACCCAACAGGGATGATGCTTCCCATAAAATTGATCGCTACGCCAGGCAAAAGAAGCGGCAGCCCTGCGCAGCACAACGTGAACAGCAGCAGTAGGCTATGGCTACATCAGGTATATTTTATAATTAATTATTATATGACAATTATTTGACTTTATTTAGCACCGGTTAATGTATTGCATTTTCTTTATTTACAGGTTTTGCAATAATGAAATGTCTGGATCTAGAACTGAAGTTTTAAGGTAAAATATATACCAATATAGAGTATCAAATTTTCATGTTTAAGTTTTTCTGCACCCATTCACTACCTTATTTATACACCAAAGGAGCAGGTGTCATCATAGTTTATATATGTTACAATCAGATTGTGAAACTAGTCATTTCGTGAAATGCCTAAGCAAAAGTCAATCTGTGAAATGACTTATTAACTTTGTCATGAAATACCTAAATTATTTAGTCTTTGCATTAAATTACTTTCATATTTAGTCATGGCGTTAGGTTAGGATAGTATATATATAACCTATATCCTATCCTAACATAACCTAACCTAAGACTAGACTAAAAATGACAGTCATTTCATGCAGACTAAAGATTTTGGGCATTTCAGACAAAGTTAATAAATCATTTCACAAACAGATGCTTAGGCATTTCACGAAATGACTAGTTTCACAATCTGAATGTAACATATACATCAATAAAATCATACTCCAAGAATGCTGCATCCTTTAATTTCATGTTGTCTTAGTAGTATTTCTTTGAATAGATTATGTTCCTGAAACTGTTGTAGTCTTATACTTAAATTCTCACAGAACTCTGTGTCCTTGAGTATGTGTTGTACTTTCATCCCGTGTGGTGTCCATACAACAAAGTCGCAAAACTGACATTGAAACACAAATTTTGGTGTTTGAACTTGGCAGTAGAATGAATGTGATTTTTTTAGACATCCATCCTTATCTAAAAGAAAACTTTTTATCAGATAGGGGGATGAGTGGTCTGGTGATAAAGCTGATTTATATGGGCATTTTATTTAAAATGTACCCTTGCCATGGCACTCACATGTTCTAATACCATCAGGAAGGGGGCACCTATGAATGGCTTATTAGAGGGCACAACCAACCCTACACTTGTGCAGCTAAAATCCTGATGCACCTGAGACTGACTGTCAATGTTTGCGTCCCTTGCTAATGCCTCACACTCCAAACCCCATCTGCAATCTGCAACTTTGCTGAGATTCCCAAGTATCATACTTCATTATGGCTCGCAACAAATTTAAAAGGGTATCTATCAGCCTTAAGTGTTCAAGATAAGAGGGGAGCAACAGATGAAGTAATCCCTGCCTGCCCTGTGCTCATGCCAAATAGAGTTTTTATGCTGACCTCTGGGTTTCCTTTTCAAGGTTGGCAACTGCAGTGGTGTTTAATGTCAAATTACTTCATTTGCAAATTTCAGTTTGCAAAATACCTTCACCTTTCTCTCTGAGGTCTGAACTAAGCAAATCATTTAATGGCTTTGGAAGATCATTCTCCTCATTCTCTGAAGCTGTATCAGTCTCAGATTCCCCTTTTTCAGATACAGCTGCCTTAGGAAGTATTTTCAGCAGTTCAGCCAGGGCATCTTCCTTTTTTTTGCTCCGACACTGGCTTCACCTTGGGGCGCGACGTGTGGCTTTTTAGCCCCTTCTTTGTGTGTCTGTGGTGGGTAAAGTCAATCTCATCGAGGGGCGCTGGCTGGGATCTGTGAATGCAATTGATCATAAAGTTTTCCGTAATAAAAGATACACATGCAAAAGTAAGCTATTAGGGACTATAATTCCTTCGATATCCAATGAAAACCTCCACCTGGTCCTGGCTACCACCTTGGGGACTTGTCTTTTTTCATAATGACATCCTTTATTTTATCTAACTCCGCCACTATATATGATCCATTTCTAGAATCAACAATTAATTCTTCTGTAAAAATATTAACCTGTAGTACAGGTCGAATATACGGTATGTGGAATGGCCCAAAGTGTTAGGTATTTTGGATATTTTAAAAACTGGATTATAAACATAATAATCTATAACATTCTTAAGAGTCAATGGTCATCCAACCCCAGCTATGGGTTGAATAGTCGTACTCCCACTACATAAAAAGGGTTTGGTGTTGGGAAGGGTATACAACCAGTAAAACTACATGCTCAAGAAAAATGATAGCTCACAGAACAACGGCCCTCCCTACCCAGCACCCCGTAAGTGGGCAGAGGGTGCTAAGGAGGAGAGCTGTTTACACTCCAAACCCCAGTAAAGAATGGGAAAAGCAGGACGCAAAACGATGATGATGATGAGAGGATGAAACGCTGGGGATGAGACCCCAGTCTACAACACAGAATCTATTAGGTTTTCATATCTAAAAAACATGCACATTACCCCCCGAGAAAAATGTTTTTTTGGCAATGCACCCAGTCAGTTTAAAAATAATAAAATATCCTTGTTCATGCCAAATTTCTAACCATGAAAGTAAGCACATCAACACTCACTAATTGGAAGATAGTCAAATATATGCAAAACCATTTCCCCGTGATGGGCACTTGTGCAAATCTGCAAATACAAACCTTGGATCTGTAACATCTGTTCCACACTGAAAGTCTGCTGGTGAGGAGTCATCCGTGGTGAAGCCCAGGACACAGCTGCCTCTATCTTGTAAAGAAGGGTGCTATGTGGCTGCCGCATACCTCAGCCAACCTGGGAGATATATAAATTGTTAAGGGGCTTAAGTGTTAAGTAAAAGTAAAACACCCACAAGACCCTAAAGTGGTAGGGGAAAATTAGGAACATGTGGTTTGCCCTAAAAATTATTTCAAAATCAATCAAATTACACAAGACCAAAAAACAAAAAGATTTACTTGAGAACCTTTTTCTTAAATTTACACCAAAAAAATGTTACATTCCCCACAGGTATTTGCTTTAGCTATACTTACAAGCTATAAAATTTCCTTGGAAAAATTATTAATAGGATTCCAACAACCACCTACTAGGGAAAATAGGTGAACATGTTTTAATTGGTACATTAAAATAAAATTTAATGAAACATTTCCTTGGGGATGGGCATTTAAAAATTGGAAACCACGGCATTCGTGGAAAATGTACGTTTGGGTCCCGCTGGTTAGGATAGGTTAGGGTAAAGGTTAGATTTGGTAAAGGCTAGGTTAGGTAAAGGGTAGGTTAGGTTAAGTAGATAAAGTTAGGTTGGGTAAAAAGCTAGGTTAGGTTAAGCCTAGACTAGGTAGGTAAAGGTTAGGTTAAGTAAATGCTATGTTAGGTTAGGTAGGTAAAGGTTAGGTTAGGTAAAAGGCTAGATTAGGTTATGTTAGGCATATTGAAACGGCTGGACCAACATTCTCAACGAATGCCGGACCACTGCTAAAAATAGTATCTGCATACTACACAGATTAATAGGCAATATATATGTTTACTTACCCTGCCATGCATGTGCAGTGTGCTGGGGGACGACGTAACCCTTGGTCTTGTGTAGGGCACACCCCGGCTCATAAAGCTTTGCTGCTGATCTTCTGGGATGGAATGACTCTGCTTCTCAAAGAAGCAGAGAGGAGTGTCCTCTCAACTGGGTGGTACAACACCTCATGCAAAATGTCCGCTTGAAAAGAAGTTGTGCCATCCAGGGACTTGTAGGCATTATTATTGTCGCTTGTGTTACACAGTTCTCTTTTCCAACAAATAATAGTGTACGTGAACACTGTTAAAAGTCAGGCCATGCCCTCACGTCAGCTACCAGCTTCATTCTATACGTGGCGGGCGCTTGTATAGCAATAACCTTGTATTGGTACTTGCAAAGTGTCTAGAAGGTGAAAATCTTATCTTATCTTTAGTTCGTATGGTCAGGCGGTCATTTTGAGTCTTTGAGCGGGTTTTGACAAATACCGCTCCTCCCCCTCGTTTCCGAGACTATTCACATATGTAGACAGTACTCTTTCCATGTTTAGTTCACTGAGTACACTGTACGAACCACTAGTAGTTTAAGGCCCGACGGAGCACTGTGTGGAAGGCGGGCCGCGGGGTGCAGCTTTTTTTTCCTACCATGCCCGAAGCGCGCGCGCGCAATTTTTTGTTTGTAAACACAAGCGTGGAGAGGTCTATGCTGTAGTTAATGCTAGTATGGGGGTTTCCGAGTAATGACGTTTGACTGTAGCTTCCCAAAAATAACCATAGGATTTTCTCGAAAGTACCTTCATTGTGATTCCCACAACACACATGGTTAACCTTATTACCAATCCATGTTTTGGGAAGTGCCAGGGGCCTCCTGCTGAACCTCAGGCTCTGCTAAAACTGTTCTCACCTCGTACTCGGGCCAAACATAAGGTTGAGATCCAGACAATCTGAGGGCGTTTTCCTCATATATGCGACCAGCGTCATTGTTTTGGTTCAGATTGAGCATCGTACTCTAGATCGTCACAACAATT
>JACEEZ010000431.1:34835-52027 GCA_016584305.1 Chionoecetes opilio
ATCGCCCCCCCCCCAAAAAAAAAAGGTTAATCACAATCATTGGGATACCGGGGCGCGTCGCCTCCCCCACCCTAGACGCCATTTCCCGGGGGGTCACCACGCGCGAGCTCCCATGCAGGCCCCTTTTTCCCATACCAAGCAGCTTCGACAAGAAACATCAACTTGCCCCGTCACGAGCCTTGTGGGTGCCCCCTGGCCTCCTCCACGCCGATTGTCTCTTACAGATAAAACCCGATGGAAGGATCGGTTTCAGGGTACGTGCCACATGCCCTATAGCCGAAGTTGGCGCTCACGGACTATGCAGGTAATGGGCCTCGTTCAGTCCTCATGGTGCAATCGCTGATTTGACACGAAATCATCCCAGCGATACCCCATGATTCTGCGAAAACACTTATTACCAAAGGCATTGATTCGTCTTTTCAAGTCACTTTTTGTGTCCATGTCTCACACCATAAAATATGCCAGGGATCACAACAACTTGAAGATCCGGATCTTTGTCCTCCTGCACAGGTACTGACAACGCCAAATACACCCGCTGAGCGAGTCCATAACACCGGGGGCCCTTTTCCAATCCGAGTAAGGCTTTTTGACGTGACCCGCCGTCATTATAACTGCGCTACTAAGGTATGTAAACTTTCCAAGTTTCTCAATGTCCTCGCCACACGCATGACAGACTGTACTGCTTCATCTAGTAAGTCCCCCAATACCTGGGCCTTGGTCTTGAGCCGGGAGACCTCAAGCCCCAAAGGGCTTTGCCTCCTCGTGCAGCGCCTCGAGACCATCACCGGGACCTCCAAACGACTCAGAAAAGATTACTGCATCATCGGCAAAACAAGATCATGATCTTGGTGTTCCCGACGGATGCTCCACAATCACTTTGATCTACAACCTTGTCCAATATACCCAGCCCCATAAAAGCGGTGAAAAGTGATGGGGCAAGGACGCACCCTTGCCTCTTTCCTGTTTTCCCACAGGAAAGAAGCTGATACACCTGCCCCCACACTTCACAGCACTCCAGTCCCAGAATACAGACCAGTTATCAAACCAATAGTCCTTGCAGGGAAACCCTCGAAGTCGCAAAAAGATCCCAGAGTGACTCACGATGCAATGAGTCAAACGCCTTCTTGAGATCAACATAGGCTGCAAGCATCCCCTGTCGAAACTCACGTCGGCGTTCCACCAGGACACGAAGCGCTAGGATACGGCCCGCTGTTGACTCACCAGGCGTCAACCCAGACTGCTGAGATCTCTGATGCTTCACCATATGACTGCGAATTCGTGTCAGCAATAGATGGGAAGCACCTTGCCTGGTACGCTGAGCAGTGTAATACCGCGGTATTGTTGCAGTCCTGACGGGCCCCTTTCCCTTTCCAGATAGGGACGACCAGCCCCCTTTTCCAGTCAGGATGAATGGTACCTGATTGCCACACGGCAGTCAGGACAGCATGTAACCCGCGGATCATGGCCTCACCCCCAGCTTTGAGGAGCTCCGGGATGCTGGCTTCAGGGACAGGGATGCTGCTTCCCATAAAATTGATCGCTACGCCAGGCAAAAGAAGCGGCAGTCTGCAGCAGCACAACGTGAACAGCAGCAGTAGGCTATGGCTACACCAGGTATATTTTATAATTCATTAATATGACAAACATTTACTTTATTTAGCACCGTTAATTTATTGCATTCTTTTTATTTACAGGTTTTGCATAATAAATGTCTGGTCTAGAACTGAAGTTTTTTTAGTAAAATATATACCGATATAGAGTATCAAATTTTCATGTTTAAGTTTTTCTCCACCCATTCACTACCTTATTTATACACCAAAGGAGCAGGTTTCATCATATTTTATATATGTTACAGTCAGATTGTGAAACTAGTCATTTCGTGAAATGCCTAAGCACAAGTCAATCTGTGAAATGACTTATTAACTTTGTCATGAAATGCCTAAATTATTTAGTCTTTGCATTACGTTACTTTCATAGTTATTCAACGCGTTAGTTAGGATAGTATATATAGAACCTATATCCTATCGCAACCGAACCTAGACCTAAGACTAGACTAAAATTACAGTCATTTCATTCAGACTAAAGATTTGGGGCAATTTCATACAAGTTAATAAATCATTTCACAAACCGAAATGCTATATGCATTCACGAAATGACTATTTCACAATCTGAATGTAACATATACATCAATACAATCATACTCCACCATGCGCGGCCTTAATTTCATATTGTCCTTAGTAGTATTTTCTTTGAATGATTATGTCCCTGAAACTGTTGTAGTCTTATCTTTAATTCTCCAGACCTCTGTGTCCTTGAAGTATGTGTTTTACTGTCATCCCGTGAGTCCATGAGCCAGCCGTATCGGTACCACCTGGGGTGCTAAACACGATGGGTAATAAATGTTTAAGAGTGACTGTAATACATTTAATATAATAGCCTTCCCGCACTGGTAGCTTAGTCTGATTTTTTGATGCAATGGGTGACACCCAACAAAACGATTTCGCGTTGACGCTCGGGGTTTCCTTCCTCATTTTCTTTAAATCATTTCACATACACGATCGTTGCGAAACTTTGGACACCTATGTAGAATTTGATTCTCTAACAGAGTTGTTCTAGGTATTTTTCAAATTCCTCCTATTTTGGGATTTACCCTAAACAAAATACTTTTGGGTATTTTCCCCTAAATCTGGAATCAGATCCTCTAAATATGGTATAAATTGAAAATATATTTCCAACAGCTGCTTGTAGCTAATTTGATTCTCTAACCAGAGGTTATTCAGATGTATATTTCAAGTTTCCCATATTTTAGGGGTTTTTTCATATTTGGTGATTTTTTGTGATATTTTTGGGGATATTTATTATGGAAGGAGTAAACAAACAGATGTAGAAGTGGTTTCCATGTAAATGTGGTTTTTGTTTGTTCATGTAAATGTTTTTGGGTGTATTTTTTTTTACAGGTGTGTTGTGACTTTCTGAACCGGCAGAGCAACCATCAGCGAGGAAGACAGCCCGGATCGACTGTATCATCCACTGCTCTGATGATGACAGCGATGCTCTGGTGTCACCACAGGATTTGGACTCCTGGGAACACATTGCTCAGGGCTGCAGAGATCAGGCGCATGATCCTCGCTGGAAAGAACCAAGGGCCTTGAAGAAGGAGGAATACCACACATACTTATCACCGTAAATGTCGTAGTCTCTTTAAACATGTAGAGTCACTGGATTCTGTCCTTGCCAACAGGGTGGTCAGATAGCATTCAGCAACGTCCGACCCCAGGAGGAGGTCATCAAGGGATGCCCCTAGTACTAGCATTGTGTCTGCCAAAGTATGCTCTTCTGCGGAAGTCAAGCAAGTACATGAAGCAGCAAAGACAAGGGAGCCCCTCATCCAGTGTGTTAGCTACGAGCAGATGAGAAGATCCGCAGAGCAGCAACAAGGGAAACTCACCAGAGAATCCTGGGTTTACTAGGGCATAGACCTTTTGCTGCGAGGGTCACTACCACAAGTCGTGCTACAACTCTTCACAAAAGATGATTCCCAGTCGGCCGCCAGGTTGGTGCAGGTGAAAATCAGGAGAAAGCGAGGGAGCAGGCTACGCAAGAGGCTGAGATAGACAGCCCTCGGGAACTCTTCTTGTATATAAGGACTGAATTATTCCCCAACCCAGAGGTACTGCCTATGATAACCTCACATCTAGGCTTGAGAGATCCATGAATGTCCCGTGGTATTATCCAACTGAAAACCATCGACAAAGAAAATGTTCGCCTAAAAGATGAAACCGAGTTTGGGAATCACTACGCTTTGTCCCAGATGAGAAAGGAAAGCTTCTACTCTATCCACGCAGCCTCTCAATGGATTACCTTGCCCGACAAACAAACACAAAGTGACAAAGATCTGAAGAATCAAGCGCCAGCTAACTCTGAAGATATCTTAACCAAAGCAGGAATGCAGCTGAGGAATTAGATCAATAAGCAGATGTGAGTCAGCCATGATGGCCTCCCGATCAGATCAGGAATGTTATTCCTGCAGCGTCACCTAATTCCTGCAGCACCCGACTGCGACAGGAGAGTGGAGTGTCAAACTCCCTCTGAAAGAGCCAACGTCTTGCACATCCTCGCAGTGCTTGGTCTTTGCTGTTACCAAGTGGCAAGACAAAGCCACCCCGCACGTACTGCTGGTCCAATGCTGTAAAGTGTTTGACGAACACGAACTGATCCGACTCTAATCGTCTTGCCACTGTGTGCCTGCGGCTCAATGTTTTGATGAGATCGATACAGCCCTTTGTATCCAGAAGCTGAATGTTCAAAGGTGACATTCACTGCCAGCAAACCATCTACTCTGGTGTGTTCACACCCTGGGCCTGGGATAACATCGACCGACTTGAAGAGACACTAGTGGAGCTAGGTACTTCTCACAGATTCAATGGCATTGCTGTCAGTTCCAGGTTGCAGCTCGGTCAGAGAAGGTCCTGCCAGAGATTACCAAGTCCAAGATACGAAGCCTCACTCTGACGCATCAATTCTGCCCAATATACAATGTTTGGGCGGCGGGCAGGGCCACCCAGTATTGAGACTTGTGCGTATGTCGACACTACCAAAGAGTCCAGGATTCAAAGACGCAAGAACACATATCTGGCTTCTTATACGCGAATGTCAGACCATGAAACCAGTCCTCAGCATTTGACGGGTTCAAACATAAAAATCCGGCAGAGAAACTTTTTTTGGCAAAAAAGTGGTCAGGACACTGTAGCCTACCTGCCCCACTATCAAATGCTCCCCGCAAACAGAAATGTCCACCGTTAATGAGTCTTGGAGCAAACGCATGCCATCATGCAGTCCTTACAGCTTAACCCGATTGTGTGCGTGTTTGATCAAGCACTCTATGCCAAAGCTTGCCGAGGTTCTCTGGCAAACAAGAGAGTTCAAGAACATTTATCAGCAGTATGGGCGTCTTCAACACAATCTGCAATCTCCTCTCCACCATAGGGAAGAGGTTTCGGTGCAGTCTCTTAGAGATCTGTGTGTGGAATCAGGTGTCATCCGCAGCAGGATCAGTGTCAGGGTGATGGACGGCCGGAGGTACAACAGAGCATGAGACTGCACAAGCTCGGTATTAATCACTGATGAGGCCTTTGCATGGAAAGGCTTCCTTCCAAATGGCTAGAAGAAAACCGATTCAAGGGACATACACCATCTGGATGGAACACTGAAGAACAGATCACAGCTTCCACGCAATGTGTCTCAGGGAACCTTTCAAGAGCTGATGGAGAGTGAATCATGCACACATATCCTGAACTCTTCCAAGTTTATCTTGGGGAGACCTAAGAGATGAACACACCCTCTCAGCATTCTGTATGTCATAACCTGTACTGGTTGAGATCATGCTGGCCCTGGTTCTTCGAGCCTCCAGAAAGGCAACTGGTATGCTTCACTAGAGCAATCCGACAGATGATACCGTGGTGTTTGCCTATGACAAGGTGAACTAGCCCGATTCCTGACCTACTACTATGCATGATGTCTCGGACTGCCCATTGAACACCCAAGGTCATGACACTTCAATTGCAAGGTGGCTTTCGTTCCAGATCGGTATCAAGAATCCCTTTGGAGCGGATTCCTGTGGACCAGACCATCGAAGAGCCGATCAACAGACACCCAGACACCAGGGGGCACAAAAAGCTTCAGCCTGAAAGGTGAGCTGTCGCCAGGTACTACCTGACATCGCGTATCGCAGCAGATACTTGAGGCAGCTCAGGGCATGGTAGTAGGCCAAAAGTATACTGACTTCAGCCCCCCAGACCTTACAGATTGCCCGGATAGAAGAAGATGAGGGCCGATGTCCAATCTTAGTTTCAACTGATGGAGACCAGCTGGTTGACCCTTCAAACGCAGGCACGGAGATCTTGTCCAGTTTTGTCAACTGCGACTTACAGCACACCAGAAGTTGCCAAAGGACCTTCTAGGGGCCTACAGAATATGGAGGATGCAATATTCAAGCCTTCAAGAAGAGCGCCCTGAGACCGAGTACGCAACTATACAGTTTTTTCATGACACGTGACGAAGACGAAACTTAGACGTTCACTAACATCAGAATGAACCCGCTCACAAGGCATGCCAAGCAGCTATCTTTGAAGGCTGACAGGAACCTATTTGGGCCAATGATCCATTGTTGCTGAGAACAGAAAGCTCAAATGATTGATGTCTTAGCTCATCCCTGGGGCCCTTTGCCTGGGACTTGCCAGCGGTATGGGTTTCTCCGCAAGACAACAAGCTGCCTAGCAGGGAGTTGGAAGGAATGTTCTCCTGCAGATGGTGATCCCCGAGCCCTCTGCTACCATAAATTGATGGGATGAGCCCTGGTCCAGAAACTGAAGGGAAACGACAACACTTTTTCACAGCTTGCAGGCACAGCACCTGATCACGTGTCCATGAGGGTGCTAAGAGCAGGCCGCATTGATGTTTTGTTTGACGTCTACAAGGAGACATCATCAAAAGAAGGCAGAACGAGCCAACAGAAGTGCAGGCACAGGGATCCATTTCAGAACATTCAACCTGGCACAACATCCAGCAGTTGGGAGAAGTTACTCGTAATTCCTCAACAAGGCAAGTCTCATCAAGTTCTTGGGTAGAAGAATGGAAAAAACACAGCACAGGAGAAGCTCGAGGGCAAGGAGCTGTATGTCACATGGAGCGCTCCTGCTTCAAGATCACCAAAAGGCAGTGGGAAAGGCCCTGAGCTTAAGTTCCAGTCAAGAAAGAAGCAGACACACGCCTCCTTCTCCATGCACTCATGCAGCAGAATCTGGTACAGTCTGCATCATCACTGCGAGGTACAGACTTAATGGTCCTGTGGTCTGGGCATGTGCACAAATCCCATCCCCACCTGTTTCCAGAGTGCGGGACGAAGAACCGACAAGGATTCCTGAATATCAACCACCCTGAGCCGTACACTGGGAGGCAGCGGTGTGTGATTCATTGATTGGTATGCCTGCCTTTACAGGCGGGGTGATACCGTCAGTGCATTCGCTGGCCGGGGGAAGATGAACGACCCAAGCAGGTGAAGATGGACAAGACATACCAGGATGCTTCAACGAACTTGGGCGCCATGGATGTCTCACTGAACTCTTTGAGAGAAGCTACAGGAATCACCTGCCCTGTACCTGCCATTACCCACACAACCTGAGGTGACCAAGCTTCGGTACAGCTGTTCTGTGCGGACGTGGAGAGGTGGAGTCAAGTACAACTCCCCCCTCTTGTGAGGACTGCCTCTTCATGCTGCACTACGTGCAACTACAGGCGTGCGATCTGGAGGAGAAGTCTGCAGAGCCAGCCATTTGTTGCGAACCCAACAACTTGCGGCTGAATGAACAGATGGGACGGCAACTTGCTGTCAACTGGATGCGAGGGCTCATCCAGCACCGATTCTGTTATGCCGCTACGGTCCTGCAAGTGTGTGCGGTCTGCGAACTCCCTAAGTGCACTTGCCTCAACAATGGCCTGAAGTGTACGGACATGTGCAGGTGCAGGGACATGCCGAACAAGGCTATGAGAAGAGCCGGTAGCACAACAGTCAGATCCGGATTCTGACGTAGATGATATTGAGGAGGAATTATTGGCCAAATATAGTCCAAGCCCATGGCATGCTTAGTGTGTAATTTACAGGACTTGTATTCAATGTGACAATTCTATATTCATTTTAAGTGACATTTAGGCATCCTGTCCCAAATTTGACATTTTTAAAAAAATCTGATTTTCGGTAGGGTTGTCTATTCAAGAAGTGACTAACGACCATTACGCTACCAGTGTGCAGGGCTATCATATCAAAACATAACTATAGACATGTAAGGCAAGCTAAAAACATCTAAGAGAAATTAGTCCACCCCGGGTGGTCCCGCTTATCCAAAATTCGGGTCTTGGCTCATGGACTACAGGTTTGGTTTCACACTATTGCCAGCCCAGTGGATTGTTACCCTGACCACTTTTATTCAACAACGTTTTTTATTTCAGGAGTATTCCTGATGCATGGATTAGAGCAAAAATCTTTGTAATTTTTTCAAGAGAGGAGATAAAACACATATAATAACTATCGTGGAATAAGTGTCTAATTGCTAATTGCCAAATTGTAAGAGATGCTTTTGTGCGATCGCTTGAGTCAGTGGTTCAACCCGATAGAGAGCAATCGGAGCACAACGGAAAAGTGGATGTTGGAACAATATAGTGATTGCTCAGACTATTACCATCACAGCTAGGCTAAAGCTATTAGATTGTTTGTTGGTTTTTTGCAGACTTCGCAAAAGCCTATGATAATTTTCCAGACAAAAACTGTTTCATGGTGATGCAGGGTTGGGTTCGGGGCGGCAATGCTGGCGGCGGTGGTGCCATGTACCGCCCACCAAGAGTATCATCGGCCTCTGCTGTACTGACAGCATCAAGGGGCGTCAGGCAAAGAATCTCCCACCTCTTCCTTACTTTTTTATGTGGTATTAACGTGTTTAATTAGAACTGTTAAAGCAAAGTGTCAACCAGAAGGAGATTCATTTAGTGGTTACCATATTGATGTAAATGGACTACACGGTTCTGTTATCAACAAGTAGGGACAACCTGTATACAAAATTGGATTATTGAGAACTATTGCTGTAGATGGAATGATGGTAACAATGTAAAAACCAAGTTTTTCGTCTTCATGTGAGAGAGGCGATGATGAGCGTTTCGTGTGGGCGATGTTGGTCGAGCACTGTACTATTACCGTATTGGGTTTCACCGTTCACATGTGACGGTCTTTCTTTGGTCGTCTGCTGTTAAGCTACATGTAAAAAAGTATTATGGCATGTGTTAAAATTTATATAATTTTAAGAAGGAATAATTACATTCTTTTCATAGGATGCCGCGGGTGTTTGACGCAGCGCTCTTGTCGTTCCCTCGTGTATGATTGCGAGTCATAGGTGGGTCCTGATATCAACCTGTGATGAAATTGTATAACTGGGCACTGAAGCAGCAGTTAGGGTGAGGAAACTACTCCAAATGTTGTTTGCTACGTTTAGTCAGGTACTGTCGCTTCCCGACCTTGTAGGTATAACCTAATATAAATTTTCAAGAAAATGTGGAATGAAAGGTTTTGTTTCGTGATGATCTACTTTCTTTAGGCAATAAGAAAGAGTAATTGGAGCGAACACAGGTCAGTTACCGATAGAAAGCTTTGAAAGAGAAATAATAAGAGAGGCTGAGCCATAGTGTCCTTTCCTTGTTAGAAGGATTAAAAAGTTGTGTTAGAGAATCAAATGCATCGAGTTGTTCTTGTGTACAAAGATCTTAACCCTACTTTAACTACACAGACCTTTACACTCAGAGACAACCGACGCGATCAATGAGTTTCATGGATATATTTTCCCCAAGGTTTCGACTGTCTTGGCCACACCTTAGCAAGTAGAGAACTGGGCGCGTGATAGACGCGGCGGGGCCTCTTACCGCTGGAAGGCGGCTGTGCAGGTGTTGTGAGGTGCAGACGGAGAGGCACGTGGTGGAGGTGCAGTGTGTCCTTCACAACACTATAGACACAGGTATGCTACAGACTTTGGAGGAGCTTTTTGGCAAACCTTTCAAATGATGTCATATGTGGTATAATTATGATGTGCTAAAGGTATATCAATGAGGAATAATTTGTCGATGTCTAACCTACTTGATGTATAGAATTATGCATGTAGTTAAGTATATTTACTTTATTCAAGGTATTGCGTTTCTCTACTTTACGTTTGTGTTTTTTGTTGTTTTTTGCACTTAGGAGAAATTTTTTGCTGCAATGTATTAATTAAAATAATGACCTACTTAATATTGTGGAATACATGGTTTTTAACTTGCTGTGGAGTTTTTTTTATTCGCTTATATAGTACCGATTTTGTGTTATAAAAATGTAGTCATAAATCTATCTATCTATCTTCTATATGTCTATGTGTGTGGTGTGTGTGCATACGTGTATTCACTAGTTGTTCATCTAGTTGTATTTTACAAGGGCCAGAAGCAATGCTCGTGGTGTCGGCCCGTCTCCATACAACATTTTATCATTCACCTTAGTGCTTTGGTTGGCCGAAGCCAGCACCCCGGAGAGCAGGTCCCAAACCCGGCTACACCCGGTACCCATTCAACTGCTGGGCGGACAGGGGCTCGGGGTTTACCGAGAACACCGAGAGACAAGGCTGGTACATCGCCCGTACGTCACACCCTAAGGATCCCACCCGCTCCGCTCCCCGTCAAGTTTACCTACCTAAAATATAATGTTTTCAGTATAAAAATATTATGTTATCTTCGAATGTTTGTTCTACTAATATTATCAAAATAAAAAACCGTAAACTCCACAAAGAAATGCCATTATGAAACTTTTAAGAAATATGCAATTTACTTAAAACCTCTTCGCCATTTAATATTATTGCTCGCAAACACTTTACATGGAGAATATCAATAGAATTTGTGGAAGTTAATTTAGCTTTCCATTGATATAAACTCGTTTAGTGATAAATGATTAGCGGCATGCATAAATTAGCGTTAACTAAATTAAAAAATCATGAAATCGGGTAAGTCTTCCTCCTAATATATGTTTATTCATATAAAAATATCTACTGTTATCTTCGTAAATGTTTGTTCTATAATTTATCAAAAAAAAAAAGTAAAACACATAAAAAATCCCATTATGAGACTTTCAAAAAAATTCTGAACTTAAAACTTTTCGCCTTTTAAATATTCGTGTAAAAACTGTATATATTAAAGATAATAGGGGCGCAAGGTTTACTTGCTTATTGTTCTTCAGGGAAACCAATTTCCCTTTTAAAATGCGCCAGATGGCAGGGGGTGTTGCCCCGTTTTCTTCAATTTTATTTTTTTTATATTGGGGATTTACATTTATGGGTGACCTTTGACCTGTTTTTTCAATGCCTATATCTGTCCTAAATTTTGCGTTGTCTCGATCATTTTTTAAGTGTCGCGGACTTCGTTCTTTTCCTGCATTAGGGTTTGCAAGTCGTCAGTTATCTACGGGGGAAAAGGTCTTCTCACTTTTTTATTCCTGGTGCACATCATTTAAACATTTAAAAAGGGGTTTCTGTGAATATTGGACCCTGAATGTCGATTTTATCTGTATTGAATCTTTGTCAAAAACTGTTTTTAAATTTAAATAATAAGGTACATAGATGTCAGGAGAAAAAACATTTTAAATTGCAAAAATTTTTTGAGATAGGTCGGCGTTTTGGGTTGGTGGGTCTACCGTGACCTGATGATTCGGGGTCACCCAAGGGCACGGGGTCGTGTCGAGTGGTTTCCCCGACTCATTTTTTTGGTAACAACAGTCCAAGGGTAGCAGAAGGATTCTTGTTGGGTATTAATTAACTTAGTCATCTTAAAGCGTGTATTTAAATCTGCTAAAGCTTAGTATTTTCTTATGACAAGGAAAAGGGTTTGATTTTGTAAACCAAAAGAACCCGGGGTCCTTATTTGTCGATGGTTTTAAAACAAAATTTTTCAGGAAATCTTCTTCACAGCTTAGCAATGATAAAAAAGTGTATAAGCCATTTGAGTTCCTAAAAAAAAAAAGTTTCATTTTTGGCGTAAATTTTAATCTCTGTACTAATTTTTTCAAATTTGAAGAATTTTGATGTATTTTTTTTTTTTTGAAAAATCATGTTTTGTCAGATTAAAACTTAACTTTTAATGTCTGAGTTTGCATGTTTTGAAAACTAAAGTTTTTTCTTCAATTCAATTTTGCCTGTTTAGAGCTCTTTCTCGGCCTTTAAAAGCTTTTTACGCTTATGGAGGCTTGATGAGTAAAAAGAAAAAGAAACCACCAGAACCAACTAGTTTTTATTGGTTGTCCGCTGGGGGGTCTTTAAAAAGAAAAAATCCGTGTTGGTCGCTTTTATAAAGGGGGAAGCGGGCAGGTAGAGGCAGGTTTGGAAGGTGCTGTTAGAGGAAGTACAACAAAAACAACAAACACATTACGTAATAAAAAACAAAAGAGTGAAAAAAAATTGTTGCGCACTAATAGGTTATGAATGTCATTTTTTTTGCTTTCTTAAGAGAAATTGAGAGTGTCCATTCCTTTACCTGGTGTTTGGGGAAAAAAAAGAGTTACTTTTTTTTAATCCCTTCACCCCCCGAACTTTCCTTGTTGTATGAAAATAGTCTGTTTTTTTCTATAAAATTAAAAAAAGTCACTTAATGTGTCAAATTAGTTGGTTGGACAGGGAAACAAACAGGTAATCATAAAAATATTGCTTATTTACAAAAAATCGTCAAATGGGGCGCCCAAATTAAATTTTAAAAATTACTTCTGGGCCTAAGGGTTAGGTGAGAGGGCCACTTTTTCCCTGGGGGTCTGGAAGAATAGACGACAGAGAGAAGGAGACAACAAAATACAGCAGGGGAAGGAAACAAACAGCAAAAGGGACCAAGAGGAGCGGAGGAAACAAAAAGACAGAAGACAAACAGAAGAATATTGGGGGGAGAAGGGAAAACATTTTCCCTTTACCTGGTGTCTTGTGGGGGGTGAGGCGGCAGTGTAGGTGTAAGTGCTTGGGTTATAATGCTATTGGGTCACATTGGAGAGAGACACTCAATTCAGTGGGAAGGTTTAAATTTTAATTGATTTGATTTGTAAAGGGTTTTTTGTACAATTAAGCTACGGACTACACACACAATACAAGCATGTCGAAAGCAAATGCAGGAGCAAATAAGTACAAAGCGGGCTCAGCCGCCATGGGGAGGGTTCCCTGGGCACGGGAGGGGGGGGTGGGGCTTGGTGACGGTGAGTCACCGCCCCTTGGGCACCCTGCCGGGGGGCGGGGGTGTGGGTGGTGATGTGTCGCGGGGAGGGGGCTTGTTCGCATCCCCTCAGCATACTCTCTCGGGGTGTGGCGGACCTGAGGGCGGCCCTCCTTCCCCGCCCACTCAGCGCCCCCCCACCTCGGCGGGGCGGCGGGGGCCGCCCGGGCCTCAGGGGGGGGGTGGCGGGGCAGGACGGGAGGTATGCACCAGTGGGCGAGGGGTGTGCTTCCGCATGACGCACTCTTGCCCCTCAAAGTCCTCCGCACTCCTCCCTGGTGCAGTAGCCCAACGCACACGCTGCAGTAGGCGCCATTGCCCTGGTTTTTGCTGGTGGCGTCCGTGGGGGGTTTATCAGTGGCTGCAGCGTCCCGGGGCCACCGCCTTTTCCCGGGGTTCCCCAAGCTCTGGGTGTGTCGGGTGGCGCGGTGTGCTCGGCCCCCCTCGCCTGCCCCTTGAGCTGCTGTAAGCTGGAGGCACGGGCATGGTGACGTTGGGGGGCTGGCGGCTTTTGGGGCGGCCACGTCCGCCGCCCGTTACCTGGGGCCCCCTACGTGGCGGGGGATCCATTGAGCCTGACCCCTTTCCCCTCGCCCAAGACTCTGTGGCTCCGGTGGTGGGGATGAGCCTCATTTGTCCTTGGGATGCGCTGTTGGGGGCCTGCACCCCCCGTCCAGGAGTCCCTTGTATTACCACGGTTGCCCCCGGGCTTTTGCAGGGCATGTTCGAGGGCGTGCTGGAAAGGCCACCAGCTCTTGGGGGTGGAGCATTGTCAGCGTCCGCCCAAACTCTCTGTCCCACCCGTGACGAACGCGGCCCTGTTTGCCCCTATCCGGGGTTTTACCAGCCATCTAAGTATACCGGGGTTCCCCCTGACGACCTGGGCCCTGGCCATCACGCGTGCGCCGCGCTCCGGGTGTTCACATGGCTTGCACGCAGGCAACGCGTGGCGGTGAACTCTGCGGCCGGGGGGGCCCCCCCCGGGGGGGGGCATAGTAGGTGGGGGTGGGGACATCGGCCTCCCGCCCCGGTCCGGTGATCCCGCGTGAATGAGGCGTGGGGCTGCGAGGTGTTAAGAGCCCGTTTTGCCGCGCAGGCACTGATGCCCTGCGTCAGGCCAGCCTGAGTCTCCTCTCCCAGCCCTCTACCCTCGCGGCGGAAACTCTGGCCCGCAACAGGACATGATGCCGGGACCCGGTGGCGAGGGGACCAATCGGCTCGCTCTGCATTACGCAGCGCTGGACCATTCGGGGGCCCCACATGGGCCTCATGGCGTTTTTCTGGAGCACCCCGAGCCGCTCCCGCTGATGGGGGGAAAGCGCGATGAGTAAGGGGGCAAAATCCACCAGGGGGGCGCACCGCCTGCCGTAGTACGGCGGAGGACAGAGAAGGTGGCACCGGGGTTAAGCCGCGTCATGGCCCTATCAGTTTAGCCCGGCCGGCCTTTCCTTCAGGTAGTCAAGCTGCGCCGTGAAAGGGCAGCCGCCTTCGAGCCACACCCGAGGTAAGGTAGGAGTCCGTCCAGGCCAGGCCGATGCCTGGGCGCAGCGACAGGCGGGTTTGGGTGCCTTGAAAAGGGGAGGCCCGGGGGCTTTTGCGCCGAACTTGAGGCCCACTCCTCGCAACTTGGCGGTGATGTGGGTCGAAGGGCCCCTGCGCTTGCAAAGCTTCACCCCCCCGGTGACAACGAGGGCCAGGTCTCGGCGTAGCTGGCAGGGCGGTGCCAGCCTGGGAAGGGCAGGGCGACCCTCCTCCCTCAGAGGTTGGGGAACAGGAAAGGGCTGAGGATGCGCCCCGGGGGGTCCCGTTCCCAGTTCCTTGTAGCGGGATTTGGGCCCTTTGGGCCTTTACTCGGCCCGAGGTGGGGTGGAGGTAGTCCTCGACCAGGCGAGCATCTTCCCCGGATCCCCTTTCCTCGCGAGGATGGGGAGATGCGTGAGGACTGGCCAGCTCGAACCTTTCTCAAGGTCGAGGAAGACGTGACTGTGGGGGAGTTTTTGGCTGAGTCCAGGGTGAGGAGGCGTCGCTGTGCCCCCGCCGCGGGTGAACCAAACACGTGAGGGGGAGGGTCCCACCGCCACTGAGTCGCGAAGACCATTCTCTCGGCGTTTTAGCCCTGAGCTGATGAGGGAGATAGGCCTGAGCTTGGTGGGCTCCCTGGGCTTGGGGATGGGGTGAATATCGCCTCCCTTCCACGCCGGTGGCAGGGGACCTGCAGCCAAAACCGTTGATGTGGGGGCGCGGCGTCCCCGGCAGGGCCGGCATGACGAGATGGGGTAGGGCACGCCCCCCATCCCCTTTTTTTTTTTTTTCTTGTCGCGCCCCTTTTTTCCTCGCCGCGACAGTTCCGGCGAGTGAAGAGGTAGTCCCCCCACGTCGGTTCCCCCCGGCCTCCCGACAGCCTCGACGGGGGGTGTTGTCGAACGTTGCTGGAGGTGGCGTGTGCGAGGAGGAAGTTGGGCGCTGGAGCCTCCCGGGGAAAACGCCGATGAGCCTCTCCCCCTCTCGGTGTGGGTGTGGGTGGGCGCTGGTGGGGCGGGGCGGCACCGGAAGCCGTCCCCAACATTCCTCCACAGCTTGGCGAGGGGGGTGTGCTGGGGTTGAAAAAGGGGGCCCCCACTCCAGCCATTGCCCCCCTGGCCCGCGAGACACCTGCGAGCGCGAGACACACATCCTGCAACAGCCGCAGGTTGGTGGGGTTGGGCGTCGTTTGTAAAACTTTTTGTGCAGGTTTACTCGGGTTGTGCTCCCTGACGTCCCCGTTGTAGAACCACCAGTCGGGGGGGTGGCCGGGGGCCGGGACACTTAGGAATTGGGGTGCGTGGCTGCCCTCTGAAGAGCTCCGTGAGGGCCCTTCCTGTTGGTGAAGGTCGCCGGGTGGCTCTAAGTGACCCACCCCTCGTCAAGGGGGCTTGAAACTTGCCCCAGTCCGCCCCTCTTGATGTTTCCTCGCGGCGGAGGGCGTGGGGGATCGGCGGCGCCGTGGGGTGGTGAGGGGGCCCTATGGGCACTGGTGAGCGTAGGGGCACCTGCCCCGATGCGCCCGGGTGTCAGGTCACCCCACACCAAGGTGAGTCCAGTCCCCCCCCCGGACAGGTGGGGGTCCCCGGGGTTGGGAGATGGATGTGAGGGACCTCCCCGAGCAAAACCGCAGGTGACGACCCTCGGTTGGTTGGCCGACACGACTGCGGATGGGGGGTGGGCGTTAAATCGCCCCCCACGAGGAGGCGGTGTGCGATGGGCCCTGGTGACAGCTCCCCTGCCTCCATTTGGGCGTTGGCTCCTGTACGGTTTTTACACATGAGCTCGATCCTCCCACGTGCACTCCCCCGCCAAGGGCCCCCACACCATCACCACAGGGACCGGGTCTTTATTCTGCGGTGGGGGATGGCGCCTCACCCCCGCACGCAGCCACGGGTGCCCCCTTGGCAGGGATGAGTGGGACTGGGGCCCGCAATGCGCTACTTGAAATCAAGGTGTGGCGTCTCCGTAGGGGAACCACGTCAAGGGCCCCCTCGAAAATGGCCCGCAGCACCCGATGTTTTTTGGGGGGGAGCCCTGTGCATTCCACTGCGCACCTTTAGCCTGGGGGGCAGCCGGCGGCAAAGCATGGGGGGGTTCCCCTTGTCAGCGTGGTCCGCGTGGACAAGGTTGTCTGCTGGGAGGAGGGAATGCTGGCCTGGATCCCCTGTGGGGCGTGCTGACGGCCACCGACATTGATGGCTGATTCCATCTCCTCGAGGGGAGCGGTCAACTTCCCCCTCGGTAGCAGGGCGAGTTTTCCCTGCGGCGGAGGAGTCCTCATAACTGCATCATGCGGACGAGATCAATCAGAAATTGCACGGTCTCCCGCTGACTGGGACTTTTTCGTAGGGGAGTGTGACCCCATGTGGGGTCGCCAAAAAGGCAGGTTGGGCGTCCCCCCGGCTCTCGCTGTCCTGTGCTGGCACTTCAGGTACTGCAGGTGAGGGGTCTAGGCGGGGGACCTTGAGGGCGACTCACGATCCCAGAAGTCTCATTCAAAAAGGGTTTTGAAGACAAAGCAAGCACTTCACGCTGTCACTCGTCCAACGTTAGCTTTACCACACTCATGCACATTGTAACTTGGGTAAAAGGGTTTTTGAAGTCGATTCTATGGGCCGATTGTAAATGTCACCTTTCCCCTTCCCCTGACGGCCACGACGAGTTCTCTGCCTAAACCGGGAAGCCAGGGTAAAGTCGAATCCTTCCGCGGGTTTTTCCCCTTGGTATCTCGTCACGGTAAGGTTGGTATGTCGGAAGGGGTCTGTAAGCCCCGTCTGTGCGCTACGCGACCTTTAACTGACTCGAAAAGAGGGGTTTGTTTTTCATCGTACGCTCTTTTTTACAGCACCAAACAATTTTTTTCCGGG
>JACEEZ010000434.1:0-14607 GCA_016584305.1 Chionoecetes opilio
TTTTAAATTAAAAAAAACAATTTTTAAAAAAAAAACCCCCCCCCCGGCCCCCCCCAAAAGGGCCCCAAAAAAGCCGCCCCGCCCCGGAGGGCGCCCCCACCCCCCCCCCCGGGAAAACGGGGCGGAAAAAAAAAAAGGGGGCAGAAAAAAAGAAGCAACGCCAAGGGCCCGGGGGGCACCGGGGGTGGGACCCCGCCCCCCCAAAAAACCCCCCAAAACAACCCAAAAATTTCTCCCTCCATAAAAGGGGCCCAGCCCCCCCTTTTGGGCCCGAAGGCAGGCCATGGGGTTGGGGTTCGGGTCCCCGGGGGGTTTTGGCGGGGAATGGGGGGAAAATTCGGTGCGGGACAAGAGTTCTTTGGGTGCAGGGGAAAAAATTAAAAAACTAAAAGGCAAAATTTCCCCTTTAAAGGCCTTGATTTTCTATTTTTTTTTTTTTGGGGGGCATTCAAAAAGCTGTTTTTAAAAACTTTTCCCCAAGAGAAAAAAATAAAAAAACGCCTTTTTATTTGGGAAAAAAAAGGGGAAAACCCAGGGAAAGGGGTTTGGTCATTAAATATAGATGGGGTTTTAAAGGGATAAAACCCGTAAATTTTAATGGATTTTGGGCCCCGGCCCAAAACAACAAAAAAAGGGGACCCAAAAAAAAGATTCCATAAAAAAAAAAAATTTTTAAAAGGAAAGGGGGCCCCGGGGGGAAACCCCCCCAAATAAAAAAGGGGAAAAAAAAAAAAAAGGTGCCTAAAATGGTTGAAAAAGGGGATAAGGGCTTAACAACGTGGGGCCCCAAGAACGGAACCGGGTGGGCCTCAGGGGACGATTCCCCTCAATGCCATCGGGGGCGGGAAGCCGGGGGAGGTGTTTGGGGGGGGTGGGGCGGGCCCTCGGGCCGGGGGGGCCCTGCCCCCCTCAAGGGTTTTTAACCCGGGGCCCCCCCCAACGCCCCCCCCCTGAGGGCCCAAAAAAAGGCCGGCCCCAAACATCACCCCCCCCCTTGTTTGGGGGGGGTTTTTTTGGGGGGGAAGGGGGGGAAAAAAAAAGGGGGGGATTTGGCCCCAAAAAAAAACCCCGGGGCCCGGGGGGAGGATCAAGGTCCAAAAACCCCAGGGTAGGGGGGCCCCCCCCACCAACAATTTGGGGAACCCCTGGCCGCCCCCCGGGGTGGGGGGCCGTCGGGCTATGAAGGCCCGTTGGGCGTAGGGAACGAAGCCTTAAAAGGGGGAAAAAACCCGCAAAAAAAAGGGGGGGGAAGGGGGGGGTTTCCTAAATAAAGACACCGCTTTTCCCCACCCCAAATTTTTTTCCACCCCCTTTTTTTTCCAGTAAAAATTTTAAAAATTGCGAACAAAAAAACTTTAATTAAGAATTTTCAATTTTTTTTAGCCCTTTTTTTGGCCCCCCAAAAATTCCCCCCAAAAAAAATTTTTCCTTTGGGGCGGAACCTTGGGTTGGGGGTTTTTTCCCAGAACCGGGACCCCCCGGCCGGTTTGGGCCTTTTTAAAAAAATAAGTTAAAACCTTTATTGCTTAAAAAAACCAAAAAAAGTCAGGGGGTTTGGGGCCCCAAAACCATTTTCCCCGAAAAACCCAACCCCAAATGAGGGAAGGGGGGAAAACCCCGCGCAAGAAAAACAGAAAAAGGTAAAAAAAAAAAACCCCCCAAAATTTTTTGGCCCCGGGGGAGGGGTTATCGGGGGGAAAAACCCCTTTTGGGGACCCCCCGCCCCCAAAAAATTAAAAGTAAAAAAAAAAAAAAAAAAAACCCCAAACCGTGAACTGGAGGTGACCGGGCCCGTTTTTTAAAAAATTTTGGGAAAAGAATGGGAAACAATTAATTTTTTTTTTAAATTTTTATTAAAATTTATTATTTTTATTTTTTAAAATTATTTTTTTTTTTTTTTTTATTTTTTAATTTAATTATTTTAATTATTATTTATTTTCTTTTTATTTTAAAAAAATTTTTTTATATTTTTTTTTTTAAAAAACCCCTTATATTTTTTGGGGTTTTTTCTTCGTTTTTCCCAAAATTTTGGGGGGCCCCTGCCCCTTTTTTCCCGGGGGTTTTAAAAAGTTTTTAATTTTTTTCCCCCTGGGTTAGAAAACAAAATGGGGGGAAAAAAGGTATTTTACTTCACCCATTTTGGGGAAATAGCACAGGGTTTCCTAAAACGTTTTAAAAAACATAAACGGGGCCAATACCCCGTTCCCCTTTCCCAAAAAAACGAAAAACCCGGGTTTTTTAAAAAAACCGGGGGGGCCCCTTTTAAAAAGGGGCCTCGGAAAAAACCCCCATTTTATTTGGGTTGCCCCAAAAATTTTAAAAAAATTTTTTTTTCCCAAAAATTTTTGTAAATTTTTTAATTTATATAATTTTTTATTTTGAATGATTAAAAAAAATAAAAAAAAAAAAAATTGTTTTTTTAAAAAAAAGCCAGGGGTTTAAAAAAAACCCGTTTAAAAATTTTATTGTAACCAAAATTTTTTCCCCTTTCCCCTCTTCCCCAAAAAAAATTTCCTTTTTTTCCCCTTTTTTTCAAATTTAATGAAAAAAAATTTTTTTTTCCCCCAATTTTTTTTGTCATGGTGCTTTTTTTTTTTTAAAAAAAACCCCGTTTTTGGGGTTTCTTTGGGGTTTTTTAAAAAAATTTCCAAAAAATTTTATTTGGCAAAAAAAATTTAAAATTTAAAATTTTTTTGGGGGGGGAAAAAAAAAGGGAAAAAAAAGGGGGGATTTTTATTGCCTTTCTTTTTTTTTTTTTCCCCAAACTGGTCCCCAGAATTTTTAAATAAAAAAAAATAATTTTTAAATTTTCTTTAAAATTTTTTTTTGTTTTAAAAATTTTTGAAAATTTTTTTTAAAAAAACTTTTTTTTTTTCTTTTTTTTTTTTTTTTTTTTTAAAAAAAAAGGGGAAAAATTTTGGGTTTTTGTTTTGTTTTTATTTTCCATGGTTTTTGGGTTTTGGTTTCCAAATTTTGGTTTTTTTTTCCCCTTTTTTTCGGATTTTTTGGGGTTTTTTTCCTTTGGGGGGAATTTTGGGGGTTTCCCCCTTTTTTTAAAAGGGTTTTTTTAAAATTTTAATTTTTTATTAAAAGTTTTTTTTTTTTTTTTTCATTTTTAAAAGGTTTTTTTTCTCTTTTTTTTTTTTTTTTTAAAATTTTTTTTTTTTTTTTTTTTTTTTTTCTAAGGGATTTTCTTTCCCTTTGGGGGTTTTTGTTTTTTTTTTTTTAAATTTTTTTGTTTTTCCCCCTTTTTCGGGGAAATTTTTTAATCCAAATTTTTTTTTTTTTTTTTTGGGACCAAAACCTTTTTTTTTTTGGGGCCTTTTTTGCTTTTTTATTTTTTTTATTTTATTTTTCTTTCCTTTCTTTTTTTTTTTTTTTTTTTTTTTAAATTTTCCCCTTTGGTTTTTTTTTTTTCCCCTTTTTTTATTTTTTGGTTTATTTTTGTTTATCTTTTTTGGATCTTTAAATTTTTTTTTTCCTTTTTTTTTAAAAAATTTTTTATTTTTGTTAGTTCTTTTTTTTTTTTTTTTCTTTTTTTTTTCTTTCCTTTTTTTCTTTATTTCCCCCAAATTTTTTTTTTTTATTTCTTATTTTTTCTGTTTTTTTTCTTTTTTCCCATTTTTTTTTGCCACTTCCCGTTTAAGTCTTTAGAATTGATTTTTAAAATTTTTTTTTTTTTTTTTTTCCTTTTTTTAAATTTATTTTTTATTTTTTTTTTTTTTTTTTTCCCTTTTTTTTTCCCAAAATTTTTTAAAATTTTTTTAAAATTTTTTTTAAAATTTTTTTTAACCCCCCCCCCCCCCCCCCAAAAAAGGGCAAAAACCCCCCCCCCAAAAAAAAAAAACCCCCCAAAAAAAAAAACCCCCCCCCCCCCAAAAACCCCCCAAACCCCCCCAAACCCAAAAACCCCCCAAAAAACCAAATTTTTTTTTTTTCCCAAAAAAAAACCCCCCCAAAAACCCACCACACAACCCCCACCACCCAAAACCCACCCCCCAAAACCCCACCCAACCACCCCAACCAACCACAAAAACCACCACACCACCCCCCACCCCCCCAACCACACCACACACACCACACACACACACCCACACACACAAAACCACCCCCAAACACCAAAACCCTATTTTTTTTTTCCTTTAGGGGAAAGTTTTTAAGTAAGGATTAATTTTTTTTGTCCTGTATTGAAAAAGAATTAAAAAAATACTGACCCATTTAAACAAAAACCCCCGGGGGGGAAGAAAGGGCAGGCAGGGGAAAAAAAAAAAGGGGGAAAAGGGGGAATTTGAGAAAAAGGAAAAATTTAGGGGAAAAGGAATTTTTAAATTAATAAATTAAAAAATAGAAAAAAATTAATTTTTAAAATTTTTCCCCAACTAAAAAAAAAAATTTAAAAAAAAACCATGGGGTTTGGGGAAATTTAAAAATCAAAAAAAAGGAAACCCAAAGTAAAAAAATTTGAAGGAAACATGAAAAAATTTAAAAACGTGTTTTGGGGGAAAAAAAATTAAAAAAAAACCTAAAAAGAGTTAAAAAAAGGGAGAGACAAACTTTAAAAGGAACTTAGAAAAAAGGGAATGTTAAAAATTAAAGGGAAATTTTTAAATCAAAAAGACGAGACCCCAAAAAAGTTTTTATTTTTTAAAGGGGAAAAATTTGGGTATTTTGGGAAAAAAAAATTTTTTTAAAAAAAAAATTTTAAAATATAAAACGAAAAATTTAAAATCCCAAACAAAGGGAAAGGGGGGTTTAGAAGTATTAAAAAATTAAAAAATAATAATCCCCACCAAAATTAAAAAAAAAAAATCCAAAATTTTTGCCCCCCCTATATGTTAAAAGTTTAAAAATTTTTAATTTTTTTTCCCTTGGGGTTGGGGTTTGATAGTGCCACTTTACAAAATAAAGGTGACATTCAGGTGTTAAAAATTTCCGGGGGGATCACTTTGTTTGGCTGCATGGGGAAGCTTTTCCCTTTATTAAAAAATTTAAAAAAAAAATTTTTTTTTATCAATGAAACAACGGTTTTGGGCAGGAAAACTCCACTTTGGATCCATATTTTTTTCGAAGTGTGTAAATTTATTGTTTTTGTGGAAGAAAGGAAGCTTTTTTTTGTCGTTTGTGGACTATAAGAAAAACTTTTGATATGGTGTGGCGTGAAGGTTTGTGGGATAAAACTAGTGAGGGAAAAGGGGAATGGAAAAGTATTTCATTAATGAAAAAATGTACAATAACATAGGGCTTGTGTCATGCTTTAAACCACGAATGATACCTTTGTATGTAATGTAGGGGGGGAGGCAGGGGGAAACTTTGTACCTTTTTTTTTGTTTTTATATTAATATCTTGAAAGTAAAAAATTGATATAATTGTATTATGAAATTTTGGTGATGATTTCTTAAAATTCATATCTAAAAAATTCTTGTTCTAATTTTAGCAGATGATCAATCATATTTTTGTGACAGTGTGGAAAGGAAAAAGCAGGGACTGATTGCTCTGAATTTTGTATTGTAATGAATGGAAAAATTTAAACTTAACGGACAAAACAAAATAGTCCTGTTTAGTGGGGAAAAACTAACCTAGATAATTTGCTTTGAATTTGGTGGGGAAAAATTTAGGGTTTTAGAGGACTATAATAACTTGGTGTTTTATTTAATTACAAAGGGGAAGGGTTTCTAAGGGGACTGGGCTTAAGAACAGGAACAAAAGGGGCCCTGTAGCTACTCATTGATAGGTAAGTGTAGGAAATTTGGCTTTCAGTTGACATGCAGATTGAAACTTTTTAATACCCGGTATACCTATCGACTTATGCACCTGGGGACTGGGGGTATAATCTTAGAGATTTGAAAACATTGCATCTGAAATTCTTAAAAATTACTAGGAGTTCATAAAAATTCTAGTAATGAATGGAAATGGGGAACTTTGGGGTATTTCCACTTGGCAACTAAAAGAGCAGAAAAATAGGGTATTGGTCTAAGCAATTCAGGAAAAGATCAAATAAGCAATAATTATCAATGCTTATTGCAGTTTTGGGTAGGTTAGGGATTTATCCTCTCCATGGTTTCCTGTATCAAAAATATTTGTAATGAAGTGGTATGTCAGGTATTGGTTGTTGCAAAAATGCCCAACCAAATGGGTTAAAAAAAAGGGGTGTGGAATTGAGATTTAAGACAGTGGATTTTCAAATTGGCATGACAACTTAAACAAAAAAACTTTTTGTAGCAACACAAGCTTTTTAAGCTAGATTATGGCATGGGAAAGGTACATTGTAAATTTACAGAAGAGCAGCCCAATCATGGTGACTAGGGGTTAAGAACTATAATAACAGATTGCCTGTTTAAAAGCTGGTTTAATATGAAGGTGTAAATAGGAAGATCGGATATGTAAAAATGTAAAGCTGGGGGTTGTAGGGGATGGTTTTTTATGTCCTTTTTTTTAAAAGTAATAACACTGAAATTGGAGTTACTGACTGTTAAAACCAAAAATTTTTTACATATAGGCCAACAAATTTCAAAATATTTGTTGATGCAAAAAACCCAATGTAAAAATAATTAAAAAAATTTATCTTTATTTTTTTGGGGTGAGTGCTAAGATGTTTAGAGGAGTATTATGTAGAGTTTGTCATTATATTTTCCAATTTTTTTTTCTTGATACCCGTTTTTTTTTTTTTTTTTTTGTTTCTATTTTTTTTTTCTTTGTTATGAACATTATTTTGTAGTTTAAAAAATTTTTCAAAACCCCTTGGGGGTGTGCTCATACTTTTTTTTTAAAGTCTACTTACCCTAAATTAAAAAAATTCAACAATTCAAAACAATTTAAAAAATTTAATTAAATTTAATTAAATTCAATTTAATTCAAATTAAATTTAAATTCATTCAAATTCAAAAATTCAAACAATTTAAAATTTCAATTCAAATTTAAACATTTTAATTCAATTCAATTCAATTCAATTCAATTTAAAAAATTCAATTCAAAATTCCCCCAAATTTAATTCATTTCAATTAATTCAATTAAAAAATTCAATTCAATTCAATCAATTCACACACACACACCCCCACACACACACACCCCCACACACACACACACACACAAAAACAACCCACCCCACCCCCACACACACACACACACACACACAACACACACCACCACACACACCACAACACATACACCAAAACCCCCCCTCCCAAATACGAAAAGCAAAAGACACCCGTAAAAAAATTTCTATTCCTATAACCCAAAAAAAGTGTGGCTTTAAATTAAAAAATATCGGAAACCCGGGTCATTTTCCCAGTTTTTATATGGGGTTTGTATAATGATCAGTAAAGTGAATAACAGTGTAGCAGTAAAAAGTATGGGTGCGAGAGTGCAGTGTAAACATGTTAGGCCTACCATTTCCTACCTCACTGTCAGGGAGGGTGGCCAAAGTATATCTTCATCAATGTTTTTCATGTCTTCTCTGTTTCATTTACTCATTATGTTTTTTATGGAATTTCTTAATTTAAAGGCACCCCCCTAACCACAGCCAGAGTCCATATTTCAACAGCTATTGAACGTTTAGGAAGGAAAAAAAAAATGTTAACAAGATATAGCTACGTAATACATATACTAAAAAAATTTATCGTGTGTCGTTATTTTAAAAATTTTATGATGTATATTTTATCGTATTATTATATTTCGTATTTTTCGTATTTGCCCCTTCTGCTTGGGAAAACCCAAAAGTTTCGTATATAGGGAACCCAAACATTAGTATCCGATTCCGCTGCGTAGTGGAAAGCCACCATCCCCTTTTATCATGTATAAACATGGTTTTTTGGTCATTGATTTATATATTATAAAATAGAATGGGGGCAGAAAAAAATTTGAAGTCAATCTGTCTCAAGGGTCCCCCGTGGTGGGGTTCCCTTGGGGGGTGGTGGGCATCACCGCCCCCTCGGCGCGCGTGGGAGACGCCAAGGGGCCCAAGCCAGAGGGTGTCTGAGGCCCGCAGGGATGGGAAGACAGGGCTCCATGCCACTACTCCGGGGAAAGGGACAAAAACGCTGGTCACTGGGGGTGGCTGGGGCCTCTGCCCCCGCCCCCCTCAGGGCCGCTGGAGGCCCGCGCGGGGGCTGGTCACTGATGAGGTGGAACCCCTGGGAGCTCCCGGGACAAAGCACTTTTGGCTGCATTGAGGGGGCAAATCATCAAAAAAAAAAACGAGCACGAAAATTTTAAACTTTTTGACGGCCTTGCAGGTGTTCCCATGCTAGTGTTCTGTTTTGGTGGTGCAGTGGCTCGAAAAACCAACGAAAACGTCGTTTCCGTTGAAAACTTCTGGGAAATAGATCAAAATGTCAAAAGGACGCCGATTCTTTGGGCAATGGTCGGTATCCGAGCGATTGTATCTCAGCGAAGATGAGGTGTGTCCCCCTTTTCCCCATGGCATCACGCATGCGGGATGTGAGGATCAAAATCCGTCGACGATCATAAGGGTATCTGGCCCTACAGGGGGCCCCAGTGCAGTCAAACCCCGAGAAAAAGGCACTCACAGAAAGGAAAAAAAGATTCCATAAAACGCAAAAAAACCGGGGTAAGAAGACTCCCCCTTTAAAAATGAAGGACGGACGATCCGGCAGTGGCACACTGCCCCAACACCGGAAAAAAAGGGCCAAAAGGGAAATAAAATCCCAGGAGGGCCTGAAGGAAGTGCCGAAGAAAAATGCCAAGAAAGAAGGCACTAAGGGCGTGGGGGACAAGCGTCGCTTGCCAAGAAGCTGTTAAGGCTCGGCGTGAAGCAGCCTCACGGCGATTCCCCCGTCAAGGTTTAGGCGCTGGCGGGAAAACCGGGGTGGTGTTGCTGGCCGTGCCACCGGGGAGACGGCGGCGTCTCGGGCCGCGCGGGGACACTTTCCAAAAAAGCGGAGGACTTTTCCCAAAATGCGCGTGCGGTGCCCCTACCCAGGATCGCCCCCCCAGCAGTCACCCCGAGGGCCCAAAGAGCCAGGTGCCGCCGCCGCCCAAAGGAATCACCGGGCCCCCTGGAGTTATCGAGGCACAGTTACGTGGGCAGCGAGGGCGCAAAAGAACAGAGTAAAATGGTGGTGGATGTGGCACCCAACACGCGGGACCACCGGTGGGCCCCCGGGGGGGGGACTCATCAGGTGGCCGAAAAAAACCCCCCGGAGGGTATCGGTGCCCCCCGCCACCAAACTCACTTTCCCCTGCGGAGCGGTGGGCCCGCCCACCGAGGTGGGCCCCCGTCAGGCTATAAGGCCCCTTGCAGGCGGTGGAGCGGAAGCGACAGTTCTTGAGGGTGGCGACAACAGCCGTCAATATCGAAAGGCGGCGGCCAAGGAGTGAGGTGGTTGCCCATTAGTCACTTAAATTTATCACTCGATCGTTTGCCTAGCTTCGGTCATTTATACCATCCTTTCTCGTTTCTTTTCCTTGTATTCAAAATTTTAAAAATATTGCTGTACACTATAAAATATATATCTGTACAATGATTATAATAATTAAAATTTTTTTTTTTTAAAAATTTTTTCGCAACTAAAACTTCCAACAAATTTTCTTTTGGGGGTGTTTTTAAAATTCGGGATTTCCCGGGAAAAACTTTTTTCCCGGAATCCTGGGCCCCCCCGGGTCTGGTTGTAAGCCTTTATTAAAATATAAGTATGGACAATCTTTTTTGCATTGAAGAGAAAAACATTATGTAGTAACAAGTCGGGTTTTTGTGTGCAAAGTACCAGTTTAATTGCCATCGCAACCCTGTAGACAAATGCGACAGATAGGTATAGCAAAAGCCCCTTTGTCAATGAAGAAATTGCACCACGGTAAACCAATCACACAAGGGGACACATGTACTTCCCCGCCCCCGAGGGGAGGGTTTGACAGCGGGAGGCAAACCCGCGGTCTTTCAAAGGGGCCTGTCGGTCCCGCCCCTACTTAAAAATTTCCCAAAAGATTTTAAAAAAAAAAAAAAAAATCTGACATAGTTAGCCGCAGTACAAAAATGTAGGTGACCTGGGTCCTAGGTTCTAGGAAAAAAATTTGGGGGTTAATTTATGAAGGAGTATTTATTATTATCATCATTAATATTTTATTATTTTTATTATTATTTTTATTATTATTTTATTATTTTTATTATTTTTAATTATTATTATTAATTATTATTTTATTATTTTATTTATTATTTTTTTTATCATTTTTAAAATGTTTTGATTATCTTTTCTGGGTATATTTTAAACTCCCTTTTTGGGATTATGGTGAAAGGGAAAATTTTTTTTGCTTCGTAAAATTTTCCTTCAAATTTACACTGCGCTCCACACACTGCTTTTCTCCAAGTTTGAAAAAACTGGTCTTCTCGAATTCTGGGTTGCCGACCTCTGGGTTATGACAAAATACATAGGTTTATTTTTACAACATAGGCCTTGTAGCTTTGGGGCCCGACTGGGGTAGTACGCTACGGTGCAACACGTTTCCTACAGAATAACCTGAACACACACAGATCAGTGTTAAACAGGGTTCTTCAAAGGGTCGGGTCGCGACCCCAAAAACTGGGGGCAAACCTTTGCTCATGGGTTTCCATATCGTAAGCGTAAAATTTTATAATCAAATTGTGAAAAAGCATTAAAAAACTGACAAGAAAGAGAGAGGGAAGAGAATGCTGATGGGGGGAAGGGAGGACTTGTAGCATAATTTTATTGTCAAACAAATTTTCCCATTTTTCCTATTACTAGTTCAATTTACCGAAAATTTCGAACATAAATTTAAAACTAATTTTCAAATACTTTTAAAAGATAAATTTACTTGGCAAAAACTCAAACATATTCAATTTTTTTGAATCTAGAGCATGTATTTTTTATATCAACTATTTTTATGCAGATTTTTTATGCAATGTAGTATGTAATTGAAAAAAAAAAACACCGGGAAAGGGGGAAAAACAGCTACAGACGTATAATGGGGGCGTGAAGTAATGCTAAAAACAAATGGGTCCCTTTAAAAAAAATTTTAAGAACCTGGGGTTTGAGTACCTTGAATAAAAAAGTCAACAACTCGATTTTTTGGGCGCCATCTTTGGGCCCGGGGCCCCTTGTTCACTCTAGACCCGGGGAAGGTCTCAAGGGGATGACCCGCAGTATATCATGTTATACATGTTAAAAAGGGTATACTGTTATCTTTACTATAGTGGTTTTTTGTTTTCATAGCTCTTTTTTACAAAATTTTTATAATCAAACTGTTGTCTGGTGCTCTTCTTTTCAGTGTATGCTGCTTGTTTTTGCATTAGTTTTTTGTTTTCCTTGGGTGGTTTTGTATTTTTTGCTTTTAAATTTCCATGAGTAGTTTTGTTGGTGTCTGTTGCGCATAGGCCGGGCCTGACTGTTGATTTTGCCTTTTTTTTAGTAGCTTTTTGTTGGATGTTTTCCAAGCCCCCGGGACTTTTCCCGTAGGGCTACTTCTTCAGTGATTGAGGGCTGCTTTTTCATTTTTATTTGTGCCCTCTGATCAACAGTTCTGTTTTATTTCATTTTTGGGTCCAGCTGCCTTTTTAGTTTTCCCTTTTTTTGTTGATTTTCTAGTTCTTCAACAGTTTTTTTCATAGTCCTTGATTGGGGTTTTTGTTATCTCTTTTATCGTTTTGCACGTCCATATGTTCCCTCAGTTGGGGTGGCATCTCTACTTTTTTATTTCTGCATCATTAATAATTGTCATCCGTTTGGTAAATTCCTCGTTTTATCTTGCTTTGACTGTTACTCCTAAAAGGTATCTTTTTTTCTTCTTTTTTAATTTGTCTCCCAAAAACTTTAATTTTCTCGGGGTTTTGTCATCGTTTTTTCTTTTGTCCTTTCATTGTAGAGAGGGATTTCTTTTTTCTTTCATTTCCTTTTCCTCTTAACTTATTCCCATATTTTTCTATTATTCTTGTCTGCTCTGATTTCTCTAGTTATCTTTTCTCCATGTTTTGTTATTTCGTTTTTTATCATACTCTTTGGAGTCTGCAATTTCCTTTTGCTTGAAGTATACAGAGCTGGGCACTAAATACATTCATCAATCAATCATTGGGGGCATACGCCGGGGGGCGCGTCGCCTCGCCCACCCTACGACGCCACTCCCGGGGGTCACCACGCGCAAGTTCCCATGCAGGCTCCTTTCCCATACCAAGCAGCTCTCGACAAGAAACATCAACTTGCCCCAGCCACGAGCCTTGTGGGCGCCCCCTTGGCCTCCTCCACGCCGGATTGTCTCTTACAGATACAACCCGATGGGAAGGATCGGTTTCAGGGTAGCGTGCCACATGCCCATATAGCCGAAGTTGGCGCTGACGGACTATGCAGGTAATAGGCCTCGATTCAGTCTCACGGTGCAATCGCTGATTTGACACGTAATCATCCTGCCGATACCCCATGATTCTGCGAAGACACTTATTACCAAAGGCATTGATTCGTCTCTTCAAGTCACTATTTAGTGTCCATGTCTCACAACCATAGAGTAAGACAGGGATCACAAGCGACTTGAAGAACCGGATCTTTGTCCTGCACAGGTACCGACAACGCCAAATACTCCCGCTGAGCGAGTCCATAACACCGTGGGCTATGCCAATCCGCCGTAAGACTTCTTGACGTGACCCGCCGTCATTATGGACTGCGCTACCAAGGTATGTAAAACTTTCCAAGATCTCCATGTCCTCGCCGCACGCATGAACAGACTGTACTGCTTCATCTAGTAAGTCTCCAAAGACCTGGACCTTGGTCTTGAGCCAGGAGACCTCAAGTCCCAAAGGCTTTGCCTCCTCGTGCAGCGCCTCGAGAGCCATCAACAGGACCTCCAGCGACTCAGCAAAGATTACTGCATCATCGGCAAAAACAAGATCAGTGATCTTGGTGTTGCCGACGGATGCTCCACAATCACTTTGATCTACAACCTTGTCCAATACCCAGTCCATACAAGCGTTGAAAAGTGATGGGGCAAGGACGCACCCTTGCCTCACTCCTGTATTCACAGGAAAGAAGCTGGATACACCTGCCCCACACTTCACAGCACTCTCAGTCCCAGAATACAGACCAGTTTATCAAACCAATAGTCCTTGCAGGAATCCCTCGAAGTCGCAGAAGATCCCAGAGTGACTCACGATGCACTGAGTCAAACGCCTTCTTGAGATCAACATAGGCTGCAAGCATCCCCTGTCGAAACTCACGTCGGCGTTCCACCAGGACCACGAAGCGCTAGGATACGGGCCGTTGTTGACTTACCAGGCGTGAACCCAGACTGCTGAGGTCTCTGATGCTTCACCAGATGACTGCGAATTCGTGTCAGCAATAGATGGGCAAGCAACCTTGCCTGGTACGCTGAGCAGTGTAATACCGCGGTAATTGTTGCAGTCCTGACGGTCCCCTTTCCCTTTCCAGATAGGGACGACCAGCCCCCTTTTCCAGTCAGGAGGAATGGTACCTCATTGCCACACGGCAGTCAGGACAGCATGCAACCCGCGGATCATGGCCTCACCCCCAGCTTTGAGGAGCTCCGCACTGATATTACAAACACCAGCTGCCTTTCCACCCTTCAACTTTGCTACAGCCTCTCTGACTTCGTCAAGAGAGGGTGCGGTTTCGTCAATGGGAGGATCGGCATCCACTGCCTGTAACCCAGTGGTGTGAAGCTGCTCAGTTGGAGGGTCCACCGTGAACAACTGCCCAAAGTACTCAGCCCAACGAGCCATCTGCCCATCCATGTCCGACACGAGGCGCCCATCTGCTGTTCGAATAGCACTCGCCCGAGAAGGAGACTTGGAACGGAGCTTCTTCAGGGCTCGGTAGGCGGGTCGGAGGTCATTAGCGTTCAAATGACCCTCGACATCCTTGGCAGCCTGTAGAGTTTCACGTTTGAAGATATCCCACAGTTCTACAGGATCCCCGAGAGCACCGAGCACATCAAACCGATTTGAGACTGCCACCGCATACTCATGAGCACATGTCATTGAAAATACATTGAATGTATTTAAATTCTAAATACTAAATACATGGGAGAAATTTATTTAAATACTAAATACTAAATACATTTTACGAACGTATTTAAATACTAAATACTAAATACATCAATTGTATTTAAATACATTTGTAAATACATTTCAAATACACGCAAATTTTAACATGTCCGAAAGAAATGAATTTCCTTAAGATTTAACATAAGAACATAAGAAAATAAGGAAGCTACAAGAGGCCGTGAGGCCTACACGTGGTAGTTCCTGTTACCTAAACACTACCTACATCCACATTTCATCCCCATCCATGAACCTATCCAGCCCCTCTTTAAAGCTCCCTAATGACTCCGCACTAACTACCTGTCTACTAAGTCCATTCCAGTCATTCACCACCCTACCTGTGAACCAGTTTTTCCCTATTTCTTTTTTAAATTACGCTTTTCCAGCTTGAATCCGTTACTTCTTGTTCTACCCTGGTTAATAGCCGTAAGAACTTTTCCTACCCCTCCTTTATTAAATCCCTTTATCCACTTAAAATCTTCTATCAGATCGCCCCTTACTCTGCGTCTCTCGAGTGAGGACTTTAATAACTCATCTTTCTCATAATAAGTACGCATCCTTGATAATTTGGTCAACCTTCTCTGTAACCTGCT
>JACEEZ010000435.1:0-18462 GCA_016584305.1 Chionoecetes opilio
TAACATTTTCTGGGGGGTAGGTTGACACAGGGGTGTCAGCGTGCAATGGGGTGGAGGCGAGGCCGTCGACTTTCGTCAGGGCGCCTGCTAAGAAGGCGCGAAGATCGACGACTCCCTCTTTCTGCTTCCTGAAGTCTTTATTTTCTGCCTTGAGAGAAGCGTTTTCAGCCAGAATCTTCAAGGAACTCTCCTAGTTCCACAGGGGAAGGGAGACCAGCTCTGCTATGAAGAACTCTCTCTCTCTCCTCTCTCCTCGGTGTCTCTCTCTCTCTCCTCTCTCTCTCTCTCTCTCTCTCTTCTCTCTCTCTCTCTCTCTCTCTCTCTTCCTCTCTCTCTCTCTTCTCTCTCTCTCTCTGTCCACACACACACACACACACACACACACACACACCACACACACACACCACACGGACACACACACCACACACACCACACACACAACACACCAGCACACACACACCACACACACACACACACACACACCATACACACACCACCCACACAAACTTACACAGTTTAGTTAGTTTAGTTTTATTGACTACAAGCAAACATAATCACATTCATAATTTAAGATTACAGTAAAATATACAATGGTACCTATCATTATAAATATAACAACTAGTTGTAGTCCAAGAAGGTTAATCTTACTCCGAAACAAACCTAACACTATAATATCATGAACAAACACTTACATTATTGGGTATGATTACAAGACACATAATATACTCCGAAAACACCTTTAACAACTACACAACTAATCATACGCCGCAATATATCATAAACAATCTTGCACATAACATCATTACTAAAATTGCAAACAAATCATCCAAAGTGTTAAATGTGTAACTATCTTTCAAATATTGAGTCACAGGACAACTCTCCACGATGCCTCTCCGTCTGGACTGATCCACATACACACACACGCTCCTCCACAGGAAGGCGACCACGCCCCCGCCTGTTCCACCGTCCCGTCTCATAGCCAGTGAATGCCCTGAACTCTGAACCTCGTGAACGAGACTCTGTGCAGATCATTTACTGTATGTCTCTGTTTATAAACATCATGCACTCTCATCGTAGGATTAATGTCCATATATACATTACATCTCGACGTATCTGACGACAAAATAGCCCTATGTACATTTCCTACCAATAAGGACATGTCCGTGACTTCATCTCGTGTATATCTATTTATAATCTTGGCAACAGGTGTATTCATTGCAATAGAAATTCTAACAACAAAAGAAAAGGGATCATCCTCCATGCCAGACCTTTCTAGCCATAACCTATGAAAAAAATTGTGCTGTTTATGTTGTAAAAAGTCTGACAAAGTCGGGTACCCCAGTTCAGCATAACAGACAAGATTAGATGTGTTCTTTCTTACCCCTAACAACGCTTTCATAGCCCAGTGGTACAGTTTAATAACAGGTTTCGTGTCGGCACCGAACCACGATTCACATCCTACAAAAGTGCCCGAGTGAGGGCTGCATCAAACACTCGACGTTTAACGATGAACGGAACACAATTGTTTTTTTCTTAAAAGAAACAAACTTCAAAACTTGGCAGATCTTTACCTTGGCATGTTCTTTCCTGCCGATGAAACAGAGCCATCACCATGTAAAGGGGGAACCCAGATATACATAACTGTCACAGTGCTCCACCACTATGTCACCCACACACAGCGGTTCCCTGTCACCAGCCTCACCTTTTTATGAAAAAAAATTTTTGTCTTGCCAACATTCACTTTCATACCATACTCATGACAAAAAATGCGCAATACATCCAGTTTATTCATAATACCAGTCCGTGTCGTTGACAATAAAACCCCACACAAGCATTTACACAAACACGCACACACTTACACAAACACACACACACATACACACAAACACACATCATCACTGAGAGCCTTTGTTGGATATCACATCAGCATTCTGGATCTTGACCTTCCACTCAGACATATTACGGTTATGATGGACTGCATTGTGAGGGAGGGAGGCAGGATGGGTGGGAGATGAAAGAGAGGGAATGAATTTGGGTGAGGGAGGTCGTGAAGGAGATAAAATATGAAAATTTTGGACGAAAGATGAATGATAAAGGTAAGAGAGAGAGAGAGAGAGAGAGAGAGAGAGAGAGAGAGAGAGAGAGAGAGAGAGAGAGAGAGAGAGAGCAGCATCATTTAAGTGGTGTGTAAACTATCATGCAATATACAGTATATTTACATTGATGCTCCTAATGTTAAGGAATTAGCTGGCCCTTCTGATGACTGGGTATTGAAACCGTATATTACTAGATTACAACCCCATTGTTGCTATTGTTGAGCTGTGTGTGTGTGTGTGTGTGTGTATGTGCGTACGGGCATGCGTGCGTGCGTACGTGAGTACGTGTGTGCGTGCGTACGTGAGTATGTGCGTGCGTACGTGAGTATGTGCGTGCGTACGTGAGTACGTGCGTGCATGCGTGCGTGCGTGCGTGCTTGTGTGTATCTGTGTGTTCAGTTTTTACACTCGTCAGACACGTATTTTTTTTTTCATTGAATATAAAACTTGTCGCTGGAAATAGTCTTTTTTTTTTCATCCCAATACTGTATAAAATATTCGAAGCGAAGAATGAGAAAATAAAGTGTACGTAATTTTTAATGTCTTTTAGCTCTAGAATTTTGTTTGTCTCCTTGTGAAAACATCAAGGCACGCAATCAATTAGTATTATTATCATTAATTAAGCAATGTTTTTTTTTGTTTTTTTTATAACATGTTAATATAATAGTTGAATGCGCTTAAATATATCTTTTTTTTTATGTAATATGAATTTTTTTATTTTTTACATTTAACATTAGTCATCGTCGAAAAACTATCAATTACAGATCACGACTAGCAGCTTACTAGGCAAAAGTAATGAATAACATTTATCGGCAAGACAATAAACCTTCTACCGCAAAAAGACACATATAACAATACAAAAAGCAGAAAGGAGAAAACCCTGTCATGTTACCTTTTTAACCTGTCTTGCCCCATTTCATTCTGTCCTTTCACGCCAAGGTGCGATTAATTACCTGGATAGTGATGCACCTTTGGAGTCTTATCTTTCAATTAGCCTGATAAGGGAACACAAAAGGTTTCATTACCGGACAAGTAGACAGCAGTGGCAGGAGAAAGCCTTTGATGCTAATTGAGTGTGTTTGATTACCTACTGCAGTGACCTCGATTTGGCGTTGACGGATGGGGACATCGTGAGGGTGCCTTGCGATTATAAGGACGTGGTGGCGCTGTCAACATAATACAGAGTTGTGGTGGGGGAGCCGCGGCTGCCTTAGGTGGAGTTTACCAGGAACATGTTTATTAGTACTCATGCTGCTTCCTTGGCGTGAGTGTGTGGTATTTTGCGGTGTTTATTGTGGGGGAATGATTAAGTGTTGTATTGATGGTATAGCTCTTATTGAGACTGTTGGTGTTGGTGTTATTATTACTAGGGTTACTGTATCACGCGACTAGAATACATTACTTTTTTTTAACTTGCATTTAATTGGGGAGTAGAATTCTTGTCCATTAATCTTGTTGTTATTATTTATAATACATATTATTATTATTTAATTTTTTTTCATGTATATACAATATTATATATATTTTTTTTATTATTATTATTATCATCATCATCGCTAGCATCATTCTCATTATTACACACACACACGCGCGCATACACACACACACACACACACACACACACCACCACACACACACACAACACACACACCACACCACACACACACACAACACACGCAGACATACACCGCTGGACCCCTTGGCGTGCAGGAAAGGCAGAAAACAGTGTCTGCCGAAGTAGTGACATTGTTAGTTATGTGGGTGACTTAAGGGCTCAATATCAAGGAGGAAGAGGAGAGAAGAAGAGAGGAGGACGGATGGAGGAGGAAGGAGTGAGGAGGAGGAGGCGAGGAGGAGAGAGGAGGAGGAGGAGGAGAGGGAAATATATATACCTTTAGAAGAAGTCCCACAGTATCTATTTTCTTCCAGTATGTGAAGAAGATCAGATATAAAATAAATGCTGTAGCCTAAAATTTCCTGTCGGAGAGGCCTTTCATGGCAGAGTGAAAAAGGGAAGTGAATTTACCCAAGAATGATTTATTTAGAACTTGTATCGTGGTTGGAAAAATGGAGGAACAAAATTACACTTTAGAAATGAAAAGGATAATACACACACAAGAAGAGTGGAACATTGTATTCATTACTTATGGACGAGTATTGCTGCAGTGTTTTGCTTTGCTTTTATATGTGGCTTATTTTTCTATAACAAAATTGCAATTTATATTGCAATTTATATTGCATGGTGCATGTTCACCATGGAACATGCAGACGAACATGCAGGGGGCTACGAGATGACGCATTCAATGTACAAATGTGTATGTGAGTGTTAAGGGGGGATGTTATTTGCTCCTATCATAAGAGTCTCACTCTCAATATTATCCTTTCCATCTTAACAAAAGTAAGAGTTAGGCAGTACGATCGTACATTCATCTCTTCACGGTTGTAAAAAAAAAAAAAATATTGCTTTTAGTTTATATATATATATATATATATATATATGTCTTCTTGTCGTTTAGACAGTTCCTGATGGAACGCTGACGTGATATTCGACAGGGGATGCTTGCAGCCTTTATTGATCTCAAGAAGGCGTTTGACTCAGTGCATCGTGAATCACTCTGGGATCTTCTGCGACATCGCTGGATTACTGCAAGGACTATTGGTTTGATGACTCGTCTGTACTTTGGGACTAAGAGTGTTGTGAAGTTTAGGGGAGGTGTATCCAGCTTCTTTCCTGTGAATACAAGATAAGATAAGATAAGATTTTCATCCTATCTAGACACTTTGCAAGTACCAACTACAAGGTTATTGACTATACAAAGCGCCGCCACGTCAGCACGAACTAGGCGGATTCGAACCGCTGACCGAATGCACAAGGACGCTGCACATTGCGAACTAACGTCTCTACCAACCTTGCCACCCTGACGGGCTGTGAATACAAGCGTGAGGCAATGATGCGTAATAGCCCGATCACTTTTCAACATTTGTATGCACTGGGTATTAGGCACAGTTGTAGATCAAAGTGATTGTGGAGCATCTCTCGGCAACACCAATATCACTGATGTTGCTTTTGCCGATGATGCAGTAATCTTTGCTTAGTCGCTGGAGGTCCTGGTGATGGCTCTCGAGGCGCTGCACGAGGAGGCAAAGCCCTTGGAACTTGAGGTCTCCTGGCTCAAGACCAAGGTCCAGGTGTTTGGAGGCTTACTAGATGAAACAAAACAGTCTGTTCATGCGTGCGGCGAGGATATTAAGATCTTGGAAAGTTTTACATACTTTGTTAGCTCAGTTAATAATGATGGCGGGTCATGTCAAAAAGTCTTACGACGGATTGGCATAGTCCACGGTGTTATGGACTCGCTCAGCACGAGTATTTGACGGTGTCGGTACCTGTGCAGGACAGAGATCCGGATCTTCAATTCGCTTATGATGCCTGTCTTAATCTATGGTTGTGAGACATGGACACTAAATAGCGACTTGAAGAGGCGAATCGATGCCTTTGGTAATATGTGTCTTCGCAGAATCTTGGGGAATCGCTGGGTTGATTACGTGTCAAATCAGCGATTGCACCGTGAGACTGAATCGAGGCTTGTTACCTGCATAGTCTGTTAGCGCCAACTTGGGCTATATGGGCAATGGGCATGTGGCACGCTACCCTGAAACCGATCCTTCTCATCGGATTGTATTTGTAAGAAACAATCCAGCGTGGAGGAGGCCAAAGGTGCGACCACAAGGCTCTTGGCTGGGGCAAGTAGATGTTTCCTGCCGAGAGCTCTCTGCGTGAAAATTTGAAATACAGTAGAGAAATAATGCAGTTGTCTGTTTATTTCACAGTTATACACTTGTCAATCTTTTCCATCCCTTACCCTGCACATTCCTGGTTTGTGGCAGCGCTTCGTCAACTAGACAGTCAGTCCGGCAGAGAGATGACGTAGAATGGGATATGGCTACCCTCAAATTATCCTTTGTTTGTTTCGGTATGACAATAAACATTATTAATCCAAACTTAAAATCATTCACTGACCTCTGCAATATTTTTCTCCTGTATTTTCAATTTATTCATTACTTTTGTTAGTCAGTGTGTTGAGCAAATACAGATATATCCATCGAGGTCCACTAATCTCGCAAAGCTTTATCATGACTATTTTCACTCACTCGCTGCACGAACGGTAATGTTTACCTTTAACATGTACACAGTCCAGCCATTGCAGTCGCTAGAAATATTGAATATGGCTGGGGTGAAGGTAATAATATAGATAATGATAATAATAATAATTATTATAATTGCAAAAATAATAACTATAGCAACAAAAGGAAGAAAGCATCGATAGTACTGTGGTCCAAAGAGATGCATGAGAACAAAGGGTTCAGTTTGTGTTAAGGGTGTGGAGCCATGTACTTGATTCCTTCCCCGCGCGACCCTAACACCAGCTCGACACACTCCAGGGCAACACTCCGCCCAGCACCGTCGGGGGACGTGGCTCACAAAATAGTCCAACCAGTGTTTGCGGAAAATTTAATTAGTGAGAAAACGAAGGCCGCTAGGTCACTTGTTTCATCGTTTATGTAGGCACCGTCGTCTAACTGAGAAAAGGCATTAAACAATTTGATTCTCTCTCTCTCTCTCTCTCTCTCTCTCTCTCTCTCTCTCTCTCTCTCTCTCTCTCTCTCTCTCTCTTCTCTGTCTCTTCTCTGTCTCTCTCTTCTCTGTCTCTGTCTCTCTCTCTCTCTCTGTCTCTGTCTCTGTCTCTGTCTCTGTCTCTGTCTCTGTCTCTGTCTCTCTCTCTCTCTCTGAAGATTTATGTCCTGCCTCACAAAACATACGAAAAGCACAAATACCTTTGCTTAAACAAGCTAGGAGCGAAGGGAAAGTGGCGTACTTTCGACACACAAAATTGATCATCAAGGACAAGTCAAGCTTGCCTGCGTATGGGGCATCGGCCGGTACGACCCGTCGTTCCAGTCCTTTCGGTGCTGGCACATCTCGTGGTGGTGGTGGTGGTGACGGCGCCTGCGCTGGGGATGGTATCTCTGGTGCGGTCTCTGGCGTGGATGTTGCCACTGGTTTGGCGGCCCTGGCGGAATCTCCTGCTGGTGTAGCTGCTACTGACGGTGCCTCAGCTGAAGCCGCTGTCGTAGCAGCCCTGCCTGTACGCGCTAAAGTTTACTCAGAAGAGCAAGGTGTGTCATCTCTTTTTACATCACAGCGATCATCTAGGTCACGCGGACCTAAGAAACAGTAACTGTTGGTAAGAACAGCTGTGTGCCTAATTATATTTCACTAAATGACTAATTATCAAATAGTTCTTCCATACCATAACTTAAATGACGCTGAATTCACAACTGTATTGAATGAAAATAATCACCACTTATTTCCTTAAATAAAATTAGTAATATGAAATTTAATTTTGGTGATGATTTTCTCAATGATCATGTATTACAAGAACCCGCTTGTAACTATTATTTTTGTGACAATGAAGTTAATCAACAATTATCTAGTTCTAGTCTTAAAATTATGTCTTATAATATCAGTAGTATTCCGCTTCACTTTGATGCTTTTCTTGAGCAATGTTTGGACCGTACTGGTGTTGAATTTGATGTTGTAGGATTATGTGAGACTCGGTTAAATGATGCAATATGCATACTCTATAATATAAATACCTGTACTGCTCATTTCAAAAACAAAAACACTCATGGAGGAGGATTAGCAATTGATCTACACAAAACATTTCACAGTTTGCCAATGCATAATATTTATTTTCTATTACCCCACATGGAGTCATTATTTATGAAGATTATTTACCCTTTCAAGTTTATTATAGGAATTATTTACAGACCACCAAATGCAAGCCTTGATGAATTTATTTTGACTCTAGAGTATATTTTGGAACTCTTAGTAACAGAACAACTACCATGCTATATAATGGGGGACTTCAATGTAAGTTTACTCAAAAATGAAGGTAAGGTACATGAGTTTGTAAACTTATTTTTTTCTTACAATTTTTTTCCAACAATTACTAAACCAACAAGAGTCACGAAGACTACAGCTTCATTAATCGATCACATAGGGTCAAATAATTTGAAAAGCCATCAGGAAAGTTATATATGTTACACTACTATTAGCGGTCACTTCCCTGTCTTTAGCATATTTTCAGGTGATACTAGTAATGTACTTTCCTCCAGAATCACAAGGACAAAAAGAATATTCAGCAATGTCTCTATTTATGCTTTCAAAATAGATTTAGTGAATTATGACTGGAATTTAGAGATGAGTAATACTGATGTCAATAGAGGCTTTGACATTTATATGAATAAGTTTCAAATTTTGTATGACAAACATTTCCCTTCTAAGCAATACACTTTTAAAGAAAAGCATAGCACTAAACCCTACATTACTCAAGCAATAATAAAATCCATTAAACACCGCAATAAATTTCAGAAGCTTTATGCTAGATGGCCACTTACCTATGAGAAAATATTTAAACAGTATAGGAATACATTAACCTCGGTAATAAGAGCAGCTAAAGAAAATTATTATAATTCAAAACTAAAAGAAAACGCTGGTAACATTAAAAAAACATGGGAAATAGTAAACAAATTAATGGGAAAAAAGGATAATAAACTACCGATTTCCATTATATTTCAAGATGAATCAAAATCTAACAATCATGATGTAGCTGAGTCATTTAATAAATATTTTTGCAATATTGCCAACAGTTTAGCTTCTAATATTCTGCCACCTACAACCCAATTCACTTCTTATTTACCAGAATATGTTGCATTCTCTTTTTTTCTCCAACCAACAACAACTTTTGAAATTAATAATGTCATAAAAAACTTGAAATTTACGTCACTAGGGTTTCATGATATCAACATTAAAATAATCAAACAATGCAGTAACGAAATTTCTTCATTTCTTGAATACACTATAAAAAGATCTTTTAAAAAGGGCTGCTTCCTAAATCATCTCCAAGTTGCTCGAGTAATCCCGGTTTATAAAAAAGGTGACAAATCAATCCACAGTAATTACAGACCAATTTCAATCCTTCCTAGCTTTAGTAAAGTTTTTGAAAAAATTGTAGCTAGTAGACTGCTGAATTATCTCACCAAATTTTTATTATTATCAGAATCTCAATATGGTTTTCGTCCTAAATTTTCTACAGAACTAGCAATACATGAACTTTGTCAAAATATGTACAATGCACTAGATAATAAGATGTTCCAAATATCAGTTTTGTGTGACTTGTCTAAGGCTTTTGACACTGTATCCCACTCCATTTTATTAGAAAAATTATTGGTTTATGGCATTCGTGGTCCAGCATAAAACTGCTTTAAAAGCTACCTAAGCAACAGGAAACAATGTACAGTCTTTAATAATACTCCATCCTCATACCTGCATATTGGTTGTGGCGTTCCGCAAGGTTCTGTTTTAGGCCCTCTACTATTTTTACTTTATATAAATGATATTACACGTAGTACTGATAAGCTAAAATTCCTACCTTTTGCCGACGACACAACTATTTTTCTTCAGGGACAAGATCTTAATAACATCAAAAATATATTAAATACAGAATTACTTAATGTTTCAAATTGGATAAAAAGCAGCAAATTAAGTTTAAATGTCACAAAAACACATTATATGATATCTCATCCCCTGTTGACGCAACCATTACATGTTGATATTTATATTGATAACCTTAGGCTAAATAAAGTTCGTGAGTCCAAGTTCTTAGGGGTAATAATTGATGACAAATTAAAATGGAAGTCTCATATATCTGAAATTAAGACTAAACTTTCTAAAATCACTGGTGTAGTACATAAAATACGTAATAATATACCCACTGACTGCTTAAGACAAATATATTTGACATTAGCATATCCGCACATTATATATTGTTTAGCTATATGGGGAGGATCATTCAAAACCTTCATCAATAGTCTTTTCATTACTCAAAAAAATTGATACGTGTTATGACTCACAGCCACCGTTATGCCCACACTAACACATTGTTTATGGATCTGAAATTACTTAAATTGCCTAATGTGATAGCCCTTCAAACCAATATATTTGTTCATAAGGCACTCCATACGCATACAACTGACACTGACTTCCAATTAGCTTCTTATAATCCAGACAGTCGACGACCCCTGAGACGATCTGAGACGACCAATATGTAGAACATCCCATGCACAGCAAGGCGTCACCGTTAGAGGTGTTAGATGTTGGAACCAACTGCCACAAGATCTTAGGAGCATTGTACCACTAAACACTTTCAAGTACAAATTAAAACAAAAACTATATAAAGACTATTAACAATTAGGTGATTGTGAATATTTTTTTTTTCATTTCTTGTGAAACTCGGAGAGTAGTGATATATCACAGGAGCATTAGCTAAAAGGTGGAAATAAATAGTAGAAAGCTGATATTTTCAGGAGAGCTCCAAAATATTGTATATATCGCCCTTATGCAAAGTTCTGCAAATTCAACCTCGTGGCATTTTCATAATTCAAAATGGCCGCTATCACAATTAACGATAAAATGAAAAGTACTATGATCATCCATCCGAGTTCGTAGTAATAAGATTTTTGTGTATACATCTATGCTTTAGAGTGTGCTGAATACAATGGAGCCATAGAAAATATTTTGAGTTGACATAATTAGCATAAATTCAATAAGGTGAAGAAAAATATTTTTTTTATTTTTCTTTATTTTAATAATACCACAACTATGTTATGTACGTTACATTTATAATAGCCAAACTATGTTATATTGTACAAAACACCAATTAAAAATTACAAATAACCCAACCATATGTTGAAGGAATGTCTAATCAGTGGTATCCCCTTCGCCTTGCACATCAAGAACATGCGAATTTTTACAATTGTACCCACTGCAACCAGTGCACATTATGGTACACTCCATTCGTGCCTTGTAACAACGACATGACTTTCCACACCCTACCTTGCAGCCGCAAGATACCATTTTCAGTACCTTCTCGGGAGCAACAGGCCTATCGGTATAGATTGGAACAAGTATCCCCTCTCTGTACTCCCACCCCAACTCATTTGGTGGTACCTCATTTCCCTGCCATTGCTGAACAGCATGGTATGTTCTATAGCTATGGAACTTGGCAGCTGCTGAAGTTGGAGGGATTGATTCCAACTTGAAACCAGATGAAGATAAGGACGCTCTACGTGTAGATCGGAAGTACATAACATAGCGATGCTTGTCCAGTGAATTTGACCGGACAGCTCCATACAGCTTTAGTAGAAACAACTCTCCTATGCGTGCTATCTCATCCTGACTGCTGTCAGACTGAGAGAAAACACTCAAACAGTCCCAATTGTCATCACTATCGAACAGCTGAAGGGCCCTTATTTTCCCTTATTTGTATAATGTATATGGAAGACACAGTATCACATCCAGTGATTGCATGTACAAACATCAGGTGTTGTTTGATGCTAGAACAAGCTTCCTGGATTTCACGTATACAGTACACATGCAAAGGGTTCCGTCCACAGAGCATATGAAGATTCGTGTTTGGGGTGACTTGTGCGACCATCATCACCAGCAAGTCAGTATCAGTTCCCACGAGAACGATAGGCGAATTTTGAGTTGGGACACCATCTATGGCAGTTGATGTAATCATGGCACTTGATGCAATCAGCCAGTCAGCATCTGCAACACTCTGTTTGACAATTATACCCACAGCCTCATATTTCTCCTTTAATTTTTGGATTAATCGGTCCTTATTCCTGCCATTACCCAAGAATGCCTTTTTTGATGTTGTGGTTTTCATTTCCAACTCAAAGACAATGTCAGGAGAAGTGTTCTGTTTGGCTCTTCGCTGCTGTTCCGCAGTTTTAGTTGAGGAAGCACTGCCATATCCGTCAAACACTACTATACTACCTGGCCCATAGTGAACAAGAACATGGGATACATACTGGTCACACACCTGGTTGTATGTGGGATCAGCAGGCCATGGAAAGCTTTGAAGAAGATGTCCTCCATCAAGGACGAAACGTGCATTATCTGGAAGTTCTAGATGGACATTCACTTTCGACTTGAGAACACTAGAAAGGACACTCTTAGTGTTCTTCCTCATGATACCTTTATCGAATAGGGAGGGTGGCTGTTTGGCAAACTCGTGAAGCAGATATTCCTCCATCTCAGAACTCTCCCGGATCACACATGTGACCCTCATGAACAATACTGTTCTATTCACCTCCACCTCAACACCTCTCACAGTGACCTGATTTTTGTCACCACTGATGCTGGTCACACGGTCTTTTCGTTTCAATTTAACGTCAGCATAGGTTTCGCGAGTTCTTTGGAACAGATCACTAACTTGTTGTTGCTACACTTAAGCTTCATGTCAAGTCCAGAAGAATCTCAAGAGGTAACCATACTGTGTTTCATCTTGAGAAACTGAAGGACTTGACATGTGCTCATGAGTATGCGGTGGCAGTCTCAAATCGGTTTGATGTGCTCGGTGCTCTTGGGGATCCTGTAGAACTGTGGGATACCTTCAAACGTGAAACTCTACAGGCTGCCAAGGAGTGTATTGGGGAGCGCCCGAGGTCAAGGCATGGTTTTATCTCGACGGAGACGCTGGAGAAAATCGAGGAGAGTCGCGCTGCCAGGCTGGCTGGGAACCGGGACCAGCACAGGGCTCTGTCACGCCGGACTAGAACCCTCCTGAGGAGACACAAGGAGAGGTATGTCAGGAGTCTCGCTGAGGATGTCGAGGGTCATTTGAACGCTAATGACCTCCGACCCGCCTACCGAGCCCTGAAGAAGCTCCGTTCCAAGTCTCCTTCTCGGGCGAGTGCTATTCGAACAGCAGATGGGTGCCTCGTGTCGGACATGGATGGGCAGATGGCTCGTTGGGCTGAGTACTTTGGGCAGTTGTTCACGGTGGACCCTCCAACTGAGCAGCTTCACACCACTGGGTTACAGGCAGTGGATGCCGATCCTCCCATTGACGAAACCGCACCCTCTCTTGACGAAGTCAGAGAGGCTGTAGCAAAATTGAAGGGTGGAAAGGCAGCTGGTGTTTGTAATATCAGTGCGGAGCTCCTCAAAGCTGGGGGTGAGGCCATGATCCGCGGTTGCATGCTGTCCTGACTGCCGTGTGGCGATCAGGTACCATTCCTCCTGACTGGAAAAGGGGGCTGGTCGTCCCTATCTGGAAAGGGAAAGGGGACCGTCAAGACTGCAACAATTACCGCGGTATTACACTGCTCAGCGTAACAGGCAAGGTGTTTGCCCATCTATTGCTGACACGGATTCGCAGTCATCTGGTGAAGCATCAGAGACCTCAGCAGTCTGGGTTCACGCCTGGTAAGTCAACAACGGACCGTATCCTAGCGCTTCGTGTCCTGGTGGAACGCCGACGTGAGTTTCGACAGGGGATGCTTGCAGCCTATGTTGATCTCAAGAAGGCGTTTGACTCAGTGCATCGTGAGTCACTCTGGGATCTTCTGCGACTTCGAGGGATTCCTGCAAGGACAACTGGTTTGATAACTGGTCTGTATTCTGGGACTGAGAGTGCTGTGAAGTGTGAGGCAGGTGTATCCAGCTTCTTTCCTGTGAATACAGGAGTGGGGCAGGGGTGCGTCCTTTCCCCATCACTTTTCAACGCTTGTATGGACTGGGTATTGGACAAGGTTGTAGATCAAAGTGATTGTGGAGCATCCGTCGGCAACACCAAGATCACTGATCTTGTTTTTGCCGATGATGCAGTAATCTTTGCTGAGTCGCTGGAGGTCCTGGTGATGGCTCTCGGGGCGCTGCACGAGGAGGCAAAGCCTTTGGGACTTGAGGTCTCCTGGCTCAAGACCAAGGTCCAGGTATTTGGAGACTTACTAGATGAAGCAGTACAGTCTGTTCATGCGTGTGGCGAGGACATTGAGATCTTGGAAAGTTTTACATACCTTGGTAGCGCAGTCCATAATGACGGCGGGTCACGTCAAGAAGTCTTACGACGGATTGGCATAGCCCACGGTGTTATGGACTCGCTCAGCGGGAGTATTTGGCGTTGTCGGTACCTGTGCAGGAGGACAAAGATCCGGATCTTCAAGTCGCTTGTGATCCCTGTCTTACTCTATGGTTGTGAGACATGGACACTAAATAGTGACTTGAAGAGACGAATCAATGCCTTTGGTAATAAGTGTCTTCGCAGAATCATGGGGTATCGCTGGGATGATTACGTGTCAAATCAGCGATTGCACCGTGAGACTGAATCGAGGCCTATTACCTGCATAGTCCGTCAGCGCCAACTTCGGCTATATGGGCATGTGGCACGCTACCCTGAAACCGATCCTTCCCATCGGGTTGTATCTGTAAGAGACAATCCGGCGTGGAGGAGGTCAAGGGGGCGCCCACAAGGCTCGTGGCTGGGGCAAGTTGATGTTTCTTGTCGAGAGCTGCTTGGTATGGGAAAGGAGCCTGCATGGGAACTCACGCGTGGTGACCCCCGGGAGTGGCGTCGTAGGGTGGGCGAGGCGACGCGCCCCCCGGCGTATGCCCCCAATGATTGATTGATTGATAGGTTTCGCCAGTCATTAGAGAAGCAGCCTTGACACCAATATCAAATGCTTGATCTGCATTTACACACTTGCCAGCAACAACACCGCTTGCTACACATACCAGAGCATCATGGTCTCCATATGAAAATGGAGAGTGTACTTTGAGCCAGTTGAGGAAGGTCTCATAGTCTTTAGCATCTCTGGCTGTACTGCTAGCACGCAGATCTACGTGCTGGTCAGATGTGTGACTGTGGACTGCAGTGAAACATTCCAGGGCATCGCATATTGGGATGCATCTGGGCATAGCATGCACCCATTTATTGAGTGTGCTGTCTGTAATTCCTCGACCACGAGCCATACCTCCGGAAGTCTTCAGCAACCGCATCAATTCTTGTTCAATAGTCTAGTCGCTGAAGTGTCCACTCCATAATTTGTCTGTTCTTCGGATGGTGAAATACCCATGTTCGGTGAAGTCGCAGTACTGGTCTGGAGACATGATATCACTTAGACCTTTCATCTGGTCAAGGTAGAGGCGGGCAGACTTTGCATATGCAAGGTGGCCAGCAGCATGGAACATGGGGATCATTTCACTGACGGTATGGAGATGTAAATCCCAATCCCCTGTGCGTTTTGCTCCGATGAAACATCTAATAAGGGACACTTGTTTCAAATATTCAACCCAAAGCTTTCCAGTTCGACTTTGGGCGGCAGACTCTTTCATCAGATCATCCATGATCTGTGTGAGCTGTTGGACACATATATCATTTTCCACAGAAGCAGTGGCGCATTCTCCACTCAGCAGATCTGTGTGTACAGCCTGGATATGAGTGAAATTAACATTACTGAGACATCCCGGTGTCTCCAGTAAGTTGGACATGATATCTACCGACGACAGAAGATGAGCGCGAAGTGCGCGAGCATATGCGTGCCCGGTCATCATATGGATTACAGTATTTGGAGCATAAACAGTCTTCCATAGATCTTCCAAACCACTACCACCCATCACATATCCAACTGATCTCATGTATGACATAAGTAGGTGAAAACCTCCAAGTCTAATGACAATGTTGTTTAGCTGTGCATGGGATGATTTAACAATTTCAGTTGCTTTTATATAGAGGGGTCGATCGAACGTAACAGGACAAACACCAAGCCCATGCTCTTCAGCTAGTTTCTGTGCAAAACACAAAGCAGAGTATATGGTGTCAGGCTGAGAGGGGTCCTGGTTAACGAATGGCAGGATCTGAATCTTACTTCTCTCATGATTATCTTCCCTCACAGCACATTGCATAAAACCGCTCCATGATGGACAGTCTGACACATAGATACCTAGAGAGAAACTTGCTATCCAGACACAATCCAAGCATTTGGACAATTTCAATAGGGGTGGGGGATCCCTTGGAGGTTCAAGGGGCCCGACAATGATTGACTTGAAACCAAGTGTGCTAGGTTTCTTGTACACTTTGATTGGGACTTCTTGTACACTTTGATTGGGACTTTGCCAAATTGACCTGTTAGTGAAACACAGTTTCTCTTAGTAGAACGAGGAATGACAGACTGGATTGTCTGCTCACCTAGAGGGGTAACACATGCAATACCACCCATAACATGCCAGGTACCAAGACCTGTGAGGGTTCTAACATTGATGTCAGCATTATCAAATATAAAATTAACAAAATCACCTTCGAGATCATACAATTGTTCATCTGTAAGCAGTGCATCATATAGACGTTGAACCTCCCTGTAATCATCAGCAAATGACATACTACTCAATATATCTACTAGTTCTCGAGACTCATACTTGCGATTGATATAAACAGATATTGCTAGCAATATTGGAGACACAAATGATCGAGGTCGACACGCAATCATTATGCCGTGTGCAAGTGCTGTACGGCGGCGTTCACAGCCGACACTCTTGTCAGATTTTGATTTGATTATACCACTCAGTAGTCGTTTCAAAGAGTCAGGCACCATTTTATCACTGTCTTGCAATTGTGTCATTGTCGGTTATTCAGAGTTAACATATGCTACAGACTTTACATCATCTTATATGATTGCAGCTGCCATATCTATGATTGAATCTTTTTTCATGTTACTGGACTCATAATTACTTCTAAGGATGTGGTTACTTTCATCTAAGAAAGTATATATGGTCTGTTTTCCAATATCACAAGTCCGAACAATGTCCTGCCCGAAACATTCCTCCAATTTCTGTCTTAGCCTTTTGGGGTTGTAGCCCTCTTCTCCATCTAAATAGTCGTCCATCAAAGTCATAAGTTCTGCAAGTGAATATTGACATTCATCATTGTCGCGTATAAATTGGCACAACTTCTGGAATGCCGCGTGTTTTGTGGCATTGACAGGTCGGCCCCGTTGATATCCATCACGGGTATTCTCGCTTGGAAATTGTTTGCCAGCATAGAAGAGAACCTGACAGTCATGGTGGTACTTGACTTCAGCAGCAATAAAATCTAACTCATTAGATACGCGAAGTCTAACAGCATCTCCCCACTCATCATGGCGATCGCCAGCTTTCTCAATTACGCTTTGAAGGGTGGCTTTTGTCATAGCATCATGTGCCCGTACCCGACGGTTGCGGGGTATCTTTGTTTCTACATTGTAGTCTATTCCAGTCTTTGCACAATAGAGACAATCTTCTTTTATATTGAAAACTCGAGTTCTTGAACGTAATTTTGAAGATGATGTGCCCCAATCAGAGTCCAATGGCTCTTCTTCCCTTTTCCTTTTGTAAGAAGTAATACTGCATGGTCGAATGTATTCGCGACGACATTTACCATGGACTGGGACTGCCAATTGTGACCTCTTCCTCTCAAATACAGACTGCAAACCATCTTTTCTTTCAATGCTGGCTAGTAGGAGTCCCTCAAGGCCCTTATCATGGACCTCTGCACGATCTGATGTGATCTGCTTACCGCATGTGGGAATACTGCAAAACTCGGCCAACATGACAGCACTTGAAAAACGAGAAAATTATTATTATAATTATTATTATTATTATTATAATATACTATTGATTATAATTTATGCTAATTATCACTCACTATTATTATAATATACTAGCAATTACGCTTTATGCTAATTATTTTAACTCAAAATGAACATGGCATGGGTCCACTGTAATAAGTTGCCAGTTATGCCGATTTTGGTATTTTAACCTTTTATCGCAAATTGTTATAGCGGCCATCTTCAATTCTGAAAATGCCACCAGGTTGAATTTGCAGAACTTTGCACAGTGGACATGCTTATGGTTTTCTGGAGCTCCCCTGAAAAAATCAGCTTTCTACTATTTTGTCTAGGTTTTTGTTAAATGTTTACTAATGCTCCTGTACTAATATATCACTACTATGTAACTTGTTTTTTCTGGGGTTTTTTTATGTTTTTTTCTTTCTTTAATTATTTTCTAAATATATTTCGTAATAATTATTATTTGCACTAAAGGCCAATTTGTAAGTATTTATTATAGGATCGTACCTTGAGTTTACTTATGTATATTTTGTTTACTGTATAAACTAATGTGTTGGTTATATATGGGAATTTAGATTTATGTTTATTTATATAAGGTATCTAGGACTATAAAATATGACGTCTTACGGTTTAAAATATATACTAGCACAGGTCTGTACAAGAGCCTCGGCTCAACGGACCTGGTCCTCAGATATACTGTATGTGTTCTAAATATATTTGTTTAACATTTGTAACAAGGGTTTAATAAATATATCAATATCAATCTTTTTATCTCATCTCTCGCTTTTTCTCTCGTCTCTTCTCCGCTCTTCCCCTCTCCCCTCACTCTCCTCTCGCTTCTCCTCTCTGC
>JACEEZ010000437.1:2500-11438 GCA_016584305.1 Chionoecetes opilio
TTTAAAACAGACTGGGCAACAACATTATTTTGATATTGCAACTAGTTACGGTATAATGTTTCTATAAATTGTGGGCACCACCGCTCACGCCAGCCCGCCAAAAGAAATTGGAGGCTCCGAATCTTTGCCTCCACAGAGACGCACGTCTTTTCAAGTCACGCAAGCAGGAGTGACGGAAAGGAAGGAAAAGAGGAGAGAGAGAGAGAGAGAGAGAGAGAATAATGAAAGGAGAAAGAAATTTAGGTAGGTGGAAGCGAAGAGTAGTTTGAGGAAGAGAGGAGAGGAATGGGAGGAAAAGAGATTTAGGAGCTAGGAAAGGAGGAGAATAAAGTAAGATATGAAGGGAAGAGGGGAGAGAGGAGAGAGAGAGAGAGAGAGATAGAGAGAGAGAGAGAGAGAGAGAGAGAGAGAGAGAGAGAGAGAGAGCCAGAGAGAGAGACGCAAGTAAAGTTATGAGTAAAAATGTTTAGAAAATTAGCTAAATAGAATGACTTACATGAAAATGTAGATCATTATCACCCTTTTTACTATTTTATTTATTATATTTTTTTTTTTATTTACTTTATTAGTTTATTATTACTTTTTTTTGTCACTGGTAACTTAATGTTTTATTCTTTCTTTAAACCAGGGAGTTTGTCAGCTGCCAGACAGTTTGACAAGGATGCCGACGGGAGGTGGCCGAGTCCTTGTACGCGATGCCTCCTCCATACTCCACAACGTGATGACGAGCGTGTCTCGAACCACCTGACATGGGCTAAGGCAGCCCTGGGCCCACATATCTGGTTACCTTGGCCACAAAGTGCCAAGGATGTCAAGGTGCGAGACTGCATTACCGTCAGGTGGACAAGGTGGATTCGAGCTGCACGCTGCGTTGATTGAAGAGGAAAACGGTTGCACCGACGAATTCTTGGTCATGACTAGGACCTTGAACATGGGAGGCCGGCAAGCGCCCCACTGAAATGGGCGTCAACCTCACTTTAGGTGTCCTGTCAGGTCTGAGGCACATCATTAATGACCCCACTGAGGAGGTGAATTTTTTTTTTCTAGTGACCGTTTCCCTAAAATTTTTTCAGTCCTTGTGAAGAGGTTTTGTGGTGAATACTGATGAATTGAGCGAATACAGATGTGACAGTGGGCACCTCTTGGTGGAATCTTTGGCGCCAATGGTGACAGAGAACACTATTCAACTGCTTTGGCACAGCCTTGCATGGGGACGCGGCCAGTTCTGTCACCAAGGGCAAGAGGAGACGCAGGGACCTCAGTGGGTGAGAGAGAAGAGCGCGGACACCAGGAGGAAAACAGAAGTTACAGGGGAAGAAGGAGTAGGGAGCAAACAGTGACTGTTTAAACGATCCCCTCTATGATCCGCAAAAGTTTTTTTATATATATAACATGATACCGTACCGTATGAGTGTCTTTGAGGTGTCTGTCAAGTGTCTGTGAGGTGTCTGTCAGTGTCCGAGGTGTCTGTGAGGTGTCAGTCAGTGTCTGAGTGCCTGTGCGGTGTCCTGAGGTGCCTGTGAGGTGTCAGTCAGTGTCTGATGTGCCCTGTTGAGGTGTCAGTCATGTCTGATTGCCTGTGAGGTGTCCGTCATTCTGAGGTTGCCTGTGAGGTGTCAGTCAGTGTCTAGGTGCCTGTGAGGTGTCAGTCAGTCAGTGTCTGAGGTGGTCCTGTCAGTGTCTGAGGTGCCTGTGAGGTGTTCTGTCAGTGTCTGTCAGTGTCTGGAGGTGTCTGTCAGTGTCTGAGGTGCCTGTGAGTGTCAGTCAGGTCCTGAGAGTCCTTGGTGTCAGTCATTGTCTGAGGTGCCTGTGAGGTGTCAGTCAAGATGTCTGGGTGCCTGTGAGGTATCAGTCAGGTCTGAGTGTCTGTCAGGGTCTGGAGGTGCCTGTGAGGTGTCAGTCAGTGTCTGAGGTGCCCTTTGAGGTGTCAGTCAGTGTCTGAGTGCCTGTGAGGTGTTCAGTCAGTGTCTTGTAGGTGCCTGTGAGGTGTCGAGTCATTGTCTGAGTTGCCTGTGAGGTGTCTGTCAGTGTCTGAGGTGCCCTGTGAGGTGTCAGTCATTGTCTGAGGTGCCTGTGAGGTGTCAGTCAGAGGCCTTGAGGTGTCCTGATGGTTCCCTGGCAAGTGTCCTGAGGTGCCTGTGAGGTGTCAGTCAGTGTCTGAGGTGCTTTGAGGTGTCGTCAGTGTTCTGAGGTGCCTGTGAGGGTGCCTTTCAGTGTCCTCTGAAGGTGTCAGTCAGTTCTGATGTGTTCTGTGAGGTGTCAGTCAGTGTCTGAGTTGCCTGTCTGTGTCCTGTGAGGTGTCATCAGTGTCTGAGGTGCCCTGTGAGGTGGTCAGTCAGTGGTCTGTGAGGTGTCAGTCAGTGTCTGAGGTGCCTGCAGTGTCTGAGGTGCCTGGTCAGTGCCTCTGAGGTGTCATTCAGTGTTTTGATTGTGGTCCTGTCAGTGTCTGTGGAGGTGTCAGTCAGGTGTATCTGATGTGTACAGTCAGTGTCCTGAGGTGCCTGTGGAGGTGCCAGTCAGTGTCTGTGAGGTGCCTGTCAGTGTCTGAGGTCCTGTCAGTGTCTGAGGTGCCTGGCAGTGCTCTGAGGTGTCAGTCATTGTCTGTCCAGTGTCTGAGGTTGTCAGTCAGTGTCTGAGGTTCCTGTGAGGTATCAGTCATTTGTCTGGCGGTTCCTGTGAGGTGTCCAGTCAGTGGCATGAGGTGCCTGTGAGGTGCCTGTCAGTTGTCCGCTGAGGTGTCAGTCAGTGTCTGAGGTGCCTTTCAGTGTCTCTGAGGTGTCAGTCAGTGTCTAAGGTGTCTGTCAGGTTGTCTCTGAGGTGTCAGTCAGTGTTGAGGTGCCTGTGAGGTGCCTGTCGTGTCTCTGAGGTTCAGTCGAGTCTGAGGTGTCTGTCAGTGTCTCTGAGGTGTCAGTCAGTGTCTGAGGTGCCTGTGAGGTGCCTGTCAGTGTCCTCTGAGGTGTCGGTCAGTGTCTGAGGTGCGCTGGTCAGTGTCTCTGAAGTGTCAGTACAGTGTTTGAGGTGCCTTGTGCGGTGCCCTGTCAGTGTCTCTGAGTGTCAGTCCAGGTGTCTGAGGTGCCTGTGAGGTGTCTCTGGAGGTGTCTTCAGTGTCCCTGAGGTGCTCCAGTCAGTGTCTGAGGTGCTGTCAGTGTCTCTGAGGTGTCAGTCAGTGTTTGAGGTGTGGTAGTGTCTCGGACGGTGTCAGGTCAGTGGTCTGAGGGCCTGTGAGGCGTCTCTGAAGTGTCGTCGTGTCTGTGAAGTGTCCTGTGAGGTGTCAAAAATATCTAGTAACATTGTATGTTTGAGTTTCATTAAAATATGTTTTTAATAGATGTTTCAATTTATACAAAAAAAAAAAAAAAAAAATATATATATTATATATATATATATATATATATATATATATATATATAATATATAATATATAATTTAGGAAAGCTATGGTTACAATTCAGTAAAAAACATCTATTTTGAAGTTTAACAAATTAATGTTCCCCAAGTCGCCTTATGTAGTGAATGTTACTTCGTTTTGCATTCTCTTGACTCACAATCTAGTTAACTAAATTTTTTTCGACTAAAAGCTTCAGTATCAAATAAATACAATCTGAAGATACCATGGTCAAATTTCAGCTCCATATCTTCGTGAAATGATATATTTTGAGCTTAAAAACACTCTGAATTGTGCTGCGCGGTAGTTGGCCTACTACAAAGAGAGGCCGCCGCGCGGTCTAACCTCAAGATTATAGTCCCCTTCTATGGTATAATATATATATATAATATATATATATATATATATATATATATATATATATATATATATATATATATAGTATATATATCATATATATATATATATATATATATATAGTATATATAATATATATCAGAGACCACTGTAGATATAGTGGTCTGTGATATATATATTGATTTTATTTATATAATAATTTTATTATTACTTATTTTTTGCAAGGGGGGGGCCATGGCCGCTGGCCCCCAACCCCTCGGTACGCCACTGTGACGATGGTTGTTAAAAAATACTAATGGTTGTTTTGAAAGTCCTTGAATTGCCGGCATTCGCCATTATCCTCCTCCTTCTCCTCTCCTTCGTTAGTGATAAAAATGACCTAAACAGAAGAAAATAATTAGAAATATCATCGGATCCCTGAAGATCCGTCCCCCAGGATATTCCCACCTGAGATCCGTCACCACAGGATATCCCCCCTGAAGATCCTCACCCCAGGATATCCACCTGAAGGATCCGTCCCCAGGATAGCCACCTGAAGATCCGTCACCTCCGAAGGATATCCCACCTGCAATCCGTCACCCCAGGATATTCCACCTGAAGAACATCAACCCCAGGATATCCCACCTGAAAGAACCTCACCCCAGCCCACAGTGAATGTAATTCATAAATTTTGATAACAAATATATTCCTTGTTGTTTAATGCATCGTTCGAGAATACATCTTCTGAATATTCGAGAACGAGCAAAAGAAGGATCCACTTCTTATAAGACTTAGAGGATTTGTATACTTAGGCAGTCTTTGTTTGGTAATTTCCATAAAAACTATCCTTCGATCTGGACATTTTGTCAAATTCATCCAGTTATCACAAGTACACACTTAACTTCACGCTTTAAAAGTCTGTTTTCTTGAAGCCATACCGAATACCTTAGTGAAATCATCACACAACATGGTAAATCGGTAGTTTAGAAGGTATTGCGTGCTGGTCGACTTGTCTCCTATGACTATATTTTTGTCGGTCCAACTTATTTTTTATAGTCCTCTAACTACTGGAGGGTCCCGACTACCTCCCTTTTACCCATTTTGACCCTTATCGCATTTGGAAAGAGAATCAGTTCAAGTCTTGACCCCCACTTGAAGATTCCGTCACCCAAGGCTATCCCACCTGAAGATCCATCACCCCCAGGATATCACCACCTGGAAGAGTCCGTCACCCAGGATATCCACCTGAAGATCCGTCACCCCAGGATATCCCACCTGAAGATCCGTCACCCCAGGATATCCCACCTGAAGATCCGTCACCCTGCCAAACTCTGGGGTGACGGATCTTCAGGTGATCCATATCATCTTATGTCTCACTCTTGCTTTTTTTACATTTTTTGGGGGAAGGGAGAGAAAGAGAGAGAGAGAGAGAGAGAGGGAGAGAGAGAAAAATGAGAGAGAGGGAGAGAGGGGAGAGGGGAGAGAGAGAGAGAGGAGAGAGAGGAGAGAGAGAGAGAGAGAGAGGAGAGAGAGAGAGAGAGAGAGAGAGAGAGAGAGAGAGGGGAAGAGAAAAAAAGAGAGTGAGAGAGAGAGAGAGATTAAAATATTATTGTACAGTATGCAAGAATGTATCAATTGAAGAAAAAAAATAGACGTAGAAGAGAAGACGGAAGACAAAAAAATTAATGAAGAAGAAAGATTTTGATTTGATTTGATACATTTATTAGACAAAAGTACATACAGACACATATGTGCTAAGGTCTACTTAGAGACACACATGAGAGGGATATACCGTTGTCCTAAAGGACGTGGGAACCTAGGCAGTCCCCGCCCTGCGAAATACTGATCATACGTACATTACTAAATACTGCATAAAGGTGATAGAAATGACTTGCATAAAAGTTTGGCTGTCCAGCATTGTACATAAATATACCTACCATTACATTACCATCTATAACATATACGTTGGTTTACTTTATTTTATTTTTATCCCATATCTTTACTATGAGGTATCCCATATTATATATATATAATATATATATAATATATATATATATATATATATATACACATACACTTATAATTTTATATATATATATATATATATATATATATATATATATTATATAATATAATTATATATATATATATATATAATATATATATATATAGATATATATATTATATTTTATTATATATATATATATATATATTATATATATATATATTATATTTTATATATTTTATATATGTAAAATATATATATATACGTGTATATATACACATACACATACACACATACACACTTGAACAGATATAGATATACATACATACATACATACACATATGCACATGCACACATATATACATATGCATACATATATACACACACACACACATACAGACAAACATACACATACGTATACATACATACACATGCTCGCACGCATGCATACATATACATGCATGCATACATATACACGCATAACATACCACACACACACACATACATTCACTATAGTACATACACAGATATACATACACACATACATGCACATACAGACATACATACATACATACATACATATACCCATACCTACATATACAGAGATACACACATATGCATATCACATACATATACTATTGCATTATTATCCATATTACTATATCTACTATTTTGCCGTTGCACTTATCCTGATCCCATAAGACGCTGGAGGTGGTTTTCCGTAATGCCGCATCAACCTGACCGTTGTTTGTCATCCAGATAACTTGGTCCATGACATTATCTATATCGGGATGTCTGAAAGTTGCCAAAGATGGGCACTGCCAGTATGTAATGTTGTAAAGTGTGGGACCTGAGCTGCTGGCACAATCTACATTTTTTGTCGTCCTCGGCACGTTCATCCCCAGTTCCCAGTAAAAGGGGGACCCCAACCTAAGTCTCGTGAAGACTGTGTCTTTCCATTTAGGTCTGTGTTTGCCGTATGAGAAGTGTGTCTGCAGTGCAACATTTGTATAGTATGCCATGAGCGGGTCGTTGGCATATTTGTTTTCTATCCTGGCTTTGTCAGTGTCGTTTTGAGTATCCCTAATCTGAGTCTTGACTTGTCTCATGGGCAGTGTGCCCTGGATATCTACTAAGTCCCTGCACGTTGCCTGCTTAGCGATGTCATCCACCCTTTCATTGAGAGTTATCCCTACATGAGATGGCACCCAAATGAAGGTCACGGATCTACCTGTCCTTTCAATGCCCTGCAAAATACCCATACACTCGTTCACTATCTCCTCAAAACAGGGTGTGGACTCCTGAGGGATTCCAGAGCTCCTCTGCTGTCTACATAAAAATATGTGTCCCCAACACCATCCTTGACTTTCCCAAGGCCAAGGAGTATGGCAGAGAGCTCAGCCTGAGTGGAGGAAATAGCATCAGACAGTCTATAATCATGATGGGTGTCCATGACCACGCCATGTACATCATACTGCCTCACCAGAATACCACATCTGGCCTTGCCACTCTCCATGACAGACCCGTCACACGACACATGTGTACTGTTCGCCTGCCAGAAAGGTGAAAGTTTCTCCAAAAAAATGTATATAAGTTCATGTGGAGCATATATGTGCTTTTCTTATCCAGTGGCGATATTATTATGGTTACTTGGTGTCCTGCCACGGAGGGCCCCTCTTATGTCGTCCCTGTGTTTCACAGCTGTTCATCAGGTCATACCTACCTATCTCTGCCACTAGCGTAGCTAAATATCCTCTCCGACTCTGTTTCCTAAAAGTTGTGAGCTCAGCAAGTCCAGTGGTGACACTATCAACTAATGTGGCCCCTCCCTTTGCCCTCATATGCCTTACGGCAGCTACCGAGTAAACTTGGGAGACCCTGTCTTTGAGAGCAGGGAGGCTGAGCTCCATTCTCATGCAGTCTACCATCGCATTTTTACGGGAGTTTAGGATGATCCTCATGGGAGTGTTTTGTTGCTTCTCAAGCTTTTCCATCCTTCCCAAGCCAAAGCAAGAGAGGACAGGGCTAGCATAATCTATTTAAGACCTGATAGTGCTGATGTACATGGTCCTTAGCACAGGAACTCCGACGCCATTCCCACTCCAGGCTAGAGCTTTCACGGGTTGGAGTCGCGCCCTACACTGCGTTACCAGGTGGGGCAGCTCCGCCTCTTTACTATCAGCTGAGTATCCTACATACATTTCCCAGGTACTTATAGGATCTCACTCTTGCAACGTTTTTGTTGTTGACGGTTAGGTGTATGTCCCCAACTGCTCGACATTGAAACTTTGTCTTTTCCTATTTAACACGAGACCCATTCTCTGGGTCACAATCGTGAACTTGTCTAGGGCAGTTTACATATTACGTACATCTCTACTCTGAAGGAGGATATCGTCAGCGTAAATCACAGCATTTACATTGTGAGAAAGCTCTAAGGAACCGACTTTATTCATCAAAATATTTAATAACATGGGGCTTAATACACCACCTTGAGGAGTGCCATGAGTAAATACTTTCTGGTCAGATAAGGAACCCTGAAACAGGACTCTCGCCTTCCTGCTGTAACGCGAAAAATTACATTAATAGGGGAAGAGATGAAATAACACATAAGTATCAATAAGCTAACGAGGAATTTTCCTCCACGCCCCATTCCTGAATCACTGGTTAGGCTTATATTTTAAGCCAGTAGTAATTAGATACGTAGCGAAACGAGGTGAGAACGGGATTCTAGGTTAGGATAATTTTAGAAGCAGCTCGACGTTCATTGAGTTAAGTCGCCTGTGGGGAGGTGATTTTCTCGCCCTTGGTAAAGGGTCCCAAGGTAGGATGCTGTTGGCGGACCAGGGGGCCAAGCGCTCACAAATTAGCAGAGGGGGGCAACCACAACATGTCACAGCCAGCCGTGTGAGGACAAGGGGAGAAAGAAAAAAGTGAAGGGAACAGTTGAGGTGGGAAAGACTACGTATACATTATTTGGATAACGGGCTGAGCATACATGTGCGTATCGTTAAGGGTAAAAGTGGACTGAATACGTATAAACTATATTAGGATACGACATGAGCATTACGCTGGTATCGTTAAAGTGGTAAAAGTGCGAGAATTACCGAGAATAAACTAATTGGAGAGACTTGAGCATTACATTGGGGTACGTTTAAGTGGGGAAAGTCAACGAATTACCAAAGATAGTAAACAATTGGATAAGGGCCCTTGGA
>JACEEZ010000441.1:0-17754 GCA_016584305.1 Chionoecetes opilio
TTTTTTGGGGTTTTTTAGGAAAAGGCTTTGGGTTTTAATTTGTTGTAATTCTTTCCCCGGGGGGGGGGAAATTGAAGGGGGTTGGGGTTTGGGTACCCTTTTTAACCTGTTTTTGCCTTTGTGTTTTAAACTATACAATCAGTCCCCCCCCCTTTTGTCCCATTTTAAGTCGGTTATTGAAGATTTATTGGTATGAGTTAATTGGTATTTTCCAGCTTTTAACATTTTTTTTGAAAGTCCAGAAAGGGCGTAGAGTTACCCCAAAGTACAATGAATGTCTTAGCCAGCCGGGAGTGTCGGATGGGGGGAGTGGCAAGCGTTTTTGTAGCGTCGATGTCCAGGTTTTTTCTCCCCCTTCCCTCGTGATTCTGACTTCTTTTCACTTCTTGTTTATCCTTGCTTTATCTGACAATGGCATTTGCCCTGTGAAATACTTTTTAAATGAAGGTGTTCATGGGTCTCACGGTAAACAGAGGAGGGGGGAAAAAAAATAAAAAAAAAGGATAATTTTAATATATTACATGATTTTATTATATGTTATAAGTTTCTAAAAAATCTGTTTTTTTTTATGTTGTCATGCACCCTTTCCCATATTGGACTATAAAAATGTGAACCCCGTGTGATTTGTTTTTTCACAGTAATTTTGGAATTTAATTTTTAAGTAAAAACTCTGCAATTTATTTTTTATTAATATTATTATTAAAAATTATAATATTATTATATTTATTATTTTATTATTTTAAAATTTATATATTATTATTATATTTTTATTTATTATTTATATTTATTTTATATTTATTTAATATTAATATTTTTTTTATATTATTTTTTATTATATAAAATAAAAATTTTTTAAATTTTTAATTAAAATTTTTAATATATATATATATAAATTATAATATTTATTTATTTTATCTATATATATTAATATATTTAATATATAATATTTTAAAATATAAATATATTATATATTATTTATTTTTATTTTCTATATTTTAAATTTATATAAAATATATATTAAAATTTTATTTATTTTTTTTTTAAACTTATATTTTTATTAAATTTTTTCTTTTTTTTTTTTATTAAAAACTATTAATTTTTATTTTATATTTATTTTATTTTCGTATTTGTACTGTTAAATTAAATTTTGTTTGCTGTTTTGGTTTTTTTACTAATTGCATTTTAAGCTTCGTTGGGGACACACTGGCTGCCCTACTTTTGGGGTTAACCCAAAAGGTTCCAAATCTATGGTTCGTACAACCAAGCGGCCCAAAAAGACGACTGAGAAATGGGTTTGATTTGTGAAAAAAGGCCCGCTCTTTGGAAAGGATCCCAAGAAAGGGAAAACTGGAAACCCGGGCCCTCAGTGAGGATTTCTATTATAAAAGATTTTTTGTGTCATAATTTGTATAAATATTTAAAATGATGCACAAGTCCCTTCACCATTTCAACGGGGCACAAGGGTGCCGTTCGAAATGCTAAAAATTGCACTTAAACCCTAAAATATAAAAATTTTGGTTGGAAAATTTGAATAATCTGAATTTTATTTATTCTTTTAAAATATCGTCGCCCCTTTTGGGAAACCCACTGTATATGTTACATGTCTGTGGTGGAAAGGGATTTTTTTAGTAACAATAATTTTTGGGTAATATTCCGTAGATAAATTTTTAGTGCCACCTGCATAATGTCCCCAGGCCCCCTATTTTTACAAATTTTAGAAACACTATGATTTTTATTAGGGGGATGGGGCAAAAGGCCCCTGCGGGTAATATGGCCCACCCCCCTTTTTGGTTTTTACTGCTCCCCACATGGAAAGGCTATGTACTTACTCCTGGGCTCTTCAATCACGAAATTTGGGGGCAAGCTTGGCCCCTCGTTTTTTTGAGTGTGAAACCCCCTCAGAATATTTAAACACCACCCATCTTTTTTTTTTTTTTTTTTTTTACACACAAAGAACGGGAAACAAGGGCACAAAAAAAATGGGAAACAAAAAGCTCGCTTAGTTGCCAGTCTCTAAAAAAAAGGGAAAAAAAAGAAAAAAATAAAAAGGGGGGGTGACCCAAAATTTATTAGGAGGTGTTTTTTTTCCCTCTTTTTTTAAAAAGTTTTTAAGTCATAGGAAGTGGAAAAAGAGACGGAAGAGATTTTCCATATTTTTCCCAGTAAAAGGGATAAAAGATTTAAAGTATTGTTTAAAACTAAATGCATTAGGAAGATGGCCCAGAATAGGGATAAATGAGTAAAAAGTCTTGTGCGGGCGGGGCCCGCGGGAGAGGGGGGGGCAGCAGTTAGAAATTTCGAAGAGCGGTAAAGAATAAAAAATAAGGGGAAAGAAAAGAAAGAGAAAAAAACATTGCGGCGGGGTTTTAAAGGTTGAAGACAGTCAGTCAGAGGGGGGGATTTTGATGCCCCCAAAAAGTTTTTGGGACTAAACCCTTTTTGGGGGAGAGCTTTTAGGGGGGGGGATCCCCCCCAAACATGTGAGACTTTACCCCATCAGGGGCGGATAAGGCCCCTTTAGAGAGAAGCAATTGGGGGGGACAAAAAAAGGGGACGCGGGACCCCACGGGACACCTAATTTTTTTAGAAGCTTTTTTAGCAAGGATGAGATGTGAGTTTTCCAGTTCGATTTTTAGTAAAGGCCCAAGAATTTTCCCTTTTTAAGAAGAAGGAGACGTTAGTGTCATTAAAGAAGAGGGGATAGCTATTGGGGGGGTTTTGTCGAGTAGATAGGTGAAAAAAAGGGGGGTTTTTTGAGGCTTTTAACAAAAAAAAGGGTTTTTGCTTTCCCCCAATCAAAATTATAGAAAGATCAGAAGTTGGGCCCTTTCTTGTTTCTCTTCCGAAAATAAATTTTTCCCTTTTGATTTGGGGACGTCTAAAAAACCCGACGGGGGAAAATGCCGGGTAGAACCCTCGCGTAGGAGTGGATAGGGTTTTGATTTAGACTTAGAAGATCATTAATGAAAATAGAAAGAGAGGGGTGAAAAAAGGAACAGCCCCCTGGGAAACCCTATTGATAAATTTAGGAGAAAACAATGTCCGTCTACGTATTTGAAATAGAACGGTTTAAAAGGGAAAAATTTAAGATGAAGGTACAAAGAAAAAGGATAGAAACCAATAAAGGGTATTGGAAATTTAAGTTTTGTGCCAGAACTCTATAAAAAGGGCTTTTTTACAAGTTATAAAAAGGATCGCAAATCTATTTTTGAAGGTCTGAAAAATCGTATTTTGGGAAATCTGTGACTTAAAATTTTTCACTTACTAGGGGCCCGGGGTTTTCTTAAGTGGGGCCCTCTGTGCCCTGGGCCCTGACCACTAAAACCTTATCTGCACCCACAGTTTTTTCCTTGTGGTTGTGGTTTACATTTCATCCCCCTTGGGGACAAAAGGGCCCATTTAACGGGGGGGTAAAAGGGCCCCAGGGTGCCATTTCCCCTCATTTGGTCCATTTTTACCCTCTGATCTCCTAATATGGGCCACACGTTCCCCCAACCTATATTTTTACTTTTTTCCCAAAAGCATCCCCTTTGTACCATATTTTACCAAAATTTAGTAACAAAAGGGCCTGTACGAAAACCTTTAATAGCAAGAGGGGAAGGCTCGTGAGCAAGGAGGGTGCGGGGCTGCTGAGACCCCCCCTTAGAAGTTTTCCCAAATGACTTTCCCCACGACGCCATATTGGAGCTCAGACTTTTAAAACCCCCGCCGCCAGGGAGGGTGGGAGGGGCCCAAAGGGGGCATTGTGACGTTCTGGGCGAGTAGTTTAGAGTGTAGCACTACACCCGGGGTGAGTGGGAAACGCGGGGCAGTGCAGCAGAAAGGGTTTAAAAAGTCTCCGGGAAATTCCTACACCAGGGGGATGAGGGTCAGGGGGCCCCAACCCCGGGGCCTACGGGGGGGTGAAGGGAGCCGTGAGTGTTGTGTGCCCCAGGCCGGGGGCCAGTGAGGGGGACATCGAGGACGCGGGGCTTTTTCCTTATCCACGGGTGGAGGGGAGATTTCCCGGGGATTGGGCCCCTGGGGGTGAGCGGGGGGCATCGGCCCCCAGCGTGTTTTTCCAGGGAATCGGCGAACCCCGGGGAAAAGGCTTTTTTCCCCCGGGAAATGTCAGTAACAGCTGTGTTTTTCAAATCTTTTCCCCAACAAAAACTCCCGGGTGTTTTGGGGGCGTCCCTGAATAAATATCTATTGATGACGTTTTTCCGTTTACCAAATTTTTGCATGGTGCTAATTACTCGTACTTATATTTTAAAGTTTTAAATTTATTTTTTTGATAAATGTATTAGCACCATGAAAAAATTGGGTAAACCCAAAAACGTCATAATAGGGGTAATGCAGCCCCGCACTCCCTCGCCCCCACTCACACCGTACAAACTCATTATTATTCTACTTTTTCAAGGCCCTTTTAAGCTGTTTATTTAAAAACCCGCAGGGCGAATAGACTATTCTACAGGAAAAGGGAGATAGGGTAAAGTCTTTTAAAATAATTAAACTTTTAATCATATCAAAATTTTTAAAGATTTAGATGCCTTCACGCGGGCTTTACACCCGCAATTTTGTATGAAATTTCCCTGGTAGTACAGTGATAATTTTTTCATGGTGCTTACGTTTTTCGAAAACTAAATAAACCAAAGGAAAGCTAAAAACAATTTCGCTTTTTTTGATTACTCCATCTCTAGGGTTTTCCCCAAAAAAAAAATTTTTTGGGGGGCGGGGTTTTAAATGAATAATCCTTTAGGGGGCCCTTTTTTTCCCCCAAAGGGTGGGCCATTTTGCCCCATCCCGTGTACAAAATGGACCACCTGCGGTAATTTTTCTTTTTTCATTCTCATCAGTAAAGGATCCTAACTGGTTCTTCCAAAGAGAGTTTATTTTGTTCAAAGATGAATAAAGATTGCAAAAACACCAACTGCCTATAAATATATTGCATAAGTTTTGCAAAAACTTGACTTAAACCTTAAGGGGGCCATTTTGCCCCATCTTCCCCTACCACTGAAGATGATACACAGTAGTTTATATCAATATCATGATTGTATAATCTACCCTGTTTCAGCGTTGTTTTATGCTTTGTATATGCAAGTATATACGGTTTCAAATTTCTCTACTCGTTTTTTTTCTTCGGGCGACAACGACGGCGGGAGGACACTCAGAACATAAACACTAGCTGGCGATCTGAGTGTAGCCCGTTCCCAACGCCGCTACTCCGTTTTATATTTGTAATTTGTTCATTCATAACCATAATATGACACAGATGAAGACAAAAAATGACACAGACCTCCAGTAGCCCCTTCAAATTTTCCTGAAATCAGGATTAGAAATTTAAGTTTAACGCCACCAGACGTCTGAAAAATATAAAAGAAAACGTTGTCCGGCATTTAAGGTTATCTACGGTAGTAGTCCCAAGAACCTTTTACTCGGACGGAAATCATGTAAAAAATTAAAATAATTCAAAAAATTTGAAAAGGCTGTTTAACCCCTTGGCCCCCAAAACGAAACTTTCCTTGGAATTTGGGGTCCTTGAGTTTTTTTTTTGAATATACGAAATATTTTTAGAATGCCCTTTTTTATTTCCTTGTCGACGAACTAAAAGTATTTTCGTGAATTTTCGTTTGATTGCAACAACAGACGATTTTTTTTAGCAAAGGAAAGTTTTGGGGCGTAAGGGGTAAACCATCCATGTCAAAATCATGGATATCTTTGTAGATCAAGCAGTACCAAAAATTGCCAATCATATTTTAACATTCTCTCTCTCCCCCTCTCTCTTCTCTCTCTCTTCTTCTCTCTCTCTCTCTTCTTCTCTCTCTCTCTCTCTCTCTCTCCTCTCTCTTTTCCTCTCTCTCTCTCTCTCTACTCTTCCTCTCTCTCTCCTCTCTCTCTCTCTCCCTTCTTTTTCCCCCTCTCTCTCTCCCCTCTCTCCCCCTCTTCTCTCTCTTCTCTCTCTCTCTCTCTCTCTCTCTCTCTCTCTCTCTTCTCTCTCCCCTCTCTCTCTCTCTCTCTCTTCTCTCTCTCCCTCTCCTCCTTTTTTCCTCTCTCTCTTCTTTTCTCCTCTCTCTCTCTCTCCTCTCTCTCTTTTCTCTTCTCTCTCTCTCCTCCCCCCTTTCTCTCTCTCTCCCCTCTCTTCTCTCTCTCTCTCTCTCTTTTTAATCACGACTCGAGATGCATGGTAGTTCCCTCCATGACCCCAAAGGGGGAAGGCCGGCTCAATCAACCCTCCAGGCGAAAGGTAGCTCCATTTGGGGAATTTGAGCTTGCCTTAAAATTTGGGCCGGTAACGGTGCCTATGAGAAGGGGACGAGAACCCACAACCCACCTTTATCCCGAGCGCCCCTCATTGGCATATCGGCACATCTTTTGAGTGTTTGAGTTAGGCTAGAAACGTACGTATAATGGCATGTGCGGGGGGGTTTTCCGGTGGTTGATGCCCCAAAGTTACTCTTTTTTGTTTTTGTAGTGGACTATGAAAATAAAACCGGGTAACACCCAAAAAAATCTCGGGGGTTTTCTCAGTTGATTTAGAAAATTTGGTGTTTGAGTCAAATTCACATTTTTTTGCTCTAGGTAAACTTTTTGAAACAGCCTAGGCCTCCGACGAGCTAACAAATGCTAATATCAGGGGTTTTAGAAATCATTTTTTTCTTGAAGAATATTCGAATTACAATCCAACAGAAAAAAAGGGAAATTCCCAATTACCCCAATCAAAAAAATACCTGTCTCACCATTACCCTTCTAAATTTTCTAAATTCTAAAATTCTAAATTTCTTTGTCTGACCTCAGCTGCATCTTCTTTTTTCTTTCATTTTTTGTGATGGTTTGGGCCCGGAGGTATGCGGGAAATAACCTATTTTTCTGCTACATCTGCGGACAAACACGCTGTCGGGGACGGGAAAAAAATCACAGGTTTTGTAAAAGCGGCTACGGGCTTATTTTAAAATTTTAAAGCGGGGTACCAAGATAAGTCCGGGCACCGCAAGGGTTTGGCAAGACGTGCGGGAAACCTCCGGCGGGGAGGGGGGCGCAAAACTTCACTGAATTTGGGTTTCCCGAGGTTTGGAGGGACCCTTTTGCCATGATGGATTGTTACTTCTGCGCCTAAAATACTAATGGCCAACCGAAGAATGGGCACAGCCTCAGTACCCCGCCCTTCCCATCTGCCCCCCGTCCACGGGCCACTGCGAAGAAATTCCTGTACCAGCGTTCACAGAGCTTCCCCGACAGCGAGACGAGGCCACCAGTACAGACGAGCGAGGATATACAGAAGAAAGTATGAAGCACAAGATAGTCCGCACCCCCCCTTTTCAAAATTGAGCTTTTTTTTGGTTCGGGATTTCAGTTGCGAAGATTTCCTCCGAGCTTTTGGCCCCCGACCCCAAAGAGAAAAATTATTGGCAAGGACGGGGCGTACATTTTCTTTGTAGAAGGTGAGGCCTACAGGGTCTTCTGCCAGGGGGGAAGACCTCGTGTACTGCCGAGATGTCCCGGTCTTTTGTTAAACTCGGCGCTCCAAAATACGACCGAGAGTTTGGCGATTTTCTTTGACAGCTGTAAGCGCTTTTTTGAAGGGGTGTGCTCCTCCACAACGGAACCGTTGCCTAAATCCCCTTGCGCATCCACAACTTCAAAGAGAAATTGAACGTGAAATACGTGCTCGCAAAACCAATAGGCAGCACCAAGGATCATCTGCGTCGACTTTAAAAAAGGTGAACTTTTTACTTGGTCAGAGTCCGGGTTCACAAGTCCCAGCTTTTTTTGCTGTGGGGCGTCGAGACGAGCCCAGCACTATGTAAAGAAAGAGTGGGGCCCGGGGCCAAAAGCAGTTTGTAGGGGAGAAAACCATAAAAGAACCTCTTTTTGACCGGGAGAATAATTGATCCCCCCGACATTTAAGCTTGGGGTTTAATGAAAACAGTTCCCGCGCTCGGACAAGGATGGGAGGTGCTTCAACTACCTGTGCCCCAGCCTTTCCTGGACTGACATTTAGAACTGAAGGGCCCGGTTTCGATGGCCCCCAGATAGGAGCTCATAAAGGGAAAAGAGTTTTCCAAAAAAACCATGAACACGCAGATGCGCGCGTGGGAAAACGTTTTTCAGGTGGTGAACAAATTCCTGGGGGCACGAAACAGCAAAAACCCCGCCAGACTCGTCACAGCATGATAGACCTTCCAAAAACTCGGGGGTTTGATATATTAAAAGCACTTCCGTTCTCACACTGGAGAAGTTTCTAAACCTTGGGGGGATGACGAGAGAGGAAAAGTTCCACAGGACATGCGCAAATGGAGGGAGGTACCAGGGAGGTGGGACGCGTCGATGGCGGACTACTGCTGGTCGTGAAAAGAGACAACAGCAGCTGCTCACAACGGGAAACGAAGAAACGCGATTTATGCCCTGAACTCGAACTTTTTGTCACGTAACGCTCATCTTATACTAAATTATGATAATTATGCTTATCAAATTTTATGGGCTAAAAAAAAAACTAATGAATTTGGATACCTGACTTTTTTTTCTTTAGGGAAAAAGGAAAAAAACATCAGGGGTTTCTCGCTGATGATCCGCAGAATTTTTTTTTTTTCGAAAAATCGTTTTTTTTAAATTTTTTTAGCAAAAAAACCTGACCTGATGAGCAAAACCAAGGTCATTTTCGGACTCAGAGCATCAAAAAGTCTAATTCAGTGGAAAACCCTGGACGATTTTAAAACATATTTTTTGTTTCCCATGTAATTGAAGGGAGACCTTTGAAACCGACAGAAAATGAGTAAATTTAGGTTAATTTCACTTATCGGCTGAAATTTTGGCCAAAAAAATTTGGGGGGGCGAAATTAAAACGCCATAATCCCTTGAAATGAAGTAGAAGCATGATTTACTACTCGAAAGTTTAGGAATCCGCAATTTACGGTGAAAAAAATATATTAGAACTTTTTTGTTTTTTTGGCGTTATCAGGTCACAAGAGGTAAAAGCAAAAAATTTGGGCAAAACCCAAAAAACTGATCTTCCCAAGTAAAAGCGAAATCCTTCAAGTTGAAGAAATATAGCATTTATAAAAATTTTACCTATAGAGCAGGGCAAGGCAACCTAATGATAGGGGGTTTGAACAATTTTGACTTACATAAGAAAAAGAAAATAAAAAAGCTACAAAGCCCCGAGCCTACCTGGTATTCCTGTCACCAACACTACCTAATCCCCCTTCATCCCCAAACCCTGAACCTACCAGCCCTCTTTTTAAAATCCCCAAGCCAGCACTAACACCGTCTAGAGACCATTTCCTTCATTTACCACCCTATTTTGTGAACCCTTTTTCCCATTTCCTTTCTAAATTACGTTTTCCAGCTTGATCCGACTTCTTTTCTACCCTGGTTTTTTTTTTAAAAACCGTAAGACTTTTCCCACCTCTCCTTTTTAAACCCTTTATCCCCTTAAAAATTTATATCAGATGCCCCTATCTGCGTCTCTCGAGTGGGGTGTAATTTAATAACTTTAATCTCTTTTCAAAAAAGTTACGATCCCTTGTATCATTTTTGGGCATCCTTCCTGAATGTTTCTAAAAAGGTACATCCTCCTGTAAAATGGGACCAAAAGAACCGATAGTCTAGGTGAGCCTGACTAGAGCCAGATAAAGCTTTTAAAAAAAACTTTCCGCACTTCTACTTATAACACTTCTGGTAATGAATCGTAATACTCTATTAGCTCTATTCGGGCCCTCAACATTGTTTCCTAGGTCGGAGGTCTGGGCTCACCCTCACTCCAAGATCTTTTTCACCTTCTGATCTTTTCAGCGATACTTTGCTTATGGTGTACTATTACCAGGGTTTTGTTCTACCAACATTCATAACGCTGCATTTTATCAATATTAAATTCCATCTCCCCATCTGACTGCCCACTCGTTAAGTTTATCTAAGTCTCCCTGCAATGTTTACATCAACTGTGATCCAATAATCCTACCTACCTTAGTATCTCAGCAAACTTGCTGATATCACTGCTAATCCCACTATCCAATCGTTGATGTAAATCAAAAATAGTAATGGACCCAAAACAGACCCTTGTGGAACTCCACTTGTCACAGTCCCCATTCTATTTTGAACCATTAATTGTAAACCCTTTGTTGCCTATTAAATTAGCCAAGCTCTGACCAATGAAGAACCTTCATTCCATGAGCCTTAACCTTATTTAAGAGTCCCCTCGTGTGGGCTTTGTCAAATGCCTTACTAAGTCCAGATATATTAATTATATTTATCATCTGATATATAATTATAATATTAATTATATCATCAACTGCCGTCGCATAAACTTTCCTATAAAAAATCAATAAATTTGGGGAGACATGACCTACCCTTGGTGAATCAGTTGTGAATCAAAACTATGTTTATCTAAGTGCTCTCTAATGTTTTTTGCATAATAGATTCCAATAAAATACTCACCACTGACTTAGACTTACGGGTCGATAATTTGACGTTAGTCCTCTGTCTCCCTTCTTTAAATATGGGAACAACATTTCCTTTCCTCCACATCGTCTATCTCAACCGATTTCCTAAAATGTGCATTAACGACTGACTAACAAAACCTCCTTGCATTCCTTTAATACCCTGGATACACTTCATCTGGTCCTGGTGATTTAAAATTCTTCATATTATCTATACCCTCTTCCACCATTTCCCTAGTTATTAATAGGAAGTGGGGCTTACTACTATTTAGTGGGCCTTGGTCAATCAATCAATCTTTGGGGGGGCATACGCCGGGGGGCGGTCGCCTCGCCCAAACCTACGACCCCACTCCCGGGGGTCACCACGCGCGAGTTCCCATGCAGGCTCCTTTCCCCATACCAAGCAGCTCTCGACAAAAAACATCAATTTTCCCCAGCCACGAGCCTTGTGGGCGACCCCTTGGCCTCCTCCACGCCAGATTGTCTCTTACAGATACAACCCGATGGGGAAGGGTCGGTTTCAGGGTAGCGTGCCACATGCCATATAGCCGAAGTTGGCGCTGACGGACTATGCAGGTAATAGGCCTCGATTCAGTCTCACGGTGCAATCGCTGATTTGACACGTAATCATCCCAGCGATCCCCATGATTCTGCGAAGACACTTATTAACCAAAGGGATTGATTCGTCTCTTCAAGTCACTATTTAGTGTCCATGTCTCACAACCATAGAGTAAGACAGGGATCACAAGCGACTTGAAGAAACGGATCTTTGTCCCCTGCACAGGTACCGACAACGCCAAAACTCCCGCTGAGCGAGTCCATAACAACCGTGGGCCCATGCCAATCCGCCGTAAGACTTCTTGACGTGACCCGCCGTCATTTTGGACTGCGCTACCAAGGTATGTAGAACTTTCCAGGGTCTCAAGTCCTCGCCACACGCATTAAACAGACTGTACTGCTTCATCTAGTAAGTCTCCAAATACCTGGACCCTTTGGGCTTGAGCCAGGAGACCTCAGTCCCAAAGGCTTGCCTCCTCGTGCAGCGCCTCGAGACCCGACTCTCCTCGATTTTCTCCAGCGTCTCCGTCGAGACAAACCACGCTTGACCTTGGCGCTCCCCAATACACTCCTTGGCAGCCTGTAGAGTTTCACGTTTGAAGGTATCCCACAGATTTTACGGATCCCCCAGAGCACCGAGCACATCAAACCGATTTGAGACTGCCACCGCCATACTCATGAGCACATGTCAAGTCCTTCAGTTTCTCAAGATGAAACCAGTAGGTTACCTCTTGAGATTCTTCTGGACTTGAATGAAGCTTAAGTGTAGCAACAACAAGTCTGTGATCTGTTCCAAAGAACTCAGCACTCCGGTAAACCCTGCAGTTCTGGAGGATCCCCCAACGAGTACTAACGAGGATGTGGTCGATCTCCTTAGCTACCCCTCCGGCATTACTATAAACCATGTCCACGGTGTAGCTCTGGTCTCTGATACCAAGAACCTGCATTCTCAACCGTCTGGACCTTGCAAAGTTCAGAAGCAGAGAACTGTTGGTGTTTCTGGTACCGGAGCCATGGGGACACAACACCCAAACCCTAGCCTCTCTCACAGTGCCAGTAGTAGCATTGAAGTCGCCCAAGACAATGAGGTGTCCCGAGGAGGACACTGGTCTAATACAGAGTCGAGTTTGGCGTAGAACTTCCCCTTCTTTTCAGTGTTACGCATCTCGGGATTGCGTTTGCGTATTTAGTGGTCTATTTTTAATGGGGCTTACAGTATTTTTTGTAAAATACCTTTTTTTAAAAAAGCGTTATTTTGAAACGTGTCTTGTCAAAAAACATAATGTACTGAGTGTACAACTTTCGTTCTTTTAACTTTTCCATACCGTAAGCTAATTTGGAAAGGGGCCCCACAATCGAAAAACCCCATGCTAAATAAACCTATAATTACGTTTTTGTTATATTGTTTTTTTCTATATTTTTTTGGTTTAATTTTCAAAATAATATATTGGCTTTACGATCGATTCATCGTATTGTGGCCAATCTTTACACACCCCTTTCTTCAGGAGGCGTCGCCCCCACAGCTGTATGAAGTGCAGAAAAAAGCAATTGCAGCTTGGGGGGGTTAAATTTTTAGACTTACTCTTTTTTTATAGTACTGTACATGGGTTTTGGCGACTTTTTTTTTTTTACATCACAAAGGACGGGCCCCAAGGGCAAAAAAAAAGGGGTAACCAAAACCCGTTTATTGTCAGCCCCTATGAAGACGTAGAGAATAAAAAACGGGGGGGGCCAATTTATTCCCGGGAGATGTCTTTCACTCCCTCATAAAAAGATTTAAATCGTAGGAAGGGTGGAAAAATAAAAACGGGAAGGAGTTCCATTTTCCCAGTGGAGGGATGAAAAAGAAGATACTGATTAACTTTTGCTTTAAAAAGAGGACAAATAGGATGAAAATAGTAGAAAGTCTTGCCACGAGGCCGCGGGGGGGGGGGAAAGGCTGCGTTAGCAATTTCAGAAGACATGAACTAAAAAAAGGTGAAGATAGAAAGAGAAGCAACATCGGGGCGGTGATTTAAAGTTGAAGACGTCAGTCAGAAAAGGGGATTTATGAGACAAAAAATTTTTTGATCAACCCTGTTTAGGGAGAGCTGTATGAGTGGACCCCCCAAAAAAATAGTGACCCCAACTCCATACAAAGGGGGTAAGGCTCCGTACAAGCGGAGCTGGGGGGAGAAAAACTGTACCAACCCACAGGACACCTAACTTCTTGAAACTTTTTTTAAAAGGTGAGATTGAGTTTTCCCATTCAATTTTTTGCAAAGACAGTCCACGAATTTTCATTGTAAAAAAAGAAATATTTGGGGGTTGCCTTTAAAAGAGAGGGATATTTTCCTGGTGGTTTTTTTCAAACAGATATTAAAGAATTGGGTTTTTGGGGCTTTAAAAAAAAAAGGGTTTTTACTTTGCCCCAATCAAAAATTATAGAAGTCAAATTTAAGCGCTCTTGGCATCTATCCTAAAGCTTATTTTTCGTTGGTTGGACCTCAATAATAAATTTTGAAAAATGCGGGTGGAATCATCAGCTTGGAGGGGATGGGGTTTTTAGTTAACTTAAACTTTTAATAAATACTAAAAGAGAGGGGTGTGGGCAAAAACCCGGGGAAAACACCACATTGATAGCTTGGAAAAGAAAAATGCCTTTAGCGTACTGCAATAGACGTTTAAAGGAAAATTTAAAAGGTAAGTACGAGATAATAGGGGGGGGGTATATATGGGTATTTGGAATTTAAAAGATTGGTGCCAGACTCTATCAAAGTTTTTTATATGCCCAGGGTCAACGAAAAAATTTCACCAAAACCCCAAAAAAGAAGATGACCAAGTTTTCATTTAGGAAGCTAAAAGTCGCCATTTGATCGCCCTTTACGGAAAACCGTACTGACGACGTAAAATTGTAACAGTGATGTTTAAGAATTTCTTTTTAAAGTACAATTAAAAAAACTTTAAAAGGAAAGAGTCAAAGCTTAGGACTGTATTTGAAGGTTTAGAACGGTCACCCTTCTTGGGAACAGTTTAATTGACAACTTCCAGAAAGAAGGACATGGAAGTAATAGAAAAAGACGGAAAAAATTTTTGACCAGACAGGGTGCAAACAAAGCGCACAGTTTTTTTAAAAACAATAGGAAGACCCCGTCGGGCCCAAATCCCCCGTATCTATCCGAAAGGGCAAAAAAAACATTATCTGAAGGATCTAATAACATCATACTATGTCGAGGAAAAGGAGCAACCCTTCATAAAACCAGAGGGAACTTTTGAAAAGGTTTTAAGGGAAAAGTTCACTAAAATAGATGAGACACTGTGGACCCATGGGGGTGAAGTATGGGGAAAGTAAGAAAAAAATATTTTGAGATTTTTTTGGCTAGTGCCAGAAGTCACGAAAATAGTTTGATTCAAAAAATTTTTGACTTTTCTTTGAAAGGAGTTTTTGGTGAGTTAAAAAAAAAAATTAACATGATTACGGCAAAAATTAAGGGGGCTGATTGCAGGGAGGGGGTTATGGTACCGTCTGGGGCCCCTTCCTATCTTGGACAGCATTAACCAAAGAGAGTCAACAAAGGGTTGACGGCTTTAGGTTTTAAAAGAAGTGTGTGGAAGGTATGCTCCATGCCGGGGGAACAATGCCTCATAATGACCTGCCCAAAGAGATATTCTGACAGGAAGAAATAACCTTCCGGAAAATCAGACCGTACTGCCTTGGTCCTCCCCCTTAGCGGGTTTGAAATGACAGACGCACATCCGCTAAGGTTGGTCCCGGAGCTGCACCGAAGCGATAGGACAGGTTACAGAAATAGATTGTGATCGGAGGGACCAAGTAAGAAAAAAGTTTCACAGAGTAAGCAGAATGGTTACAGTTAGGAAAACTTTAATATAATATTATTATGTGTGATCATATTACGGGTATCATCCAGAATTTGAAAAACAGATGTGTTCTATCAACAGAAGTTAACATCGTCATTCTTTTCCCTTTGTTCTCAAAGCGTGGCTATATTCAGCAAATGGGGAAATAAAACAGGAAAAATCAAACAATCTCACTCTGGGGCCCAAAAGTGTCGACCAGTACCCAAAATGATGACAAACTCGGCCGCTGCACCCAAATTTTCTGCATTAGGCTTCTGTTCATATCTGCTTGAAGAGTAAGAAAATAAATAGTATTAAATAGTTACTAATAAGGGTCTCAATCACTGAGACATGAGCCGAAAAATATCTTTGAATGGGAAAAGCAATACTCCCAAAAAAGGGAAAATAAATATGCTCGTTAATTTCTTACAGTATTGTTGGGTTTAGCTATAAACACAATAGTGTATTCAAAGGACTGTTTATTTGAGTTACAATGGATTATGTCGTGTAACATTTGGCGGCTAGCAACCACTTGGCGGTACTTAACCTAACCAACCTCTTTTTCTAACTTTAAAAGAAAAATTATTTGGGACAGCAACAGTTAGCAGATTATTTAAAAACACATAAAAAAATCACCAGAAAAAATAGTTTCGTCCACCAAAGTGAATTCCGTGTCAAACTGGAATAATACCGTATTTATTTTCCCTGCAATATTATCGTATTGATGGTTTACGGTTTTTTTGCCCACATGTCAGGTCGCCCACAAGTCATTTCACCCAAAACTAGAGTTTGTTTGCCCACACTAAAGTTGGTTCGCCTACAAGTATTATTCGTACCCAAATCATGTAGTATACTATATTAAAACTTAATAAAAACATAAGTACATTTAAACTTAAAAAAAATCATGTTTACTTCTAATTTTAAATAATATTACTGTGAGCAATTAAAAATTAAGAAAAACATACAAACATTAAAATGAAAAAAAATATCAGGTCAAATTTTCATTGTGAAAAAAAAAACTGAGCAAAATTCATGGAATTAAAATGGTTAGCTTCTTAAATGGTCCATTAAGATATGAACAAGCTTTCAAAATTTGGGGAAAGAGGATCTCTCACCCCCCATGTATTCATCCCCAAAGACTGAAACAATTTACTTTGCTATTTTTGATACTGTCTCCGTTGGATCCTTCGGAGCTTTCTTTCTGACACCAGAATTCTCATTTTTGTTTAGCCTGTTGATGCCAACTGTGACTTGCGAAACGTGCACAAAAAAAGATGACAAGTAAAAAAAGCGAGTTCTTGTGTTTCCCCTTTTATACTTACCCTCTATTTACAACTATAATCCAATATGGGCGAAATGCCTCCAGCGTGCGGGCGAATTGAATTTGGGGGAAATACTTTTGGTGCACATGTGTGCGAAATGACCCAAAACCGTGTTGATAAATTGGTAATAGCGCGTTCTCGCGACGTTCACCACACTGGTCCCGTCTAGTCAACCGGTGCAGACTGGATGTGCTCGCGAAAATATATCGAGACTGGCCCCCCTCCCATTTGTCGTTCCTATTGGTGGGGATCTAGTGGGCTGTCCTCCGGGCAGAAATCCAAACATTTTTAAAAAGTGCGCGTTTTTACTCAATGGGAAGTCAAGTAGGGAGGGATGACTGTGAAAAATGAAAGATGAAATTCATTTTTATTTTCCGTTAAAAACATATCTATAGTCGCCATTGCACTAATGTCGCAGGGGGGGATATATTTCGAGTTTTAGCATCACTACAGATCACATCACGTGCACAGTACGTAGCTTACATTATCTACATAAAACTATAGCCCACTGTCTTCAGTGACACATATAAATCTGTAGTGATGCTAAAATTCGTAATATATGGCGGCCCGGTGACATTAGTGCAGTGGCGACTATAGTGTTGTTGAGTACATTAATTTCCCAAGATGTTGTTTCAGCAAATTGCGATATTGTAATTTTTCGTGAAATGGGCCCCAGACATAACTACGTCACGGTTTTTTTTACATCAGTGCATTGTGGGGATAGGCGGGTCGCCGCGGGGGACCTACGAAGGGAAATACGCGATGGAAGAGTTTCGATTATTCTGGCGCGAAATGATATCCAGGTGCTATATTAACTTCTCTGTCTCACGAAAAACCTATGAGAAGACCTGAGGGAAGGCTGATGTGCAGGGCTTTTAAAACCAAAAAAACGAGTCATAACAGAGCCTCGTCAAAAGGTAAGCAAATGGCAGGTACGTAATGTTCCCTACCACTTGCTTACTTCTTAATGAGACCCTGCTGGACTGTTTTCTTGTTTAGAAGCCTTTGCACATCAACCATCACCTCAGGTCTTCCTCTATTTTTGTCAGCGAGCACGGAAATAAGCACCTGGAATATCAATTTCGCCCAATACAACTCGAAATTTTTTTATCGTCGTAGTCTTCTCTTTTTAGGTTGTACATATTCCCTGGTTATGATAGTATTAAAATACCTTATTAATGAATTCCTTTGTTGTCTTTCCTCATAATAAGTAGTGGTACATCATGGTTTAAGTGTTACTTGACAAGCCAATGAATACTCTTGAGTCTACACAACATCACCAACCTTGCTTTGATTTATCTTATTACTCCATCCATAAACAAGTTTCATAACCACGGTGACATTACCCATCCTGCCTTATGGTACCTGGTACTGTCGTCTACCGATATTTTTATCCCTACATAAATCGGGATAGCTCGCCGACGGTAATGGTTAGGTTAGATTTTGCTTTGATTTATCTTATTACTCCATCCATAAACAAGTTGAATATACACACTCTTTAACCCTTCAATACATCCCCATTCCCCCAGTCTCTCTTTCAATGATTTTGGGATTAGTCCCGATGAACAGAACCCCTTTTTTGGCGAAAAAATTTTTTTTTTAAAATTCATTTATTTTCGAAA
>JACEEZ010000442.1:0-40498 GCA_016584305.1 Chionoecetes opilio
CCAAACCCCCTTCCGACTCTACCCTTCCCGCCCCCACACCCCTCCTCAACACTCCCCTCCTCGGCCTACTCTTGCCAGACGACCTAAACGTTCTTCCCCTTCCTCCCCTCGAAACCTTCCACTGTTTTCTCCCTTCTCAGCTCGTCAACCCCACTTTTCACGTCTCCTCTTACTAAGAAACCCTTGCTCCAGGTCTCCCGTCCTGACTCTCCTTTTGGGACATGGCTATAATCGAGTACCTCGCTCAGCTTCAAGACATGGTCCCCTCTGCCCTCTTCACCAACCGCCTCATCATCCCCAAACCTTCATTCTCAACCCTCAAAGTCTCAGCTGAGATACATCCTCTTCCATCCCATCTTCCACCTACCCCTCTTCCTCCTTCTGCCTCCCAACTTCCCCCTGTTCCCCCTCTTCCCCGCCTTCCCCCATCTTTCTCCCCACTCCACCCTTCCCCCATTCCCTCTGATCACCCTATGTCCTCTCCTCTTCTTCTACTACCTGTAACCGTCCCCTGTTAAGTCTATTCTTAACTTATCCCTCCCTCCTGGCTGTACAAAGACTCCCTTTTGTCTCAACAATCCCCATCCTTGTCCCCTCGCCCCCCTGACCCTACTGACTGTACTTCCCAAAACACTTGATCCCCACCTGATATCGCTGGTCCTGCTAACCCCTCTTACTTGGACGCTACCATTCCAACTATCATCCCCCGCAAACCTCTACACTCTGTCTGTTCTTCATTGGAACATTCACGACTTCTAAACCCCACAGACCAAGACCTTTGTCTCCTTCTTTCTTGCTATAAGCCTCAAGTTATCTGCCTCGCAGAAACTTTTCCCTTTCTCACCCCCTGTCCAATACCGAATTATGATCTCCCTTCCCCAAAAAACATACAAAATCCTTCCTCTGATCTAACCCTACTGCTATACGTTCCATTCCTTTCCCCTTCCCTCCCCCGTTCACTCTTTCTCATATAACCCTTCCCTTCATTATGCTTTTCCATAGTGCCATAAAGACCCCCCGATGTTGGCACATTTTCCCTTTTTTTAGCATTAAAATCCAATCAAACAGCATAGCGTGTCTCCCAGTGGAGGGGCAGACCATCTGTGTGGAGCAGCGGTTTTCACACTCCCGGGTCACAGGCCGCGCCTTGGCGATCTCCGTTTTCGCAATTCTCCCTCCCCTTTACAATAACTTAATATCAAGAATTTTTTTTCAACACGGTTTTTAAATCTTTACATTTGCTATATAATTACATTACATATATTTTATACATTCGAATATATATATTTTATATATAATAATTATATATATATATTATATATATAATATATCAATAATAATAATATATATATTATATATTATTAAAATATAAAATATATAATATATATATTATATATATATTAAATATATATTACATATAATTACATATATATATATATAATATTATATATATATATTATTATATATAATATATATATAGATATTATTTTATATTATATATATTATATTTTTTTTTTTTTTTTAAAACAATAAAAAAAAGAAGTATTTTTTAAAAACAAAAAATAAGAATAAAAGAAAGGCAAATGAAATAATAAATGGGGAAGTCCACCTTGTTTTAGTGCTTCGGTGATCATGATTCGGCAGAACACAGGTTTGCCAAAATACCCGTCCCCTGTGTATATAACAAACTGAGTATTTAGTGTTCTTCGGTGATCATGATTCCGCAGAACACAGGTTGGCAAAATACAGTCATGTCTATTATAAAAACTGAGTATTTTGTGCTTTGGGATCATGATTCCGGCAAAACACGGGTTCCAAAACATACAGTCACTGTCGTATTAAACAACGAGTTTTTATGCTTGGTGATCAGATTGGGCGAACAAAATTTGGCAACATACATCATTTGTATTATAACAACTGATTTTTTAGTGTTTTGGGATATGATTCCGGCAGAACACAGGTTGGCAACATACAGTCACTGTCGTATTATAACAACTGAGTATTTTTAGTGCTTTTGGTGATCATGATTCCGGCAGAACACAGGTTGCAAACATAACAGTCACTGTCGTATTATAACAACTGAGTATTTTATTGTGCTTTGGTGATCATGATTCCGGCAATTCCTGCAGAACACGTTGGCAACATTACAGTCACTGCCGTATTATAACACTGAGTCTTTTAGTGCTTTGGTGATCATGATTCCGGCAGAACAAGGTTGCCAACATACAGTCACTGTCGTATTATAACAACTGAGCTATTTTTAGTGCTTCGGTCCCTCATGATTCCGGCAGAACACAGGTTGTCCAACATACAGTTCACTGTCGTATTATACCAACTTAGTATTTGTGCTTTGGTGATCATGATTCCGTGCAGACAAACATCAGTTGGGGCAACATACAGTCACTGTCGTATTAATAACAACTAAGATATTTTAGTGCTTTGGTGATCATGATTCCGACAGAACACGGTTGCCAACATACATTCACTGTGTATTTTATACAACTGAGAAGGATATTTTAGTGCTTTGGTGACATGATTCCGACAGAACACAGGTTTGTGCCAACATACAGTCACTGTCGTATTATAACAACTGAGTATTTTAGTGCTTTGTGATCATGATTCCGGCAGAACACAGGTTTTGCCAACATACAGTCACTGTCGTAATTATAACAACTTGAGGCTCATTTTAGTGCTTTGGTGATCATGATCCGCAGACCACAGGGTTGCCAACATACATTCAAATGTCGTATTTATAACAACTGAGTATTTTAGTGCTTTGGTGATCATGATTCCCGACAGAACACGCAGGTTGGGCAACATACGTCACTGTCGTATTATAACAATTGAGTATTTTAAGTGCTTTGGTGATCATGATTCGCAGAACACAGGTTGGCAACAGACAGTCACTGTCGGTATTAAACAACTGAGTATTTTAGTGCTTTTGGTGATCATGATTCACGGTCAGAACACAGGTTGGCAAACATACATCACTGTCGTTTATACAACTGAGTATTTTTAGTGCTTTGGTGATCATGATTCCGGCAGAACACAGGTTGGCAACATACATTCACTGTCGTATTATAACAACTGGGGAGTATTTTAGTGCTTTGGTGATCATGATTCCGACAGAACACAGGTTGGCAACATACAGTCCGTCGTATTATAACAACTGATATTTTAGTGCTTTGGGTGATCATGATTCCGGCAGAACACAAATGGTTGGCACATACAGTCACTGCCGTATTATAACAACTGAGTATTTTAGTGCTTTGGTGCTCATGATTCCCGGCAGAACACGAGGTTGCCAACATACAGTCACTGTCCGTATTATAACAACTGAGTATTTTAGTGCTTTGGTGTCATGATTCCGGCAGAACACAGGTTGCCAACATACAGTCACTGTCGTATTGAACAACTGTGTATTTTAGTGCTTTGTGGATCATGATTCCGACAGAACACAGGTTTGCCAACATACAGTCACGGTCGTATTATACAACTGAGTATTTATGCTTTGGTGATCATGATTCCGGCAGAACACAGGTTCCAACATACAGTACTCGTTATAACAACTGAGTATTTTAGTGCTTTGGTGATTCATGATTCCGGCAGAACACGGTTGGCCAACAACAGTCACTGTCGTATTATAACAACTGAGTATTTTAGTGTCTTTGGTGATCATGATTCCGACAGACACACAGGTGCCAACATACAGTCACTGTCGTATTATAACAACTGAGTATTTTAGTGCTTTTGGTGATCATGATTCCGGCCAGAACACAGGTTTCCAACTACAGTCAACTGTCGTATTTATAACACTGAGTATTTTAGGCCAGTGTCCCTTCCACCTGGACTAGCCGCCGGGCACTTCAGGCTCCGTGTCGCATAGCACAGCTGTCCCGCCATGGGATAGCGTGCCGCGCACCGCACACACCCGTCTTGGCGTCAGAGCTGGCACTAAATACATTGAATGTGTTTAAATACTAAATACTATACATGGAGAAATGTATTGAAATACTAATACAATACATTTTACGAATGTATTTAATACTAAATATAAATACATCATTGTATTTAATACATTATTTTTTTTTTTTTTTTTTTTTTTTTTTTTTTTTTTTTTATATATATTTTTTTTTTTATATTACATCTGTGCCTATAGCGCCTGTAGGCATGGTGACCCAGGGCTCGGATGTTAGCTCTGGAGGTTCACCTGAGGGTTCTGATGGGTTGGTCCTCGCCCGTTGGTGGCGCAGGCCAGGATTCTTATAGTGACGCCTGTGAGGCTCATGCCGCCCCCTCTGTGTCCTCCACGTGCACTCGCCGTCGAAGGTATTAGTTGATAGGCATGGCATGTGGGTTTCTTTAGGCCACTCGACGGGTGCGAAAGGTTTTAGGTTTCTTCGGTGGATCGACTCAGGCTCACCGAGAACCCAGTTTGGAGACTAACCGCTCCGCTTACCCCGCCTCCCTAGCCAAGTGTAGCAATGTATACAGTTTAAATACATACAAATTTTATTTAACATGCTGAAAAAACTAATTTACTTAGGATTGTCCTTTAGATTTTGGGTTTTCCTTAGAAATGTTCTTTTCAGGCCTAAATTTCCTTGAATCAGACATTTCCCTTGCCATGGAAACACTGGTTCCTGTACACAGGGTTGCAGATAGTTGGGCGGGTTTTATGGACAAATTAACTGGTATAAAGTAGTACACATTTTTATATTAAATGTATTTAATACAATGTATTTAAATACTCCTAAAAGTATTTAATACTGTATTTTAAATACATACAACCATGTATTTATATTACATTTCCTAAATACACAAATGTATTTCAATACAATTGTATTTTTAGATACGCCCAACTCTGCTTGGACGGTCTTCCTTCTGACGGGGCCTCTCGTCCACGATCCCAAGGCCAGACCAAAGGCAAGCAGTGACAACCTCCACCTCGCCCTCCCCGAACGCACATCCACCATCACGCTCCCCAAGGTGGTTGTCGCCGTGCCAGATGCGCGGGCGTGCAACGCGCCGCACCACACACAGCTTCACCAGGGCGCGTGGGCACGTGTGGTCCATGCCGCACTTATCCACACCTGCAGGCAACACCCCGCACAGGCCCGAGACCATACTACAGCATGGGCACGGCATTCATACCTTGAAGCACGTTCGATATGCGTCAGGCTTGGGTCCAAGTACTACAGGTGGTAGTCCTACTTAATTAGTACAAGTATACAAGTACTAACTGCAGATGTTTTCAAGTCCAAGTACAAGTACAGCAGATTTGTACTTAAGTGCAAGTCAGTACATACAAGGTACTTAAGGTACAATTACATTTACAGAAAAGATAAATCCCGTTTTAGTAGCCTAGGCGGTTTAAGCGCACCCGCACCGCGACCCAGGGCGCATATTACAACATCTACCCTTTTCGGCAGGTGGCGGCATTCTACGCATGCTGTAGCTCCGAAACTAACCACAGGATTTTCTTGAAAAAACCTTCATTGTGATTCCCCTACAAAGTTATCAATATTACTAACTACGAAACGTAAACCTGAATCTACCTAACCTTACCGAACTTCCTTAACCGAAAAAAAAAAAAAAATCGCGATCGGACCCTGCGAAACGCGAGCATGTGTGTTAATATGCGCCCGGGGGCGGGGCGGAGTCAGTGTGATTGCCTGGTTCTACCTCTGTTTTGCTGAATGTCTGCCACTACGGCACCAAATAAGGTAGGGAGTTAAATAAGAGTCCAATCTCTCCTCACGGGAATCAACCTAAGACTATTTTAATAGGAGCAGTAAATTATCTAATTAGGGAATATGAATGGTAAGGAATAAAAATATATAATGATACAATGGTCATACATTTATTACATGTTATTTCAGCCTCAGACTTGACTATACAAAGATAATACTGAGGCACAGTTTTGATACATTTCAGGCCTTATTTTTTATTATGGTGGCCAGGTACTTTACATACAATCTTTGATAATATACAACAGAAATCAAATATATAACATTTTTAATATGCTAAGATGAAAAACATAAAAAATCCTTTTGTAAAATACAGTAATAATGCCACAAACAGTATTAGATTTTATCAGATTTAAACATCAATAATCTAATTTGTAATATTTATTGCAAACAATAAAATATAATCATGATATAAATAGTTCACAATAGTACAATTCATGATCGGAAATAAATATTTAGGCCATAATGAAAGTCAATCACAAATAAGAAATTCAGTAACTATACTTCGCAATCCTAAACAAGCTATTATAATTGCTGCAGAATCTGTGGACTGGCGAGAAAGGCGCAGGAAGTGCTGATATCATTCTGCGGTGGCATTGGCATGCTTCGTGCACAAGAGATGTAGTGGGCATAGAAGGAGTTTGTTTACATGTATAGTCCATTCATTTAAGAAAATCGGCTCTGATCCTCCCGTATAGCAACGAAAGGTTTTGGTAAGTCCTGCTATAACAGTCGCATCACTCAACCTCGTTCAGAAAAATATTTATATTTCCTTCACAGCATAGCTCACCTAATACACAGATAGGACATTTGGTTTTACATCATTGGAGTAAGGCAGTCAATTTGTACATCTATAACACAATTTTTCAAAACTCGATAGCGTCAAAACCCTAAGTAGGCTAATTACGAAGAGGATAAGTCGAGACAAAATCTTATGTTTCTATACCACTTTTTACTCATTATCGATATTTACTGCAATTATGAAATCAAGTGTAGAATAAAACATGTGTTCCGTGCATAAACTTCCCTTGATTACGATGGTAGTTTCAGTGTTCCCATAAAAGGCGATCTAGAAGAGCAAATGTAGGATATGTTTTTGAATATTTTGCATCTCGACGACGGGGGTGCGCAGGAGAGAGGGAGGAGAGAGGGCACACCACCTGCCTCCTTTCCCTACCTCCCGTAGTCCCCCTACGTCATGAAGCTTGCGTGGTCCTCGTAGAGGCTTGGGTTGTTGTGCGAGAAGGATGGCGTCCCTAGCTGTGCGGCGTGACGGTGCCGTCGCCCCCCGCCCTGGTCCCTTGGGGCCTGGTAAGAGGGGGCGCTGCCCCGAAGGTGCACGAGTGCGGGGAGTTGCAGGTGTGCCTGCGAGCCTCGCTCAAGGTGTGCGGGCGGTGCGGCGCCCGGCGACCTCACAACTGCCGGGAATGGGTGGATGGAGAACGTGATGGAGGGGGGCGAGGCTGCTGCACCTTGGTGTGGCGGTGCGGTGCTGCGACGCCGCCGCGCAGATGGACCACGTCACCGAGGTGGCGACCCCGCCCTGCACATCACCCCCGGACGCAGTGCGCGGCCACCACTGCGCTGGAGCCTGCTGAAGCGTCGAGGACCTTCCCACTGTGGAGGTCCCCTGTTTCAGCGACGCTACCCACCATCTTCCACGCATGGAATGAGCCACTTAAAAAACCCCTGAAATGTGTCTTAACCATGTTTATTCCCTTGAAAATATCGAAAAATGTTCAATATATATATATACAAGGTTAGTGTATATATATTATCCTTGGATATACGCCAGTGGCGGTTCTTCGGGGGACACCGGTCCATGTCCCTCCACACGAAAAGGAAAATTCGAAGTTCCCCCCTAATAAGATTAAAAAAAAAAATCATGAAACACATTATGTACTGTTTGTTTTTTTCCATGTTGTTTTTTTTATGCACGTGGGGAAACCTTTGCATGAACATATACAAAATGTCAATATTTTGTGATAGCTGATGCACTGGTTTCGTTGATTATAATTAATCTATTAATATTTGGGCTAAAATTAATAGCTCTACAACTATACCAGAAGATTTAGTACCGTAACAACTTATCAGAGTTTAATAGGCATACACTGGTAGCTTGCCCACTCCCCCCCAAAAAGGAATCCCCGGCTATCTTTAATCTTTGCTCCTTCAAAACTTGTCCCCAAGATCACGCCTCTCTCTCTCTGTCTCTCTCTCTTCCCCCTCTTTCTCTCTCTCTCTCTCTCTCTCTCTCTCGTCTCTCTCTCTCTCTCTCTCCATCTCTCTCTCCTCTCTCTCTCTCTTCTCTCTCTCTCTCTTTCTCTCTCTTTTCTCTCATCTCTCTCTCTCCATCGTTCTCTCTCCTCTCATCTCTCGTCTCTCTCTCTCTCAAGTCTCTCTCTCTCATCTTTCTCTCCTCTCTCTTCTCTCTCTTCTCTCTCTCCTCTCTCTCTCTCTCTTCTCTCGTCTCTCTCTCTCTCTCTCGGGTCTCTCTCTCTGTCTCTCTCTCTCCTCTCTCTCCGCTCTCTCTCTCTCCTCCTCTCTCCTCTGCTCTCTCTCTCTAAATATATATCTATATATATTAGACCTGTTCAAAAAACAATTTTTTCCTATTTTTATCCCCCCTCCCTGCAAGGTTCCCATGCTTTTGAACCCTGGAAAAGCCGAAAATCACAACCATTTTGAGCTAAAATGTCAGGGAACCTTTGCCTCATTGGACCTCAAGATATTAAGCCCGCGACCAGTAGAAAAGCGCCTAATTTTGCCTTCCGCCAGACTTTTTTTCACCTGAGACTTTTGTTACAATTGGGATAGAACAACAAATTGGGTATCAAATTGAAGCATTTAATAAATTATTTCTGAAAAACATCCAAGTAAAACATTCAAGAAAAAGACACTCCTATCCAGACAACAAAAGCAAACATTTTCTGAAATTTCATATAAATTTATAAATATTACAATCTTGACATCAAAAAATTGTGACAAAAGGACTAAAACTATTTTCAAGTGGCTAGAAGAACTCTATTGCCTATGTCAGAAGGACACTCAAACAGGCATTTTTTTTCAGATTTGCTTCTTGAAGCTATCAAATAATCGCTCACGTTTGTATTCCACAGTGTTGAAGAAGGTACTGTTTTTGCTGAGATCCTGTGGTAAGGATGTTTGCGAAATCAGTCATCATCTTGACTCCCCGCTCAGTTCAATGTCATTCACTACTTTTAACCATTGCTGACATGATATTCAGGCCGTGCTGTAGTCATCACTCCTTGCCATGTCGCCACAGGTTGCAGAAGCAGTCCATACTCAATCCAGGGTGTCAGCATAAGAGGACTCTCTGGACCAACTAAGATCAGCAGAGTCGTCTTGGCTGTTACTCCTTCGAGGGAACATAGGTTTTCCTTGTTCTTGAAGCTATCTGGCTTCTCAGTGGCGTTGCAGCTTGGCAGCTAATGTCCTGCTTTCTTTTGTCACTGAGTCTGCTACCGAAGAGAGCGAACGGCACAACCTCCTGTGTCGGTACCCAACTTGGTTGTTTTCAAGTTTTTGTAGCACTGCCTGAGCAATTCTCTGGAATCTGTTCTCTTGAACTTCATCATGTCCTTCATGAACTGCCAAAAAAATGAATAAAACAAAAAAAAAAAATAAAAAAAAAAAAAAAAATTGGCAGGAGCATCTGCAGCAGTGTAATGACATCCACATGGGTGTATAGACAGTCCTAGGAAGAGGTTGAGGCGTTCCAGCTTCGTCCACATGTCTTCCATCGTACTCCAGCTGCTCAGCAAACATTAATCATCTCATAGACTACAGGTTTTCTGGCCTCCACCTGGCCTGATGATGGCCTCCAGGACGACTCCAGTGGATTCCGCGGGAGGCCGTGTCTCCAGGACGATCAGTGTAAGCTCAGACCATCTCACGTAGTCAGCTCTAGGAGGCTTCTCCGACCTCAGGATTTTCTGTAGTATTTTCCTTGCACTCTTTCTTCTTTTTATTTCAACCATTTTTGTCTATGGCAGGGTTGTGTGAGTTTGTCTGTGTAAATCTGTCCAAACGTCCTTGAAGTGCTTGAACCAAGGGATTCTCTGGGCTCTGACCTTGCCAAACAGATTCTCCCATACAGCACCAACCATCACTTCTAGAATGTGGGTGTCTGCATGCCAGGTAGAACACCTTCCTGTCAAGCTTTTGCTCCAGAGCTTGGCAGCTCCCCGATGTACTCCACTGCTGCTGGCCGGTGTGTCAACACAAGGGGCAGTGATCACTCCAGTAAGCCCCATGCCTCCAGCAAATCCTGGATGCCTCCTGCCTGAGCCGTTCCCTGTTGAGCTGTCTAATCACTGTAACTTCCCAGTAGCTTGCTTCAGATATGCAGGTGGTCTGAGACAGCACAGCAAGAAAGTCCTCGACGTGGTCCCAGGATCACTTCCCAGGACATCTCGCAGCAGCTTGCCATCCCAGGGAGAGCAGCATACTTGGGAGGGTCCTCGCTAAATGCTGCCATGTACTCCTGCTGATGTGGTACCTTGTCCAGCATCCATGTTCCGTCTCGTTGTTGAGGTTGAGATGACAAACTTGTCCAGGTCAGCTCCACCAGCTTCAATTAGCAAGACTAAGGCTGTCATTTATTGTCAGACAATCCAAGACAGACGTCAGCGGTACTGCAGATGTCAACACACTCATGACGCCTCCTGGGAAATGTGAGATTCCCAACAAGTGTTTTGGTGATGTGAACATCAGGACGAGTTGTTGGTAATCCATGTCCTCTGCATTCCCTCACTGTCGTTGGGTCACCCAGGTAGAACACATCAGCAGCGTCCTTCGCTGTGTGGCAGCTGAAAAATTGTAGAAATTTTTGTGACAAATTCATATCTTGTTCCTCTCGTCCTGCTGCAGTCTTGCAGTCCCTCTCTGCCCTTGCGCTGGGACCGTGACTCAAATATCTTGTCATGACCAGACTGTGGGCCTTTCTCTCTGTACTTCTGATACTGGTAGAACCTGATGTCCTTGTCCTTCTTCCCCTTGAGTAGCATCACGGTTTTCTCCTATTTTCCTGGATGGCATCTGAGCTCCTACTGTCGAACAGCATCTAATTCCGGACAAAGGCAACGTTTTCCCCTCCAGGGTCACCTGTTCTACTTTATTCCTTGCAGATCTCTGTGCTTTTTGTGAAGTGTCATGAATGCTGCGCTGCCATTGTACTTGTCACATGGTCTTGATCCTAGCCATCTGCCAAATGGGATGAATAGCCTCCAATGTTTTCATTGGCGGGTCATTGATGCTTAGGATCCTGTATTTTCTGCAAACTCTGGAGATGAGGAAGTACTGGAAGGCCTGTCTGTTGGTGGTACTGGGAGCCACTATGCTGGATGATGGGTAGCCGATCAGGAAAGGTTCTGTAGCAGATCTAGTAAGCAGTCGGCGTGACGCTTTGTCTCTGGACTGCAGTGGAGGTTCTGAGATGTCACGTTTGCGTCCTCGGAGCTCCTTGCTTACTGCCATAGTGAATTATCTGTGAAGTTATCCCTGGATTTGTTAGGCAGGTTTTCAACAGATCTTGCAACAAACATAACAGACCATTAGAGTCAGCTAAAACCAATGTGAATTTGTGGACTAGAGTGAAATAAATTATATTTAGTTTAATTTTTTTGAAAATTTGGCCTGTAAATATCACATGTAAATATTTCCATAAATGTTTCTATGCATTCTGATGTTTCAGTCAGCATCTAATTACTTGCTTTAACCTGCTTATGCCCATTTATTGGTGAAAAATAGGCGAAAAAAACATCAAAATGCTCCGAAACTGGCGTTTCAGAAAACGTGTATAGAATAGAACTTCAATGCTTCATGAGGCAAAGGTTCCTGACCATTTTTGGCTTATAATGGTTGTAATTTTTCGACTTTCACAGGTCAAAAAACATTGGAAACCGTGGCAGGAGGGTATAAAAATAGGAAAAAATTGTTTTCTGAACAGGTCTACCCCCCACCCATTCACTCACCCATTACCCATCACTCCCACCCATTCACTCACCCCTTACCCATCACGACACAAAGACCCATTCACTTCACCATTACCCATTACCCCCATCTATTCCCCTCACACATCACCCATCACCCCCATCCCATCACCCCCCACCCATTCACTCCCCATCACCCCAAGCCCATTACCCATGCACCCCTCACCCCCTTCACTCACCCATTACCCATCACCTACATCAAGGTTTCCTCAATTCTCGCAACCCACTTTTTTTACAACAATTATCGCTATAGGCTGCTAAAAAAAAGAAAAAAGAAAGTGATCGATCATCTCATACGTGGGCTTAAACCTTCCCTGGTCGACCTGGTTCCAAAATGTGCCATATGAGTGATTGCGCGACGGGGGGTGGAAACCTATACCACACACACACACCCCACAGACAGATACAGACAGACAGACAGACACACTTTCGCTTATATTATTATAATAGATCGTGGGCCCTCTCCAGATAGCCCCTTCTAACTTTCCTGAAAATTATGGATGTAAAAATGTATGTATTCCCCCACCCATTCACTCCCCATTACCCATCCTCCCCATCCCATTACCCATCACCACACACCCATTCACTCAACCCATTACCCGTCACCTCCCCACCTATTCCTCACCCATCACCCATACCACACCCCCACCCCATCACCCCCCCACCCATTCACTCCCCCATCCCCCTCACACCCATTACCATCACTCCCACCCATTCACTCACACCATTACCCATCACCCTAAACATCAAGGTTTCCTCAATTCTCTCAACCCACTTTTTTTTCACAATTCTTCCTCGCTAAGAGGCTGCTAAAAAAAAAAAAAAAAAAAAAAACAAAAGGTGGCGGATCATCTATCTCATAAGTGGGCCTTAAAAACCTTCCCCTGGTCGACCTGGTTCCAATCCTGTGCATAATGAGGTGATTGCGGCCACGGGGGGCGGAACCTATACCACACACACCACACACACACACACACACACACCACACACACACACACACACACACACAGACAGACAGACAGACACACTTTCCTGCTTATCTTATTATAACTAGCCGCAAAGCCGCCTCCGGCGGCCTTTTTGGCTACTCCTGCGGAGGGCTATTGGTGGGCGGGGCCCACCACCTGTGTTTGGGGTGGGCCGCCCACCCACCTGTGTATTGTGGCCGAAGGCCCCCAAACACAGACTCTCCAGAATAGCCCTTCCTAACTTTCCTGAAATCATGTATGTAATGGTATGTATTAACGCCAACCCATTCACATCACCCCCACCCCTTCACTCATCCTTCCATCACCCCCACCCCTATCACTCACTCCATTACCCCATCACACCCCCACCCATTTCCTCACACCTTACCCTCACACACACCACATTCCTCACCCATTACCCCAATTTCCCAACCCCCGCCCTCTTTTCCCTCACTCCATCCCCCATCACCACACGCTACACCCCACCCATTCACTCACGGCGCCATCACCACGACCCATTACCCCACCCATTCACTCACCCATTTACCCCTCACCCACATCAAGGCTTCCTCAATTCTCGCAACTCCACTTTTTTTCACAATTATCGCTACCGTAAATAACAGTGAAAGTCGCCAGTTCTACTTTTCTTTGTTATTTACAGACGTGTGGTGGCGTAATAGTTACATTTTTTACATCCATGATTTTCAGTACAGTTAGAAGGGGCTATCTGGAAAGTCCTGTGTCATTTTGTTTCTTCATCTGTGTCCATATTAGGCTATAAATGAACAAATAACCAAAATATAAACCGAGTGGCGACCTCACATTTACCTACTAGCAGTAAAGTCGCCAGCTAGTATTTTACCCAACAGTTGAGTCGCCACTCTGGAGAATTCGGTAAATTAGAGGTAAGTAAAACAATCTCTATATATATTAGCTGCGGAAGATGATTGGTGTATATATAAAAATTCCTCTTCCAACGTGAAAATAATTTTTATTCAGTTGAAAGATCTGTCCACAGTTCTGTGTCCTGGCCGCCCGAAAAGCTATTGTTTACTGTCCTGTCTCGCGCGAAAGAAAAACGTGAGGAATACGCAAAAATGCGCAACAGTTATTATTGCGATACAATCATAAACAACGCTGAAACGGGTAGATTATTACAGCCATGATATAAACTACTGGGTAACATCTTCAGTGGGCACTACAAATCAGTAGTAATGCTATAATTCGTAATAATTTTGGGCGCCTGGCGACTTCACTGTAGTTGCGACTTTCACTGTTTATCTAACGGTAATAGGCTGCTAAAAAAAGAAGAAAAAAAGTGATCGGATAATCTCATAAGTGGGCCTTAAAACCTTCCCCTTGGTCAACCTGGTTCCCAAAATGTGTTATATTATGGATTTCCGCCACGGGGGGCGGACCTATACCACAACACCACAACCACACACACCAGACATACACACACACACACTTTCGCTTTTATTAATCTAATAATAATATAAGCGCAAGTGTGTCTGTCTGTCTGTCTGTCTGTCTGTCTGTGTCTTTGTGTGGTATAGGTTCCCGCCCCCCGTGGCGCAAACATACCTCATTGGCACATTTTGGAATCAGGTTGCAGACCAGGGAAGGTCATAAGCCCACTTATGAGATGATCCATCACATTTTTTTAATTTTTTTTTAGCATCCTATTAGCGAGAATTTGTGAAAACAAAGTGGGTTGCGAGAATTGAGGAAGCCTTGATGTAGAGTGATGGTAAATGGGTGGAGTGGAATGTGGGGTGCTGGGTATGGGTGTGGGTGATGGTGAGTGAATGGGTGGGGGGTGGATGGGTAGGGAATAGGTGGGGGGTGATGGGTAATGGTGAGTGAATGGGTGGTGGTGATGGGTAATGGGTTGAGTTGAATGGTGGGGGTTGATGGGTAATGGGTGAGTGATGGGTGGGGGTGATGGGTAATGGGTGGTGAATGGGTGTGTGGTGATGGGTAATGGGTGAGTGAATGGGTGGGGGGTGGATGGGTAATGGGTAATGGGTTGGAGTGAATAGGTGGGGGGTGATGGGTAATGGGTGAGTGAATGGGTGGGGGGTGATGGGTAATGGGTGAGTGAATGGGTGGGGGGTGATGGGTAATGGGTGAGTGAATGGGTGGGGGGAATACATACATTTCTACATCCATGATTTCAGGAAAGTTAGAAGGGGCTATCTGGAGAGTCCATGTTTGGTGGGCCTTTGGCCCACCAAACACAGGTGGTGGGCCGAAGGCCCACCAATAGCCCTCCGCAGGAGCTAGCCAAAAAGTCCGCCCGGAAGGCGGCTTTGCGGCTAGTATATAATAAAGATAGAAAGAGAAACGTGAGCTGGGCTTAGACCGTATTTTTCGATATGACGCGATTATTTGAAATGTAACGGCCTACAGTTGGAATACATGTTTTGTTGTACGTTCGTTGCCGGTCTTGCGGAAACCATCACCAATGGTCTGTGACTGTTGGTTCTCGAGTTGCCAGGTATGGATTTTACGGTTTTTTCGTTGTGACGCGTTCATTGGACATTTAACGGCCAACGTTTGGAATACATGTTTTGTTGTGTGGCTATTTCCGGTGTACCGGAAACCATCACCAATGGTCTGTGACTCTTGGTTCGCGAGTTGCCTTATGAATTTTACGGTTTTTTCGTTGTGACGCGTTTATGCGACTTTTGTCGGCCCAATGACCGTTAATATATTTGAAGCAACGTAGGGTTTACTATCTTTTGCCTGTCAAGTACAAACGCTGTACGACTTACGGTTTGGGAGTTAGCGTATGAATATTAGCGTACGTTTCTTCCTGATCCACAAATATTATTTATTATTTAGAAATTATAATATTAATAGCACATTTCCGCTAGAGTTTTCTGCGCTCTACAACTTTGTCCTCAGTAAAATTTATCGAATCTCGAACTTAAGTGGCTTTATTGTGAGTTTAAAGTGAATTATTGTGGTTTTCAGGTGAGCCTCGTGGCGTCTGGCGGACTTAGTGTAGGTCTGAATGAAATGTTGAGGCCACACGTCCGATAGAGCTTGTGACCCTCTACAACTTTGTCTTCAGTGAAATTTTTTGAATCACAGCCTTAAGTGGCTTTTCTGTACGAAAAACCCCTCTGAGCCTGCCCCGCCCCGCCCCGCCCCGCCCCGCCCCGCATAAATCACCACTATCTATTTTTTATATTAATAAAAGCGAAAGTGTGTTTGTGTGTGTATGTCTGTGTGTGTGTGTGTGTGTGTGTGGTACAGGTTCCGCCCCCCGTGGCGGAATCCCATCATATACCACATTTTTGGAACCAGGTTGACCAGGGGAAGGTTTTAAGCCCACTTATGAGATGATCCGATCAATTTTTTTCATTCTTGTTTTGTTTAGGCTAGGCCTATTTAGCTGATAACTTGTGAATAAGAAGTGGGTTACGTAGATATTGAGGAAGCGCTCTTGATGTAGGGTTCGTATGGGTAATGGGTTGAGTGAAATGGGTGTAGGTTGGAGCGGGTTAATGGGTGGTAGGTGGTGATTGGTGTAGGTGATTTGGTGGGGGGTTGATGGGTGAATGGCTTAGTGTGTGAATAGATGGTGCGTAAGCATGTGTTGTAATGTGGTGGCAGTGAATCGTCTATGTGTGGTGGAGGTAATGGGTGAGTGAAATGGGTGGGGGGTGAATGGGTAATGGGTGAGTGATGGTGTGGGTTTGTGGGTAATGGTGAGTAATGGGTTGGGGGTGATGTGATGGGTTGGCGTTATACACAACATTTCTAAAGCCATGATTTCAAGGAAAGTTAGAAGGGGCGATCTGGAAGATTCTGTGTTTGTGTAAAGGCCCACCAACCACGGTGGTGGGCCCGAAGGCCCACCAATCGCCTGCACGCAGGAGCGTAGCCAAAAAGGCCGCCCCGAGGGCGGCTAGTTCGCGGGCTAGTATATAGTATAGATTGAGACGCGAACGTGAATCTGGGCTGTTATACCGTTTTTTGGGGGTGTCAGTAATCTGACGCTTTTATTGAATCAAACGGCTGTGACTTGTTGGAAGTACCATGTTTTTGGCTGTACGTTTGCCTTGCACGGTCTTGCGGAACCATCGCAACGTCTGTGCATTTGGTATGCTCGACGATTGAACCATTATGGATTTGTACGGTTTATTCGGTTGTGACGCGTCTCATTGGACTTTAACGGTCAACTTTGGTACTACATGTCTATGTTGTGCGAGGTGACCCATTGCTCTGTACCTACCGCAATGACCATCACCAACGTCTGTGACTTTGGTTTCGCGAGTCGTTGTGCACATGCTTATGGATTTAAACGTTTTTTCCCCTGTGACGAGTTTAATAAACGACTTTTGTCCGGCCCAGTGCGTTAACATATTTGAAGCAACGTAGGGTTTTAATATCTTTTGCCTGCCATACAAACGCTCTACGACTTACGTTTGGGAGTTAGGGTATGACTATTAGCGTATACGGTTTTTACCGATCAAGAACATATTCATTTTCGGGAAATTATGTGGAGTACTAATTATATTACTTTCATTATACACATTTAATCTGAGATCGTTTTGACGTGAGCTGTAAATAAAAAAATTTCAATATATATTTTCCCCGTATAAATGCATAAACATTATTCCCATCTCCACTAATATTCATCCTGGGAATTACATTGAATAACAAGTATTACTGCGTCATTATACACAATTAATACAAATATCATTTGTACGTATATATGTAAATTAAAAAAATCTTTCGTTCGGGCTGCAAAAATCCTCTAAATTTTGGCCTCATTTGGTTTTTGGCCTTTTCCGACTAAACTATGATCTAAACAGAAAAAGACATAAATACTTTGTGTCCGGTTCGACAGATCTACGCAATGCAAGTCCGTTTATCCCACATGTCACATTCTCGAGAAATCTCGTTTTTTACTGTTTTTTAAAAAACATTTGGAATTTGTGCCTTCATTTACGCATTGAATTTTACTTCCGCATATACCACGCGATCGACTTCAAGAGCTGCATCTTTTATGTTCTATACCATTTTTACCTTACTGTATGGTTTACTGTGATTATTAATGAAAATGTGATTTTCCCAAAAAAAATCCTGATTTTGAAACATAGTTACATAATAGCCTGCAGATTTTGGGCGAAAATAAATTATCTCCCTATTTAGGATGCAACTTTCGGTTTATAGGGGCTTCTACTGATGTCGATCACGAATCTGGCCTTTGTTGCCGTACGTTTGTGCCTAACTTAAAGGCGTATTTCTTACCTCTCCATCAGTTTGCTTGTGGATGTTACGCCATATAAATTGACATACAAACATTCCTCAAATCCTCCCTAATCTTCAATTCTATTGGGAGAAATTACATTGGATTGCTTAACAAGTATTTACTAGCGTGTATTTATACACAATTGTTACCATTGAGTAAATAATTTCTCACGTATAGATTAAGAATATAAAAATAATCTGATTTTTATTCTGCGTGTGCAAAATTCCTCAACATCTTTTGGACCTCTATTTTGAGTTTTTTTTGGCCTTTTTCGACTCAAACTATTGAGCGTACAGTTACAACAGACAATATACGTTCTGTCCGGATTCGACCAGATCCTAAACTGCTATGTGCGCAGTCAGTTTCGTCCTAACATGTCACCTTCCATCTGAGATATATCGTTTTTAACAATTGTTAAAAACATTGGCTGTGTTCTGAGACTATATCATTTAGTGCATGAATTTTACACTGTCCGCGTATACCACTGCATCGGCCTTCAAGAGCTGCATCTTTTATGTTCTGATACCATTTATATCCTTACGTGTATGTGTAACTGGGTGACATATTTAATGATAAATGTGTGTAATTTGCTCCAAAAACAAATCCCTTGACCAGCCTGCAGTATTTTGGGCGAAAATAATATCTCCGCTATGGTGGTGATGATACTCGTTTTAAGGGGCTGTGCTACTGATGGTCCTAGCGAAATCATCGTGCGCTTTGTTTGGCCTAGTCGATTCTTAAAGCTCATTTCTTCTCAGTTTTGCTTTTTTAGCGCCATATAAATGCATACAACCTTCTCAACTCCACTAATATTCATCACTAAGGGAAAATTACATTGAATAACAAGTATTTACACCGTCCATTATACACAATTTATATTCATTCATTTTTACTTATTACGTAAATAAAAATAAAAATACCTGCTGGCTGCAAAATTCCCACAAAATTTAGCCCTCATTTGTTTTTTGGCATTTCCGACTTACACGATTGATCTAAACAGAAAATGCCCCTATCTTTTCTGTCCGGTTTCGATGAGATTTACGCAGTGGCAAGTCCCGTTTAGGTCCTAACATGTCACGTTCTTGAGATAACTTCGTTTTCTTAAATCATTTTCCCAATTATAACGGATAGTTTTTCCCACACACTGACGTTTGGCTTGTAATATATATAATAAGAGTACGTGAGCTGGCTTAGACCGTGTTTTTGCGTTCTCTGCAGCGTTTATTTGAAATGTAACGGCCTACAGTTGGAATACATGTTTTGTTGTACGTCAAATGTGTGTTCTAAAAAAAAAAGCCGTCCGAATTGCTCTGGTGATTTTTAGTTCTCGAGTTGCAGTAGGATTTTAAACGTTTTTTCGTTTGTGACTCTTTTATTTGGACATTAGAGCGGCCAACGTTTGGAAAAATATGTTCTGTTGGACGGCGTTGGCCGGTTTGCGGAAACCCCCAAACATTTTCAGCAATGGTCTGTGACTTTTTGGTTTCGCGAGGTTGCCATGTACAATTTTACTGTTGTTTCGTTGTGACGAGGTTATGCGACTTTTGTCGACCCAATGACCGTTAACATATTTTGGAGCAACGTAGGGTTTGCTTCTTTTGCCTGTCCTGATACAAACGCTCTACACTTACGGTTTGGGATTGAGAGTAATGAATTTTAAACCGTACGGTTTTTCCCGATCATAAATATTCATTATTATGGAAATTATACCAGAATAACAATTATTATTTGTCCTTATACACATTATTCTAAGATAGTTTTTACGTAATATATGTAAATAAAAAATGAATCCATAGTTAATTTGCCCCCGTATAATGCATACAAACATTACTCATCTCCACTATATTCATCACTGGGAAATTACATTGGATAACAAGTATTTACAATGTCTTTATACACGTTTTATTACGAGATTACTTAGTGACATTTTGATGATTTAATCATAATGTTTACTCTTAATGAGCATTACATTATCTTATAACAACACACTTGGTATTAATGGACATTTTATTACTAAATAAGCATTACATGAGAACAGCAGGGCTGTAATAAACAATACTGTACAAGCTAATTGGCAATGCGTCGGGGCGGGAGGAAGGAGGGACTACGGCTGCCGAGGCCTCACGCCGATCAGCTGAGTTCACGTGTTCACATCCTACCCCTCCCTGACGACGATGCATGTAGCCTTCTACAGTATTGTTTTATTACAGCCCTGCGTTCCATGTACTGCTTATTTAGTAATAACATGTCCATTAACTACCAAGTGTTTGTTATAGATAATGTAAGGCTCCATTACTAGTAAACATTATGATTCAATCATTCAAAATGTCACCGAGTATCTCGGAATAAATGTGTATAATGACATTGTACCGTCCATTAATACCCAATTGCGTTCTTATAAGATAATGTAAGCTCCCATTACTATAAACATTATGATTAATCATTCAATGTCACCGAGCGGCAGCCGCTTCATGGTGAAATACTGCCCGCGCTAATTTTCTAACTTCATCTCACGTCTAAGGAAGCTTCAAAAAGCTATGTTATAAATATTTTGTGCTTAGAATTACATGTCTTTCACCTTATCAATTTTGCATAAACTCGTGTTTACATCCCTGTATAGTTTTTTTCTAGTTTTTAGAAACATTTATTTCTGGCTTTATTTCTGCATGATTTAACATCCTCCTATACCACTGGTTCGCCTTCAAGAGCGGCATCTTTTAGTTCTCGTACCGATTTTTAGTGTCTCCTACGTGTATGGTTCTGTGATATTAATGAAAAGTGATTTCCCAAAAAAAATCCTGGCCATAGCTGCAAATTTTGCGCGAAAATCATATATATCCCTATTTCAGCTGAAACTAGTTTCTCAAGAGCGTCTTCTACTGATAAGCGAATCACGAATCTGGTCTTTGTTTGCCGATATTGGATTCTAAAGCTATTTTTCCTCTCTGTGAAGCTTTTTTACGCCCAAAATGCATACACACTAACTCCATCTCCACTAATATACATCATTGGGAAATATTACAATTGAATAACAAGTATTTCAATCGTCATTATACACACGATATTACTGAGATCAGGTTTTATACGATACATAGGTAATATACAAATTCACTTTTTCCTGGCCTGCAAATAGTCTAGTGTCCCATATTTTTGCATCATTGTGTGTTTGTAATTCTATCCGACTAAACTATTGATCTAAACTATAATATAGTAATCTAATATAGCTTTTTGTCCTAGTTCTCTGCACTAAAATCTAATCATGCGCTGGGACAGTCCGCTGTATTATGTACTAACATGTACGATTCTGCCCAGATATCATATTTTTTCTTTTTACCTTCATGAATCATTATTTGTGCTTACAATTTGTATGCATGAATCCAAATCCCAGGCGTAATACCAACTGGACTGGCCTTTAAGAGTCTCCGTATCTTTGACTGTTCTAGCTATACCAGTTTTCTGCAATTTACGCTTATGGTTAATGTAATATTCTACGAAATGTATTTTGCATAAAAGTTTCCACTTTCACCTTATCCCCGTGAGAGCGTGGCAGTATTTTTGTGTCCCTGTAAAAAGGCAATATTACTTCACCTATTTAGCATGCAAACTCTAGGTTTATAGGGGCTTCTATGAGGGCGATCACGAATCTGGGTTTTGTTTGCTGCGTCGATTATTTGTATTCTAATGTGCACGCAGCTATTGCTTTACTTCCTCGCCCTCTGATAATGTTATTTACGCCTCACGCTATAAGTTGCAGACAAAGGATTACTCAATCACACTAATATTCATTCAGCTGGTAAGAACGGTAAGAGCACTGGCAAATTACATTTGATTCAATAAGTATTTATACCGTCATTATGTACCATTTATTACTGAGACTTAGTTGCACGTAATCTATGGGAAAAAAAAAAAAATATCGTCTTCGCGAACACAATAAGAGCCTATAAGTGTGTCTGATCTCACTGCTCTTTCGCCTGCCTAAACTACTCAACCTATACACAATAATTATGTCTGTATTCCTATAAAAATAATGCTCGCGTTTTTGCAAAAAGTCACCCAATGCCAATGAAATTTACGTTCTAACATGTCACGGTCTACATTTCAGCTCTTGATATTTTTCATGTATGTTGGATAAAAGTGTACAGCAAATATTCTAGTCTAGACACGTGTCATTTTGGACATAACGTGTTATCCTTTAATTACTCATACGTCATGGCTCCAAAACACGATCATTTAGTTAAATTACACCACTCCCTTTCTCAACGTTTTTTTTTGCGTATTAGCCCACAGAGGCAAGCCTGGAACAATTCTTCTTCAGAAAGCCTTTTACGATAGCTTTTTTTCGGATATTCCCAGTCTGTAACAGTTCTGTGCATGTTCTGAACGATATATGACAATTCCTATTCACATCCTTTTCTATCTCCTGTTGCTCCCTACTCTGATGTTGTTTGAGTATTTCCGTCTGGACTGTAATAGCTGCTCAATAACGCACATTTATAATATACACAGGGCATTATATCTATAGATTTTTTTTTTAAGTACTTAACCACAGGCAAGCCTGGAAAATTCTCATGCAGGACAAGCTGGTGTTATAAAGCGTTCTTATTCAATTCAGTCTAGTGTAACTGTGTGGTGACCTGCTTTACTCGCTTGCATGTAATAATCTTGCATACAATAGGAAACTATAATGGAAAATTAAGAGATAAGTTGGAAAAAATGGAAAAAATATAAAAGGAATAATTTTGGCTTAATTTCACAGTCAAAAGTCATGAGAATGTTTCTGGCTGTATCTGTTCTCATAAGGCACTACCGTCTTGATTATAAGCAAATGGTAAACTTTTCTCTGACTGTCCCCTCATTGGTCGTATTTTTATGACATACGGTAATGAATTTCGCAATAAATGTGTAAAATTTCTGGCTATACTTTTTTTAGAAATTATCTATAAAAACCCGTAAAGTAAAATAAATTCATTTATTAGATCGCTCACATTTTCCTTCCCAGGTCTCGCAATGACAATCCAGCTTGATTAGTTGTATGCAAAATCTAATAACTACGCGTGTAATTTGGTTTATTGCTCTCAATGGATTATCTATTTTCGACTGATTTGCACCACGAAGGGAACCCTCATTGTAGTCATCCTGGTTTTCTTTTCATTTATAATGTGGGGTGCAATAACATACGGATTCTCCCAGATAATAACTTTTACCAGTTTTCTAAGTGGCTAAAATGCACGTTTCACTCCAATGAAAAATAAGATCATGCAATCATTATTCGTGAATTTTTTTCCCAATTAACACCACAGGGAGGCCCTCTTGACTCAGCTATTTATTCATCTATAACGTTCTGTGAACCATATTGATTGAGTTAGATGTCATAGTTTTTAAAGGCGCCGCAAACTGGCGGGGTTTTGATCGCCTGCTTAGGCATAAAGAATCAATAACATGAAAAGTAAAGACTATAGAGCACAACAAAATTTTATAGATAGTAAGTAAGAAATATTCAACAATAACGACAATGTGCGATAAAAGAAAAGGGGGGGGGGCGAATTGGTCGTAAGTACATTTAAAAGACGAATACTAACGTGAAATATTAAAACATCCGTAAATCTTTTTATTATTATTAGAGTCTGATGATGATCCTACTTTAGAAGTTATTATGAGGTTATGAATTACGGTTATGAGTCGTGGACCTGTCTACGTATCCTTGTCCGTCACGTAAATAATTTGGTATATCAGTGACTTTTCATCGTAGTTTTATGGCTAACAACGATGATTTATAATAGCAAGGATGCGATCTGGTGTGTGTAGCGGGTTAGTAGACTTCGTTTTTTGTCTTCAGCGACTGTCCTAGCCATATCTCGCTTACTACCTTATTGATGGACTAATCTTTTGTCATGCACGTCTACTCTACTTTAATCCTTCAGCGACCGTGCTTGCGCGCATACACAGCGTGTTACCAATCCTTGGTTCCAATTAATCACCGGTCGAACAAGAAAGTGTTATCGTAATAGAATAAATACATGGATAGAGCAGACATGCTGGACAACGTCGCCATAGGCACAGGGGAATCCTAAGGCACTCTTGCGCGTCAATAGTGCCCACTAGACCTCCGAGAAATAATAGGCCGGGGTGGGTAGAGGGGCACTGTGTGTGTGACTGTAGCGCCAGGCGCCAGACCTGCCATCGCGCCTTGATTTTCTGAACCACAGTGAGCCGACGGATTCTTAGGTAGAACGGCGCGAGCACACGTACACGCATCGGAGGACCCGTATTTCCGTGAGGCGAGACCTTAGGGAGGGAAGGGAACAACTGATGGTTTCTTTTCCAGTTTGGACACGAATTCACTTTGGTGAGACAAAACATTTTTTTTTCTGTGAGTTTTAAATGTGTTTTTATTAATTTGCTAACCGTTTCTGTGTCGGCAAATCATTTTATAATAAAAAAATTGGCGACAACATGATTGAACAAAGAAATTGCAACCCAACCCCCTACATATACCTTCTCACTTAACCTTTTAACTTACACAAAAAAAAAGATTGTGGCAGAACGGTTAGCGATTCATTCAAACACATCAAACTCACCAAAAAAAATAATTCGTCCACCAAAGTGAATATGTCGTTCAAATGGAATATTATTACTAAATCGACCATTTTTGCGCCCTTGTCAACACTCTTCAAAGTCCTGGGAGGTTTCTTATTCTTCTCTTCTTGTCTTGAAATAGGTTCAATCTTTCGTTGCCTCGTTTCGAGTTTATTTTCTCATCTTCTTTTTCAATCTGTTTACCTCTCTTACCTTCCAATCTTTACACCTTGTCTGTCTTATCTTGGGTCACTATGCCTAACCCAAGCCAACAGTCTCTCATACTTTTCCTCTGGAGTCCCTTTCCGTTTTCTTCTCCCTTGTACAGTTTCTTGTTCCTCGCCTAGATCATTTCGCTCTCCTATCTTCTTCTCTTATCTCTTGAATCTTGAAATAGTCCTCTAGTAATCTAGACTACTTCGTACTGTAAATAGCGTGCTGACTGTTTATACGTATCCTTGAGACCCCCGTTCCTGCTGCGTCCCCAGATCTTTCTTGCCCTTTTTGCTATAAAAAAATCATATTGTGAGCCATAAAATTTACGAAAAGTCACTGAACATTACCGAAATTAGTTAGCGGGAAGCAAGGATACTCAATGAGGACCTCATATCTATAAAATACTGCTTATACTCACTAAAGAGCGTCTATGGTAGCCAAATTACCGTGGCAATACTCAGTTCTGGGTCTCAAGGGGTTAAGCCTCTCTACTTTTCCTTAGAATGTAGGCTAATCCCAGTCCCTATGTTTCATTCGCATATTCTACGAGATATAGAGAATCAAGTTATAATGCATTGCTCAACACTCTCATGATGTGCTGTACGAGACGAGACATCAAGGGGGATACATTGCCTTGCAATACGCTATGATAGCAGTGCCCAGAGTCTATGGGGAATGAATGGTGTCTAGACTCAAGCGTTGCTGCCAACCATCCTGTCTGGATGATGCTGTACCACGGAGACAATCGAATAAGGTAAGATGACATGCCTTGCTAATACTCACCCTATGATGGTTCGTCTGTACGAGAGAATGGAATGAATTAAAGGGTGCTAATGCCTTGCTATTGACCTGTGATAGCTGTACAGCGCGAGATGAAATAAGGGTGTTAAATGCCTCTGCTATCTCACATCCCTGTGATCGCTTGTACGGATGGAATATGTGATAATGCTTGCTAATATACCCTATGATAGATAGCCTCTCCATAGGACAATAAGCGGTTTTAATGCGCCCTTCTAGTACCCTTCTAGCATGCCATGTTCTGAGAGGGAATAAAGGTGTGTCACACATTCAGTCGTCTCCTTCGCTAATACCCTAGAAATAGCTGTACCCAGAGGGCTAAAGGGTGTTAATAACTTGCATACACCCTTGATGGCTGTGGCAGCGAGGGAATGAAGGGTGATAATGCCTTGCTAACACCCTATGTCTGTCGGCTGTGCGTAGGTCCAGTGGAATCAAGGGTGACAATGCCTTGCTAATACCCTATGATGGCTGTGGCACAAGAGGGAATAAGGGTAATAATGCCTTGCTAATACCCTATGAGTGACGCTGTTGCAGAGAGGGAATAATGGTGTAATCCTTGCTAACACCCTATGAGGGCTGGTGCGAAAGGGAATGGGTGACAAGACCTTGCTAAACACCATCATGATAGTATGTACAGAGTGTAGGGGTCATCATAGAGGTGACAATCGCCTTGCTAATCAGAACCCTATGATGCCGGCTTTGCAGAGAGGATCACAGGGTGTTAATGCCTTGCTAATCGCTTACCTACTCATGGTGCTGTGCAGCAGTGCGGCAAATAAGGTTGTTAATGCGCCTGCTTTTAACATCATAATGATGAGCTGTGCAGAGAAGGAGGTGAAAACGGGGGACTAATGGATGTTTCACAGGAATCAGTCGACTAATTAAATCGTAAGGTGGTAATGCCGGCGCTGGGCTACCGATGGATAGCAAAGTTGATAAGTTTCTGAAGGGCGTTTTGGCGCTAAAAAAACCTAACTTGGGTTATTATGGTAGTCTTACACGATTAGGCAGGAAGAGTTAAGCTCCAGCGGTACCTAACAGCTCCGCGTCTTGTGACCTCATCACGTATCACATGCCGTGAAGGCACGCAGGGGCGGGTGAGGTACCTCGCTTCACACACCTGTGCGCGTCGTAAGGCACACGGGCGGCTTGGTGAGGCCCTCGCTTCACACCGTGTCGTGAAGTACGTCTGGGGGCGGTGAGAGCTCCCTCCCCTCCTCAATAGACGTGCACGTGTGGAAGGACACGCAAGGGAATGTGAGAGCCAGCTGCAGCTTGTCACCCAGAGTGCCGTGGTGAAGGGCACGTACGGGGGCGGTGTGTAGTCGGCACCTCCTATCACAACCGTACTCGGTCGAAGGGCGGACCGACGATGTCAAGGCTGGATGCAGTCCCCTGCTGATACATGACCATGGCTGCATCGTGAAAGGCACTGCTGTGTGTCGCTCGGGTTAGACTGCACTGTGGTGGATCTAACTAGAGTCGGATGATCGCCACAGTGTAGGCGCTGCTTGTAGCCTGGTAGGGACCGGGCAGGGAATGTCGATTTTGAATTTTGATTTTACACATTCTTTATTCCCTCAATGTTCTTATAACCTGCCTCCAAACTGTCCGTAATATTTGAGGGTGCATGTAATGACGGCTATGATGGATTAGAGCAGCAAAGAGTACACCAGACATACCAGATGTGTCATCCAATCTTCTCAACTCTCACCTAATTGGTAGGCGGAGTGTGAGGCCCCCCTGCTCCCTGCACGTGAAGGCACCGGCGTGGGGCCTCGGTGAGGCCCTCTGTCGCGCCCTGCCACAGTGTTGGACGTGAAGCGCAGCCGCGGGGGCACAGGTGACGCTGCCCATACCCGTGCCCCTCTCGCCTGGTGCAGAGAGCACGCTTGGGTGCTGGTGAGAGCCCGTCCCTGCCCTTGACTGGCCGTGAAGGCACTAAAAGGGACGGGTGAGGCCCAGCCAAGCTTTCCCTGCGCCCTTTGCCGTGAAGGCACCTAGGGGCGGGGAGATGCCCTCACCTGCCAGGACACTTGGCCGCTGATCATAGAGCACGGCTGGGGCTGGTGAGAGGCCCTCGCCTATGCCCACTCATTATCCGTGAGGCTCACGAGATTGGGCGGTGAGGCCCTCCCTGCCCCGTGCCGTGAAGGCACGCTGGGGGCGGTGTCAGTGCCCTCACTCTGCCCCTTGCCGTCGTGAACAGGTACGCGGGGACGGGCTGAGGCCAACTCGATGCCCTTGGAGGCCTATGGCCGGAGCGAAGGGCATCGAGGGGCGGGTGAGGCCCTCCCATGCCCCTTGTGACGCGTGATGTGGCACGCTGGGGCTGTGAGGCCCTCCCTGCCCCTTCGCCGGTAGAAGCACGCTGGGGCTACGGTGAGGCCTCGCATCCGCTGCCTCCTTCGCCGGTGAAGGCACGCTGGGCTGGTGATCGCCCTCCCTGCCCCTTGCCGTGAAGGCACGTGGGGCGGTGAGGCCCTCCTCCTGCCCTTCGCCGTGAAGGCACGCGGGTGCGCTGAGCCCTCCCGTGGCACCTCCTTGCCTGAGGGCCGCTCCCTGGGGCCGGGTTGAAGGCACTACTCCCTGCCCCTTGCCTGTGAAGGCCCAACAGCTGGGGCGGGTGAGGCGCTCGCTCCCCTAGCCCCTTGCCGGTGAAGAGCACGCTGTGGGCGGGTGAGGGCACCTCCCTGCACGCCTTGCCGACGGAATTGGCACGAGGGAGGCGGGTGAGCTTCCTCTCCCTCAGCACCCTTCGCCGTGATATCGGCACAGCTGCGGCTGGCTGGAAGGCCCAGCTCCGATCCTGCCACCGTGCTGTGCCTCCAAGTCGCAAGCGGTGGCAATGACGGCCCTCCCCACCTCGTGCTGTAAAGGCATGCGGGGGCGGGTGAGGCTCTCCCTTCCAGTGGCCTGAAGGCACGGTGGTGCTGGTGAGGCCCTCCCTGCCTTGCCGTGAAGGCCGCGGGGGCGGGTGAAGCCCCCCTGCCCGGCCGTGAGGCACGCGGGTGCGGGGTGAGGCCCTCCACTATGCTCCGACGTATACACGAGAGAATAAGTGCGTGTCCTTATTATGCCTTTCTAATAACACTATGGATAGCTCGTATCAGCTACGAGGGAATGACCTGGGCGTGTAATGGCGACAGCCTTGCTACACCCTAGGAAGCAGTGCAGCGAGGGAATAAGGGGTTTTAAGGCCTGCTAATACCCTATGATCCACTTAGCTCGGTACAACCCGGGGTGGGAGAAGGATAAGGGTGAAAATGCCTTGCTACCTTACCCTAAGATAGCAGTACAGAGAGGATCAATAAGTGGTGTGCATATGTATTTCACCTTGCTAATGCATCCTTTTGATAGCTGTACAGAGAGTGGGCAATCAAGGTAGTGTTATATATGGCATTGCTAATGGACCGCTATGCATCAGCTGTGCAGACCGGGACGAGTAAGGGTGTTAATGCAAGCCTTGCTACTCATAGCATTATGATAGCTTACATAGAAGGAATAGAGCGGTGTATACTGCTTTGTGCTTGGCTATAATCCATCCTTTGATAACTCCGTGAGGGCATGATAAGGGTGACAATGCCTTGCTACACCAACTCAAAAGGATGTGTGTCAGAGAGGGAATTAAGGGTGTTAATGCTTGCTCACCATCACTGGCATGATCGCTGTGTCTGACGAGAGGGAATAGGGTAACAATACCTTGCTAACACCCTATGCTAGCTGTGCAGAGAGGTAATAAGGGTGTTAATTTTCCTTGCAAAAACCCTATTGATTGCTTCTGCAGAGAGGAAATAAGGGTACAATGCATTGCTAACACCCTATGGATGGCTTGTGCAAGAGGGAATAAGGGTGTTAATTTGCCTTGCTAATACCCTATGATAGCTGTGCAGAGAGGGAATAAGGGTGACAATGCCTTGCCAACACCCTATGATGCTGTGCACAGAGAGGGATGAATAGCGGCCGTGATAATACCTTGCTAACACCCTATGATGGCTGATGCAGTGGGCTGGGATAAGGCTGTTAATCCGCCTTGCTAATACCCTATCGCTAGCTGTCGCAGGAGAGCGGAATAATGGGCTGTTAATGGACCATTGTTAATACCCTAAATGGAATATAGCTGTGTGCACGGCTCAGACAGGGAATAAGTGGTCTTAATTTGCCTTGCTAACCGCAACTGCACTAGTGTGATGGCTGTGCGAGAAGAGGGAATAAGGCGTGTAACTACTGCATCGCTGCGAATGACCCTATGATGGGCTGTTAGCAGTAGAATGGGATAAGGGCATGTTAATAATCGACCTTTGGCTAACTAACCACTGTTGTCTTGCTGTGCAGTCAGAAGAATAATGTGACGAGGTAGTGCCTGCTAACACCCTATGATGGCTGTTGCAGAGAGAGAAAAATGGTGACAATGCCTTGCGAACCCTATGATGGCTGTACAGAGAAGGAATGAGGGTGTTAATGAATCCTTGCTAATACCCTATGATGGCTGTGCAGAGAGGGATAACGTTGTTAATGCCTTGCTAACACCCTATGATGGCTGTGGCAGAAAAGGAATAAGGTGACAATGCCTTGCTAAACACCCTATGATGGCTGTGCAGAGAGGGAATAAGGGTGATTATTGAATTGCTAACACACCCTCACCTGATTGGCTGCCGCAGAGAAGGGACTAGAGGGTGAAAATGTCAAACCCAAAACGCCACACCCCCCTTGCTACACTCTATATAGCTGTGCGACTAGCAGGGAATCCAGGTGACTCAGCCTGCTGTGCTATACTATGACCCATAAGTAACGGGCTGTGCGAATAACATAACGGGTGACATGCAGCTATGCTAATGGCCGACCCTTTGATCGCTGTGCGCGGATCATGGAATAAGGTTAGGACAATGCCTTGCGTGTACTTGATCCCTCTCAATGATGGCTGTACTCGGAGAATTGAGTGGTGAATACAAGGCGGTTAATGCCATGCTCGTACCCGACTTGATGGATGTGCAGTGAGTGAACTAAGGTGACAATTGCCTTGCTAACACCTGTGATTGAGTTTGTGCAGAACGAGACGGAATAAGGGTTACAATCGAGCCCCAATTGCTGATAATACCGGCTTGTGAGCTGAGCAGCAGAGACGACTAAGGGTGTTAATTAATAGCCTGCTAACACCCTATTGAGTGGCTGTGCAGCTATCCCGTCCACCCTACGCCTCCCGCCACCCAAAGTATCATGGATGGGATGCAGTGCGGATGCAAGACGAACTGCTCGACCAATCCGCTGCGCTGCCGCTGAGCTGTCAACGGCCTGCAGACTCCCTTGTTCGGAAGAGGGAATAAGGCTGTTAATTCCTTGCTACTACCCTATGATGGCATCTGTCGGAGAGGGAATAAGGGTGACATGCCTTTCTAATACCCTAGCTGATGGCCTGTTGCACGCAGGGGTAATAAGGGTGACAATGCATGTGTCTCAACACCCCTATGATGGCTGTGCAGGAGGGAATAATGGGGACAGTGCCTTGTTAACATCGCTATGATAACTGTTGCAGAGTGTAGGCAGATGAAGGGTGGTAATCACCGAGTGCCAGTTGCATAGATACGGCCGCTATGATGTAGCTGTGCAGAGAGGGAATGAATGCTGTTAACTCGTCGTTGTTAAATGGCGTACCACTGACGTGATGGCTGTGCGAGAGGGAAATAAGGGTGACAATGCCTGCATTACGATTACCCTATGATGCTGTACAGTCGGAGGGAATATTAGTGGTGTACAATCGCCTATAGCTACACACCCTTATGATGTGGACTGTGCAGCGCAGGTGACATGACTAGGCTGTTATAACGTCAAGTTGCTAATACCCTATGGATTGATTTTTTGCTGTCTTGTGTGTATGCTAAAGGGAATAAGGTGACAATGCCTTGCTAACACCTTATGAAGGCTGTGCAGTAGGGAATAAGGGTGACAAGCCTTGCTAACACCCTATGATATTGTTATTTTCCAAAATACCGGAGAGACTCGGGCTTCGGTTTGTTTTAAATCTTGGGTTCGGGATTAATACTCGGTGTGCACATTCGGGCGGAAAAAAGGCTTTCGCTTTCACCTTAGGTGAAGGAAGTATTTTGAGGGTCTTATCCTAAGCATTTTTCAGTGAAATAACCCTGTTCTACTGTCTAATACGCAATAATTGTACCCACCCATTGCACAAATTCGTTAATTAAAGTGTGTCCTAAGAACAATTGTTTTGTTATTTTACTTTTTTTTACCTAAAATTAAAATTTTTAGTTTTTAATTATTAAGACTCAGGCTTAGGCCAAAAATTATTCCCCTTGTATATTTTTCCCCAATTTTTTCCACTTTATCTCTAATTTCCATTATAGATCATAATCCGAACATGATACCCCACGGAGTACTCAATAACATTTTATGCACTCGTAATAATCTTCAAATTTGAGTCAAAACGAGGTCTCTACGACGTCTGGTCTCATTCTGCAATTTTGGTAATTGCAATTTTTTGCCAAATTGCCAAATTGTCAAATTGCGCGAAAACTTCGACCCGCCCCCCTAAACGTGCCGGTTGACCCAACTAGATTCGAAGAGAGAAAGACGATTTTCGATTCAGCGCACAAATGCTTAGAGGATAAGACCCTCAAATCTACTTCTTGAACAACAAACTAAGGTGAAGCGAAAGCCTTTTTCCGCCCTAAGACACTGACCCGACTACTTAGAATTTCAGTTTAGGATAACATTTGGTCCAGTAAATCATGTGAGCTCATCTGTAAGTAGCGGTTTCTCCGTCATTGTATGTGCTTAATTAGGCCTACTAACTCGTTGATAACGAAGTTGGCAAAAATTATAACAGAAATTTAGATCGTAGTAACAATTCTATTCATCGAGATCACTGACGGACAGAGTGACGTGGAGCCACATAGTATCTCCTCTTCACGTGAAGAAGACTTCTTCATAGCATTAGACTCCTATAGAACAGGTAGGTTTTACTTTATTTTTGTGCTTAGTTCAACCATCCCATCAGCACCCTTATATGCTAATAAAACGGCTGCAGTGTGCAGGAATCACGTGATTATAATATTTTTTAAAGAAAAACCATGTATTTGGCCAATTATATTTATCGTTCAAATGCAGCAATCGTATGGCTAACTAAAAATAAAAAAAAACAAGAAAAATACCATGGTTCACCATTCATACATAATGGACCCTTCTCCATTCTCATTAGAACATTTCACCAAAGGTGCGTGCGTGCGTGCGTGCGTGCGTGCGTGCGTGCGTGCGTGCGTGGTGCGTGCTTGCGTGGGGCGTGCGTGCGGCGTGCGTGCGTGCGTGCGTGCGTGCGTGCGTGCGGGCGGGGGGGGATGCGTGCGTAGCGTGCTTGCGTGCGTGCGTGCGTGCGTGCGTGCGTGCGTGCGCTGGTCGCTTGTCGTTTCTGGGTCAGCGGCGTGCGTGCGTGCGTGCGTGCGCCGTGCGTGCGTGCGTGCGTTCGTGCGAATGGCGTGCGTGCCGTGGCGTGCGTGCTTGCGTGCGTGCCGTGCGTGCGTGCGTAGCGGTGCGTTGCGGGTGCGTGCGTGCGTGCGTGCGTTGCTTGCGTGCGTGCGTGCGTGCGTGCGTGCGGTTGCGTTCTGTTTGCGTGCGTGCGTGCGTTGCTGCGTGCGTTGCGTGCGTGCGTGCGTGCTGCGTGCGTGTCGTGCGTGCGTGCGTGCTTGCGGTGCGTGGCGTGCGTGTCGTGCGTGCGTAGCTTGCGTGCGTGCGTGCGTGTGCGTGCTTGCTTGTTTGGTGTGTTATGTCCCCACACATGGTCTTTGTTCAACATCAGATTCGGACTCAGGCTATGCGCCACGTTTTCAATCACCCTCTGCCGTGCGAACTTGGAGCTCATTATTAGCAATCTAAGGGTAATGCTGGGACCTCGACACAGCCACCACCCCCATCCCCGTTCTCAAAGGTAACGAAACTGCCCGATTTGTCAGTGAAAAATCCCCGGAGCAGCGAGGATTCGACCGGCTACCACAGAATTGGCAAGGATAGCACGCTATCAACCTGACGATCGCACGGTGGTGTGTGTGTGTGTGTGTGTTGTGTGTGTGTGTGTGTGTGTGTGTGGTGTGTCGGAGTGGGCACCTCAAAACGAAAATCCACTTCCGCTAACGCACTTCCGCATATCCTAATCCTTAATTAGTACATTCCGCAACCGCAGGTCCCAAATTATAGTGCCATTCGCAAACCAATTACTTGATATTTTCCCTGCATAAAGTGCAACATACAGGTATAGCACTTTGTAGTAGTAAATTAACTAATTATTTACTAAATCACAATATGTAAATTAAAATATATAGAAGTAATTGTTTTCATACTTATTCCTCAGCACCCCACAGATTTTATAACTTAAATTTCATCTGCCTTCCATATTCCATCCTCCCTCCCGTGATATTCCTCCTCATTCTGGGGAGAAACCCTGCTCTCGTCCTAGCAGCAATAAAAGCCGACCGTCAGCCACTCCTGCAGAAGTGGTTGAGGGTGGATGAGTGTCATAAGTGACCAATGGAGTACGCTGCGTGCTTTGTCCTGTTGGCGTTTGCGTCCATATTTTTTATTTTCCTCAGTTTGCCTGCTCTGTACAGGGAACTTATCCCGCCATGTATGGAGCTTGTATCTCACGTGTGGCTTAGAATCGACTGAGACCGCTGTCCCTAAGCGGTACAGTAAAAAACTTTCGTCTTCATCAACTCTCTTCCTCTGACCGCCCTGTCTTCAATCTTAAATCACCGCTGCAATGCTAACTTTTAATTGCTATCATCTACCATACAATGTTATGCTAACTGCTCTTCTGACATGTTAATTGCATGCCTCCTCCCCTCCCGCGGTTTCGCTGCACAGGCTTTCTTCTCATTCGTATATAGATTTTGCCCATCTTACTACTGCAAGAGTTACCATATAATTGTTCGTTATAATCCCTTTTCAGCTTGTAAAAAACTCTAGAAACTTTTCCTTCCTGCTTCTATTTTTCTACCCTCCTACGAGTTTTTTTAAGAAGAGAAAGTATCAAGACACCTCCCGACCTAAATTGAGTCCAAGTCTTTTCTTTATTGTCTTACTGTTTTCTTTATGGGACTGAAAGCTAGCGGGCTTATTAATGTATTTTTTCTTCTCCATTGTCTAGCCCTTTTTTGATGGACGTAAAAAAACATCGTGCGACAGAGACAGAGGCGGCACCAATTTGTTTGCGCAGGACGAAGAACGCGATAATAGCACCCTGGCCCTGTCCGGTAACAAAGGATTAAGGCTGTCCGCCTTAACTACTGCGACGCACTAATTCACCCCACACAATCCTTGCAGTAATACTTTGCCCTAAAGCACGAGTTTTATAGTCACTGTAGCATATTACTTGTCACCACCAACATACATACACTTACACACCTCTGGGTATGCTCGCCGTGTCCGTATCACTGGTATATTCCACCAAAAACCTCCCAAGTCCTCCGGAGCCGGCCTCACAACACGTCCAACCTCTGACCTCCCTCTCCTTGCTCATACCATGCGCTTAAGATATGCAGAATGTGTTCATACAGATTGATAGTTGGGTCAGTTTTTCTAATATATCCTGTGGTATTTCAATAATCCCGATTGAGACCACACGATATGTGAAGGCATGACTAAGTCAGCAAGGAATGCCCTGATATCCACCCAAACTCTTGTAGGTTTAGTAATTACAGGAAAGGAATGAATAATATAGAATCATTTTAATAATTCATTTACGCTTTTGTCTGTAGGCTTAAGAAGATTTATGTTCAGGTTTCCCATTAAGTAAGTAGGAAGGTTTGATTTGGAACTGTAGATTCTAAAAGTTGTTCAAGGTTTTTGACATAAAATCCTGTATGCTTGCATTAGGTGGTCTATAGAGAACCCCAACCAAAAACTTTACATCGTTTTCAGTGCACTGTACGAATAAGGTTTCTATTATATGTGTGGGAGTTGTAAAGAGATATCTAGATGAATTCCCCTGTGAATTTTTCTTAATAATAAAAGGCCACGCCACCGCCTGTAGTAATTTGTTATTGAAATTGTTTATATCCATTTAAATAGTATAGTGAAGAGAGTCTAGACTGTAACTGAATTCGCAGCATTAGAGCCCTCGCGTGTTCCGCAAAACCAATACCTCAACCATTTCCTCGCGGCCTTATAGGTCGATAATTGCGAGCTTTGAATCCAAAAAGGCCGTTGGTTAATGAGGTTATTTAGGAGGGTTGTTTGATCTCCAAGAGGAAATTACAGACTTCTTTTCTTAATTACCTCTCCAATCATGAAAAAAAGTAAAATCAAATGGGCTCGTGCTCGGGAGGGTAAAAAATATGGGAATTGTGAGTTTTTTCATTTAAACCTCTGTAGTTGCTGTTCAGAAACATTTGTTTCCTGGAGCCTGTATGGGGATGAAAGAATAATATCACAAAGTAAGTGAGATTTTCTGGATCAGAATACGTGTTGTAAAAGCTGACATACAAGATGTCACAATAGTAAATAATCTATGTAGTCCATTTGAGCGTTGGCTTATTCGGGTAATTCCCTATCTGCGGCTCTGTCCAATTCACGAAATTGGTAAAGTAATCGGATTAGACCCTAAGCGAAAAACATAGCCCTCACTCTCCATCACTCCTCCCCGCAGGAGCTTTATGGGGGGAATGGTGTAACTATTATATATATATTATATATATAATATTTTATATATCTATATTATTTTTAATATATATAATATATATATCTTTCTTCTCTCTCTTTTTCAACATTTTGTTTTTTTATGTAAATGAGACCTTTCTAAATGTATGACTTTATAATTTATTTTACAGTGTTTCGTTTTTTTTTCCGCAGCACCTTGAAGTAAAAGTAAAGGTGCCTATTTTTTGTTTTAGGGGGGGCGGCCGCGAGGAAGTGGCTTTTGGGTGTCAAAATGACGTAACATCGAAAACCTATTTTAAAGTATTTGGTATTTGAAAAAAAATCCCCATTATTTTTTTTTAAAAAAATAACTGAAAACACTGAAATCCTTATTTAAATTTAAAATCTATACAGACTTTTTGAGTCCATTAAAAAATTGGTCAAAAATTTTGATAACAAAAGAGATTTGTGTTGTAACGATGTGGCAGTGCGTCGCATAAATTCCCCTCCAGACAACGCCCAAGCGACTAAAAAATTTTTTTTTCGACATACATTAGATATGTTTCTTGATATTCGTTTTAATCAACCTTAGTAGGTCCTTGGGCAATTCGCTTCACATTAGGGGGGAAGAAATTTTGGGGGTTATCCTAAGCTTTTTCCCGCTGAACCCAAAAAATCTAGTTGGGTTCGTTGCGGTAAGTTTGGGGGCGCTTTTTTCAATTTGGCAATTTGGCAATAAAATTGGAAATTACAAATTGCAGAATGAAACCGACGTCGTAGAGACCGTTTTTGGACTCAATTAAACTTTAAAGTGCAAAAAAAGTTTTTTAGTACTCCGGGGTTTGTATCTGTTCGCATTATAAACTATAAGGGAAAATTAGAATAAAGTGGAAAAAAAGGGAAAAAATATAAAAGGAAAATTTTTTGGCCCTAATTTCACATAAAAAGTCATGAAAGGGTTTCTGGCTGTTCTTTCTCAAAAAGGGCACTCCCGTCTGATTAATAAAAAAGGGTACTTTTCTTGACTGCCCCCCTCAGGTCGTATTTTAACATACGGTAAAAAAATTTTCGAAAATAAAGAAAATTTTCTTTGGGCTATAATTTTAGAATTACTAAAAACCCGTAAATAAAAAATTTTCATTTATTATATCCACATTTTCCCTTCCCAGGTCTCGCAAAAAAATTTTGTGTCATTTGCGGTCAACAAAACGGAGATGTGGCCTTCGACCCGGACGCCCAAGGAGGATGTTGGGAGTATCGGGCCCAAGGGGGCTTCGGGCGAATTCGAGAGCCCCAGGGGGGTCCTTAGAAGGCGTTTGGGTCGTGGCCCCGACAGTGCTTGTTTAAAATCCCCCCCCAAATTCGCGACAGTAGGCCACCGTCCTTTCCCGGGGGTTGTTCCAGATAAAGATGGGGCGCACTGACAAAAAATCGAGGAACTGGAAAGGAAAGTCTCTTAAGACGAAGAGGGAAGGATCAGGACTGCGCAGAAAAAGCCCAGGGGAAGTCCGCATCGTCACCTCCCAAAATACATTAAAAAAACGCTGGCAAAAAAGCCAAATTTTTCAATCGGAGGGAAGCAGGTGTTTGTCAGGGGATCCTCAGACTTCACTCGGCGCCTGCTCTCGCCCCCCACTCGACACAGTCTGGCCTTCGACCTCATCTCCAACTATGAGCTTCCCTGTTCCCTCGCCCTTTTTACGACCGGGCCCACCCGCGGGTCACGACAAAAAGTCCCCTTTTCTCGGGGTTCTGGAAAAAGATGAACGGCGGTCTCCACGGCCTCGCAAACCCCTTCATCCTCTCCGTGCTGTCCTCGACGGATGGCTATCCTTCCGACCCCTTTTTCCGGCTCAGCAAACTTTAAGGACCTGGTTGGATCCCCCCTGCAGAGAGTTGCCCACTGGGTGTTGGCTACGGGGAGTTCCCTTGTCTTTGACGGTACGACATCGGGGCGCCCCCAAAGACAAGACGAGGGGAAAAGCGAGCCCCATGGAGGGTGATTCGACACCAAGCAGCGACGGGATCAAAGTGGAAGACCATGGCTAACATCTTTCCACCAAAAAACAACAAGACCATGCCTCTTTTCATTGCCCCCAAAAAACCAGCAATTTTTTATGGGGGGAAAAGCGTCGTCTGCGGGGCGCGCAAAGCCGTGGGAACTTTTGGGCGGGGCGGAGCCCAAATTCGCTTAGAACAAAAGGGCGGATATAAGATGATATTCATCTCTCCAGCTGACAAAAAATTGGAGGCAACCGTAGTTTTCTCCGGACACGACGTCCTCGCCTCCTCCTCCCGCACTTCCCCAAAATACCTCCCCCCACGGGGCCCCCAGCTTGGCAAACGACTTTTTAACGTTCAGCTCATCCCGGAACTGGGGTCTCACGCGGATGTGATCACGTCCTTCCACCGACTGGTTCGACACCACTTGCGCCCTCTTTAGGAAAAGGGAAGTTGCAAAACTTTTTTTGTGTTCCAGGCGGCCGACCAAAGGCAACCCTCGACGCTTTGGGGACCTCCAACCGGCCCTGTCCCCTGAAAAGAAGAGAGCCCCGGCTTCTGTGCCGATTCGTGAGCAGAATTTCGGATATATCTCTCTTTCGCAGGCGAGGTTTGGAGGGACTTCAAAAAGAAGGTTGGGTCCGCACTGGCCCCTCCGACATCAACGCCCCACCCCACTTTCAGCCCAGTAAAAACCCTCGTCTGGGAGGGGGCTGTGAAGAAGGATTGGGACCCCCACCCACCAAATACGGCCCAGGACCAAACCTGGGCCTATCCCCTTTTCCCCCCCCCTCCCGCCCCCAAAGTATCATGGAGGGATGCAGTGCGGATAAGACGAACTGCTCGCCAAACGCGCCCCTGTCAACGCCTGCGACTCCCTTTTTCGAGCTTGCGATTGCTCCCCCCAGATTTGGGATCAACGACAGGGGGATGGCTGAAAACTCGATGGGGTAGCGACTAGATATTCGATTTTTTTCAAATGGAAAGCTCGTATCGCAAGTAAGGGATTTTTTTTTTTTTGTTCTAAATTTTTTATTTTTTCCCAAAAATCCGGAAAGGGGACTCGGTTTCTTGTTTTAAATTTTGTGTTCTGGATTAATACTCGGGGCACTTCGGGCGGAAAAAAAGGGTTTTGCTTCACCTTAGGTGAAGGAAGTATTTTGAGGGTCTTATCCTAAGCATTTTTCAGTTGAAATACCCTGTTCACGCATAATTGTACCCACCCTTGCACAAATTCGTTAAATTTAAAAGTGTCCTAAAAAATTTTTGTTATTTTATTTTTTTACTAATTAAAATTTGTTTTTAAATTTTTAAGAAATCAGGCTTTTAAGGGCCCAAAAATTTTTCCTTTTAAATTTTTTAAAATTTTTTTTCCCCTTATCTCTAATTTTCCATTATAGATCGTAATCCCAACAGATACAAACCCCGGAGGAATCAATAACATTTTTTTGCCTTTTTAAAAAAGCTTCAATTTGAGTCCAAAAAGAGGTCTCTACGACGTCTGGTTCTCATTCTGCAATTTGTAATTGCCAATTTTATTGCCAAAATTTCCAAAATTTCAAATTGCGCGAAAACTTCCCCCTAAAAAATGACCCAACTACATTTTTTGGATTCAGCGGCACAAAAAAGCTTTTGGATAAGACCCTCAAAAAACTTTCCTTCACCTAAGGGAAGCGAAAGCCTTTTTTCCCCTAAGGACCCACACATTAAAAATTTTAGTTTTTAAGGGGTAACATTGGTCCCCGTAACTGTGGCTCATCTGAAGTAAGCGGTTTTCTCGTCATTGTATGTCTTAATTAGGCCTATATTGATACGAAAGTTGGCAAAAAATTTTAAAAAGAAAAAGATCGTGTACAATATCTTTCTCCGAGATCACTGACGGCAGATGACGTGGGCCACATGTAACCTCTTTAGTGAAAAGACTTTTTCATAGAATTTTAAACCCTACAAAGGGAGGTTTTCATTTATTTTTGTGCTTATTCAACCCCACCATCACACCCTTATACGTATAAAAACGGCTGCCGTGTCAGGGAAACCGTATTATTATTTTAAACATGTATTTTGCCAATTAATTTTGCGTTCAAATGCCCAAATCGTATGCTAACTAAAAAAACATACCATATTTTTCCAAATTTATACATAAAGGACCCCTTTTTCCTTTCCTCTTAGAAAATTTCACCAAAGGTGCGTGCGTGGTGGCGTGCGTGCGTGGGGGTGCGTGCGGGCGTGCGGGGTGCGTGCGTGCGTGCGTGCGTGCGTGCG
>JACEEZ010000443.1:0-31653 GCA_016584305.1 Chionoecetes opilio
AAAACCCCCCAAAAAAAAAAGTTTTTTTTTTCATTTAAAGAGGGCAGATATCAATACAAGCAAAATTTAATTAGTTTTTCCTTTGATTTTTCGTTTTTGATAAACAATAAACCATGAAAAATTTAAGGCAATAAAAAATTCTCTCTCCCGCTCTCTCTCTCTCCGACCGCCTCTCTCTCTCTCTTCTCTCTCCTCCTCTTTTCCTTCTCTCTCTCCTCTCTTCTCTCTCTCTCTCTCTCTTCTCCGGAAAAGAGAGAGAGAGAGAGATATAAGTGAAGAGAGATGAGTGAGGGGAAGCGAGTAACCAAAAAAACTTTTAAATTATTTCCCTCTCTCTCTCTCCTCTCTCTCTCTCTCTCTCTCCTCTCTCTCTCTCTCTCTTTTAAAATTATATATGAAATATATATATAATATATAATATAGAAATAAATTATTATATAATATATATATTATATATATAATATAATTAATATATATATATATAATATATAAAAGAGAGAGAGAGAGAGAGAGAGAGAGAGGGGAGGAGAGAAGAGAGAGAGAGAGAGGGAGAGAGAGAGAGAGAGAGAGAAAAGAGAGGGGAAGGAGAGAGAAATTTTAAAAAAGGTTTTTGGTTATCTCATATCTCTTTCATTCTTCTCTCTCTTTCACGGGGGAGAGAGAGAGAGAGGAGAGAGAGGGGGAGAGAGAGAGAGAGAGAGAGGAGAGAAAAGGGGGAGAATTATAAATTTTTTTTGGTTACTTCAATCCTCACTCATCTCTTTCATTATCTCCCTCTCTTTTTTACGGAGAGAGTGAGAGAGAGGAGAGAGAGAGAGAGGGGCGGCGGAGAGAGAGGGGGGAAGGAAAAAATTATTTATTTAACCTTAATGTTTGAGGGTTTATTGTATGTATCAGAAAACGAAATTTCAATGGAAAGAATTTAAATTCTGTTTGTATTGATATTGCCATTTTATAACCTGTCCCACAAATTATACTGACGACGAGTTTTAAGTGAATGTTAATTTCTTTCATATTTTCAGAGTCATAATGACCTTTTTTTAAGGGTTTTTTACTTTTTTATGTGATAATCTTTAAAACAAACAACGAAGATAACAGTCTACCCTTTTTAAAATGTAAAACATAAATTATACGCGGGGTAATGCCTTGAGAACTTCCCCAGGTTGGGTGAACGAGGAGGGCCTTTGGGACCAAAATGGCGCCCACAAATCGAGTTGTCGTATCTATTAATAAGGATTTAGGGCACACGACAATACGGTCATGCACCGTCTTCGTCTGTCCCTGACCCCCACTGCCCCGGTGCATGAATGTTCGGAGGGCTATTGAACATTTCTGGGCAGTGTCCGCGCTCCACTCCCCCCCGTGTAGTGTACAGTCTCAATCATCGCCCCTGAACGTCACCACCTTTTTACCCGCCCACCCTGCGGCGGGGGCGGACTCCACCCCCCCCCGGGAACACGCCCTCATCCCCCCACCCCAAAGGGAAAATAGAGGACCTATATTCCTTTGGGTCACCTGTGCCTTCCTGAGGAGGAAAGGTAATACCCCCGCGGAAACTATAGGCTCACCCGGGCTATGTGTTTCCCCCAAAGGGGTCCTCGCAGCCCCAAAACAAGAACAAGATCCCAAACAAGATCAAGATCAAGATCACACGTACACCGTGCCTTGGTACCAGCCCGGGACAGAGGCCTAACAAGGTCACAAACCCCAAGGTCGCGAATAAGGGCATTTGTTTCTTTTATGCCCTTTCTGACGGGCAATCGTAGGGTAGTCGTTCGTTTTAAAAAGTGTTTTGTCACCAGTAGTTTTACACCAAAACTTTTTTCGAGTTACAGGAAACCCTGGCGTTTGACACTCAGTCAGGTTTAAATTTATTTCGAAGAGTTACGAAACGACACCAGGTAGAAAAAAAAACTCAAAAACATGTACGAAACAACTGACAAAACCTGGGTAGAAACAATTGTGTCGAAACCCTGTGATTGTTGTTGTGCGGCTTGTTTTTTTTTATTGTGAGTTTATGCCTTTTTTGGGGGAAAAAACCAGTATGACGCGCAAATCCCGCCATTGTAACCTACCGTAGAAACAGATAGTCGCCAGCTGCCTAATGCGCCAGCCGCGGTAAAACTTTGGGGAAAAAGTCCTTACCCATCTTATTTTTTCCCCCTAAGGCAACGCCTGGGAACGGCGGGAAAAAGGGGTTTTGGGTGGGGAAACAGATTAAGGATTTTTTGGTCCCCCAAAAAAAAACAAAAATCACTAATGTAAAAATTTAAACCCAACCCAAAACCCTTTAACCCCAAAGTTACCCAACCAAAACCAAACCTTAACCACAAAGTATACCTAACCAACCCAACCTTTAAACCCCAAAGTAACCTAACGAAAACCCAACCTAACCTTAACCACAAAGTTACCTAACCCCAACCTAACCTAACTTAACCACAAAGTTACCTAACCTAAACCAACCTAACCTTAAAACCCAAAAATACCTAAAACCCAAACCTTTGCCACAAAGTTAAAATAAAATAACTTAACCTAACCTTTAAACCAAAAGTATACCTAAACCCAACCTAACTGGGCTTAAAAATTTTTTTTAGGCACCTCATATTCATAGCGGCCCTGTGGGTTTAAACCAAAGGGAGCGCACGCGGAACCTTACAATGGAAGTACAATAAGCAACAAACAGGCGGTAGTTTTATTTTAGTCAAAGCCGGAAGGATGAGTTCCAAAGTATTTCCATTTTAACATAAAGGTAAGAATTTAACGCTAGAATTATTTTTAACGTTTTTTCCCCAAACTTGGCAATCCCCGGAATTGGGCACTTTTTGGAATTTTCCCAGTTTTGAAAAGTCCCCCCTGTCCACTAGGTTTGGTTGTGAATAACGGGGGGGTCGAGGGGGGCGGAGCCCCCCCGTTAGGTTAGGTTAGTGCACAGCACGGGAAGTCGAGGGGGGGCGGGCGGAGTCGGAGCGGACCCCCCCCCCCCCCCCCCCCCGTTGTGTTATGTTAGGTTAGTGCACAGCACGAGGGGCTCGAGGAGGGGTGTTAGGTTAGGTCTGTAGTTTTGTCATCTTAGAATAGAGGCTGAACCTCCTATCTTCTTATAGCCAACAAGTTTGGAGACATGGTGGAAATCGGGGTTTTTGGGTGGGGGAGCACACACTTAAGGGAAATAATATTATGGCCTCGATAAAGTCTACGAAACTATGGAAATTTCCCTAGTTTAGGGATTTTTTGTTTGGGGGCCATATTTCCCTTGTGTGTGTTGTTTTAGGGTGGGGGGCACACATAAAAGGGAAATATGGGCCCCGATAAAGTCTATGAACTAGGGAAATTTCCCTAGTTTAGGGATTTTTTGTGGGGGAGGTGCCATATTTCCATTATGTGTGCTCCCCACCAAACATTTTTTTGGGGGGCCATATTTCCCTTATGTGTGTGCACCCCCCCCCAAAAACCCCGTATTCCCGCGGTTCCCCGGGGTTGTTGGCTATAACAAGAAGAAGAAGATACGGGGGGGACCCCTTGTTCTAAAGTTTCCCCAATGTTCCCTAACCAAACTTTTCCCAACAAAACCCTAAAAAAAACTTACCCTTTTACCAAAACTAAAAGGTTTCCCCGGTCATTTGCCCCACGTAAAATTCGACCAAAAGACATTTCGTCCACATGTAGGAAATTCATCCACTTGAAAGAGCCCCGTCCATTATAACCTGTTTTTTCCTGTGCAAAAGCTAAAAAAAAAGGGGGGGTTTTTCGCAATTCGAGGAGTGATCAAAATTTTTCTAAAAAACACTTTAGACGTTTTTGAGGGGGAAAAAAAAACAGGGTTACCATTCCGCGGGAGTTGGCGGTCCTCACCCCTCGCAGTTTTTTTCGGCAAATTTACGATTAGGTATTCCCGCGTTTTCGAGGCGAAAAATTGTTTTCTGAATAGTTTTTGTGTTTTGAATAAAAACTGGCATTTTTTTTTCCAAGAATTTTTGTTTATAGGTTTGTGTGGGGCCCCCGCCCCCCAGCCCCCCCCCGCAAATCTTGTTCTGTTTGCATGCAGTGTTTGTTATGGGTTTGGGGGGGCCCCCCCCTCCCAGCCCCCCCCGCAAATTTGTTCGCTTGCACTGCAGGTTTTTTTTATAGGTGTGGGGGCCCCGCCCCTCCACCCCGCCCCGCAAATTTTTTTCTGTTTTGACTGCAGTAGTTTTTTTTATAGGTGGGGGGTGCCCCCCCGCCCCCCCCAGCCCGCCCCGAAAATTTTTGTTCTTTTTTGACTGCGTAGTTTTTTTTATAGGTGGGGGGGTGCCCCCCCCGCCCCCTCCCAGCCCCCCCCGCAAATTTTGTCGTTTTTGCACGCAGTAGTTTTGTTTATAGGTGTGGGGGGGCCCCCCCGCCCCTCCCCCCCGCCCCCAAATTTTTTCGCTTGCACTGCAGTATTTTTTGTTATAGGTGGGGGGGGCCCCGCCCCCCCCCCTCCCAGCCCGCCCCGCAAATTGTTTGCTTTGCAGCAGTTTTTTGTTTATAGGTTGGGGGTGCCCCCCCCGCCCTCCCACCCCGCCCCGAAAATTGTTTGCTTTGACGCAGTAGTTTTGTTTTAGGGGGGGGGGCCCCCGCCCCCCCCTCCCAGCCCCCCCCGCAAATCTTGTTCTGCTTTGCACTGTTTTAGTTTTTTTTATGGGTGGGGGGGGCCCCCGCCCCTCCCCCCCAGCCCCCCCCCAAAAATCTTTTCTGCTTTGACTGCAGATTTGTTTATAGGGTTTTTGGGGTCCCCGCCCCCCCCCTCCGCCCCCCCCGCAAATCTTGTTCTGCTTTGCAGCAGTAGTTTGTTATAGGTGTGGGGTGCCCGCCCCTCCCCTCCCAGCCGCCCCGCAAAATCTGTTCTGCTTTGCATGCAGTAGTTTTGTTTTAGGTTGGGGGTGCCCGCCCCCCCCCCCCAGCCCGCCCCGAAAATTTTGGTTCGTTTGCAGCAGTTTTTTTTTTATAGGGTGGGGGGCCGCCCTCCCCTCCACCCCGCCCCGCAAACTTGTTCGCTTTGCACTGAAGTAGTTTTTTTTATAGGGGGGGTGCCCGCCCCTCCCCCCCCAGCCCGCCCCGCAAATCTTGTTCTGCTTTGCACCAGTAGTTTTTTTTAAGGTGGGGGGGTGCCCGCCCGCCCCCCCCCGCCCCGCAAATCTTTTTTCGCTTGCACTGCAGTAGTTTTTTTTATATGTGGGGGTGCCCCCCCCTCCCCCCCACCCCGCCCCGAAAAATCGTTCTGTTTTGAGCAGTATTTTTTTGTTTATAGGTTGTGGGGGTGCCCGCCCCCCCGCCCCTCCCAGCCCGCCCCGAAATTTTTGTTCGCTTTGCACGCTGTAGTTTTTTTTATGGGTGGGGGGTGCCCCCCCCTCCACCCCGCCCGAAATTTTTGTTCTGCTTTGCACTGCTGTATTTTTGATGGTGTGGGGGTGCCCCCCCCCCCCCCCAGCCCCCCCCGCAAATCTTTTTCTGCTTTGCACGAGTAGTTTTGTTTATAGGTGTGGGGGTGCCCCCCCCGCCCCCCCCAGCCCCCCCCCGAAAATCTGTTTGCTTTGCATGTAGTAGTTTTTTTTAAAGTGGGGGGGTGCCCCGCCCCCCCCAGCCCGCCCCGAAATCTTGTTCTGCTTTGCACTGAGTAGTTTTGAACATTTTTTTTTTTTTTCTTGAATCGTTCCCCAGAGGTGGGCATTTCCCGAAACGCAACTTCGAAAATTTGGGAAGTCAAAATTTTCGTTTGCGATTTGCTTTGTGTAAATGTTTGCGGAGAGAGAGAGGCCCTCCGGGATTTTTAAGCAAATTTTTGCTGGTGGTTGTCCCTGTGTGCAAGGTTTAGCTCACTTCCCTGCACTAAAGGCACATCCATCACCGCTCCACTCTCCACCATGTAGAGTGGGGGCGTGAGGTCCTGTGCTGGCCTTATCCTTGGCGCAAACATGGCTGGGTTTTAGCTGGGGGGTGAAGCAGGAAGCCCCCTTCAAGGAAGCACTTCCCGCTTGTGTGCGGGGGCCATCAATTTTAAGGTGGGGGTTTGAAGAGTCAGGGGGCGCCCACGCCAGGATCCCCCCGGTTCCCCTTTGTATTAGGGAACGTTTGGTTCCCCCCCGGGGCCCCAGGGGTTTCCTGCAGGCCCACTGACGCCCCCCCACAGGGGTGCTGGCAAAAGTAGTCTGCAATGGGGGGCGGAGCCCCTACACGCGATGCCGTGGCAAAGGTGCCCCAGCAAGGCTGGTTTACGGCACATTTCCTCCCCTACACGCAAGGGGGGTGAGGTGTGACCACTGGGGCAAAGGTTCACTCGTAAGGGGGGCTTTTAGGGCCCAGCTACCCACACGGTGGAGAAATTGAGGTCAGGAGTGGGGAAAAACTTTTACCTAAGATTTTTTAAAACACACTGCTCACCCACACGGTGAGAAAACTTTGAGTGTCAGGAGTGCAGGAAAACATTTCCCCTCAAGAGCCATTTAACAAAAACATGCTCACCCACACTAGTGAGGAAACTTTGGTGTCAGGAGGCGGGAAAAAAACTTTTTACCCTCAAGAGCTATCTTAAAAAACCCACATGCTCACCCACACTGGTGAGAGAAATTTTGAGGCAGGAGTGCAGGAAAACATTTACCCTCAAGGCTATCTAACACACACAGCTCACCCACAGGGTGAGAAAAATTTTGGTTCGGGAAAATGTGGAAAAACATTTGCCCGAAGTGTAGTTTTAACGAACACATCTCCCCCCACGGTGAGAAAAAACTTTGAGTTTTCAGAGGTGGGAAAACTTTTACCCTGAAGACCCATCTTAACACACACATGCTCACCACATGGTGAGCGAAACTTTGAGTGTCAGGAGTGTGGTAAAAACATTACCAGAAAGCCATCTTAAAAAAACACATGCCCACCACATGGTGGAGAAATTTGGGTGTCAGGAGGCGGGAAAAAATTTGTACAAGAGCAGTCTTAAAACAACACCGCTCACCCACACGGGTGAGAGAAACTTGAGGTCAGGGTGTGGGAAAAAATTTTCCCCTAAGAGCAGTTTTAACAAAACATGCTCACCCACAGGGTGAGAAAAAAATTTGAGTGTTGGAGGCGGGAAAAAAACATTTCCCCTCAAGAGCAATTTTAAAACACACACATGCTCACCCACTGGTGGGAGAAATTTTGTGTGTAGGAGTGGGGAAAACTTTTAATAAAAAACGAATCTCCGCAACATGCCATCCAACTGGTGAAAGGAAGTACAATTTTAAATTTTTGCGGCAAGTGTTACCTTACCAAGATCGTTTTGCCGGCATATCCAGACCACCTGTGAGGGAGTGGCTGTGGGTTTTTCTGTATTGCATCTCCAGTTGCCAGCCCACACTGCAACATGACTTTCCTCTGTGTCACCCTCAGGAGACAGGAGTATGCGACGCAGGAAATAAAACGACGGAACCCTTTTTCTAGGCAGTGATCGCGCTAATTTCCCGTGTGTCTTCCTTTTCTGCCCCAGGGAAAACCCTTGCCTGTGCCTCTGGCGTGTGTTGTGTCCTGTGTTGAGGAGCAGTGTTGCACAGAGAGAGGGATTTTGAAATGCTGCAAGATGAGTTCAGCAAGGGAGTCCAGGGAAAACCCTTACTGTAGGGGTCAGTAGGAGGCAAGTGAAGGCGAAGTTTAAAGGGAGATTTTGTGAGCTGTACGAGCGTGGGTTAGGGGCAGGGCCTGCCAGTGAAGGAGTTAGGCCTGGAGGGGTGTCCCAGGGGAAAAGTTTACCCGGTAACATGTTATCAGTTTGTCAGGCAGTCACATCCCCCCAGATTGTTTTTTTTGTTTTTGTTGGGGGAATGCCAAGGCGGTTAAAGGCTGTTTGGGGAGCCCATGTCTTTAAATAAAGAAAGCCTTTTACCCTCAAGTGTGTGGCAACCCCGGGGTTCCAAATGGCGATATGACCCCAGGGGTCAATGGGACCACCAAGGGGGCGATGAATGGCTAGGTGAGGAAATTTCAGCACGCAACTGTCCCGCAACCCTTATGCGAGGGTACCAAAGCGCCTCTGCGTCCCCTGACATGGGGACGGTTTTACTTGGCCGGTGCTGTCTGTGACGTCACGGCGGATCTCGCACCCTCCCCAAAGGGGGAATAGTTTTTTGACTGTATACCAATTTTGATCCTGGGTAAAAACGGGTGGAAACATGAATGTAGAGGGTATTAAAGTAAAAAAATAGAACATTTTAAGGACTGGTCTTTGCCTAGAAACATCCTACCGTAGCCTAACTAAAAACTGCTCCTGGGGAATAGTTGTTTTACAAATATACGTTTTACCCAAAATAAGAATTTGGTTTAAATCATGTCAAACAAAATATTCCCCAGCAGGGAGCAGTGTTTCAGTGCGATTTTGAGGTGTAGCTACCGGCCAAGGGTAGTGGGGGGAAACGCTATGAAGCGGTCTCACCAGTACCTTTGGGCCCCAGTAGCTGCACTGACAAATAGCAGAAAAAAAAACCCCCGGGGGGATAGTTGTTTTTAAAAAATAGTACACTTATACCAAATTTTTTCTTGAGTAATACGTAACAGTGTAAAAAAAGGGTGTAGTGTTTAGGCAAAAGGGACATCCGTGGGAAAATGTTCTATGTTTTTTTATGCTCTACATACAATGTTTCCACAGTTTTAGCAATCTGGGAACCCTGGGGCCAAAAGTACCTGTTTTTGACGTCGTCTGCCGCGCATGCGCATTTGGGAGTATAGCTACTGGATCAAAGTAGCTGGTGAGATGGTCAAAGTATGGCTGATCAAAAAGGAAAAAAAATAGGAGGTGGGAAAGAAAAGGGGAAAAAAAAAAATGGCGAGGGGGTGATGGAAATCAACGCGGAAGGACAGGGAAAGGACCAGCCACGGAGAAAGGTTCTATGATGGTCGCTATGGAGGGGATTTATCTAGAGCAGGACAAAGCGTGGAGGTAAATAGCGTAGTACAGAGAAAGAAGGTGGCAGAAGGTGGGTGAAGGAGTGGATGAAAACCGTGGGCCTTTATGTGGGAATGTGAACGGTAGAGTATGCTAGAACAAAGATGTGGGGGTAGTGGTAGGAGAGGTCGGGGGGAAGAATGGCGAGAGATGAGAGACGGAGAGTGGAGATGGGGTACCTGCGGGGTTGGTGTGAGTGGAGGGGGACGTGTGTGATTTAGGAAAAGAATTTTGGAGAAATTTGTGGAGAGCAGAGGGGAGGATGAGAGGCAGGGGGCCCTAGTGATGGGGGGCCCCCTATGAATGTGATGCAGAGGAGGAAGGAGGGGAAAAAAAAATCCCTAGTTTTTCTTCCCCTTTTTCTTCTCCCCCAAAAGTTTTCCCGGGTGGGGGGAAGCCGGACCAAAGGCTTCACTGACAGCATTCTGGGGGACTCCCAAACAAATCAAGACAAACACGAGGGCCCTTAAAAATCGTCCCGACCCCCTTTTTTTTTGATAATTTTGTTGAATTCATTTTAAAATACCTAACCACAAAAAATTATTCATTTTCACGCCTTATTTCCCTAAAAACATGACTTTTGTAAAAAGCGCGGGAAAAAACAACAGCCACATTCCAGCCGTGGCGGAAACTTGCTGGCGACGTCACACGAGTGAGCCTCCCAGCCCCGCCCGACACAGACACACGGAGGACTCTGAGAAAAATGTAGTACTTGGGGAATTTTGGGTGCTTCTGGTATATTTTTTGTGCGACACGGCACATACTTGCATCCTGCATGGGCACGGCAAGAAAGCCGTGCCATTCCCGAGAGCTTAGCACCCATCACAACCCACACGGCGACGATATATTATGCAGACCTTTGGAGCGACGGGGAGCGGCTGGTAGTAGCCAGGGTACTGCAGCCCTCTCATCTTGGTGGCCTTGCACCTACCCGCCGCTCCCGCCGCTTGCGCCGCTGCACACGTCTGCACACATATATCGTCGCCCCACAGTTGCAAATGGGTGCTAAGCTCTCGGTAAAGGCACAGCCCCCACGCTGCACCCACACAGGATGCAAGTACATGCCACATCGCACAAAAAAATATATCAGAAAACACCCAAAATTCCCCAAGTACTACATTTTCTCAGAGTCTCCGCACATATGTATCAGGCGGTGCTGGGAGGCTCCCTGTTGTGACGTCGCCGACCCATGGTGCGTCGTCTGCTGATAAACAGTTGTGTTTTGAGAGCACGGGGAAATTTACAGATTTTGAATGCGGATCATTAAAAACGGGTGACTGGATGCAAAATGTGACAACATATTGTTGATATACTCGATCATGGCTATATTTTGACTGCATTAAATCAGGAATGATGAAATGGTCTGGACGATTACTTAACAAGACTTGGCACAAACTCGCCTGGTTGCAGAATTTCTTGTCTGGGAGAACTTTCCGCGTTGCTGTGGGTGCCTCCACCTCTCCGTCACAATCTATACGGAGAGGAGTGCGCAGGGATCCATCCTTAGCCTGTCCTCTTCAACGTCCTGCTCTCGACCTTCACATCCCTCCCCACTCCCACCTCCATATTTATGCTGATGACATTACCATCATCAGCGGGCCAGCACTCAGATCCAGGCACAAACACACCTACAGGAAGCAGCCTCTGCATTGGCTAGCTGGGTAAAGGCTTAGGGTCTTTCTGTCAATGCATCTAAGAGCACCCTCATGTGCTTCACACTCAAGCCTGTCCACTCTCCACCAACAGTCAGCATTAGTGACTCCCAGTTCCCTACTCCAGGACACACACATTCCTTGGTATGCGGTTAGATGGGCCCCGGCTTACCTGGTCTCCACACATGAACACCTCCGTGCTACTTGTAACAGGCGACTCGACATTATGAAGAGGGTGGGCTGGTGTCCGCTGGGGGGCCAGTCGTGACCTATTAATGTACTACCAGGCGGCAATCAGGTCTAAGTTATCATACGGCAGCAGCATCTATGGCTCGGCAGCGCCTTCTACCATCAGAAAGCTGGACATTCTGCAAAATGCAGCCCTGAGGATATCCATGGGGCAATGAGATCCTCCCCAGTCATCGCCCTTCATGCGGAGAGCGGCATCCTCCCACTGCAGGTGCACAGGAGAGCGGTCTGTGCCAACACTACCACCACATCATGTCCCTGCCACCAACCACCCCTCGCCGCACTCTATGCCACCTCTGGTGTAGATCATCACACCCCAGTCTGGCTTCTGGAGCACGACAGCGAAAACGTACTGGAAAAGTGTGGCATTACCATCAATACTATATGGGGTTAATGTGATAAATTTAACAAAGCAAGAAATGAATAAATTACAGAAAATTGAAAATGGGGTGTACCGTCAAATCTTTGGGCACAGCATATACACAGGGGGCAGCACTCCTAGGGGAAGTGGGAGCATCCAGTGTTAGGAATAGAATAAGGGAGGGACAGTGGAAGTACTTGAGGTATGTATTAGTAGACGGGAATGACCTAGTGAAAAGGATAGGAGAGGAGATGATTGAGAAAAGACAAAATAAATGGAATGCAAGCTGTAATGAAAGATCTGAGAAAGACTGGAGTCATGAACCAGGGTGTGAGGTGTGAGACAAAGGAGAGTATAAGGAAAAAAATGAGAGAGTTGGACACAAGAGAGGGTGAATGAAATGAATGAAAAAAAACAAGTTTGAAAATATATAGAAAATGGAGTAAAGAGAAAGGAGGCCAAGAAGAAATATACAGCAATGACCAAGCTTCAGAAACTACTGTTTAAGTGCAGGACAAACAACCTACAACTAAACGACAGAAGGAGGTTCTGGGGAGAAGAAATAACTTGTGATTTATGTGGGGCGGAAAAGGAGGACTTAAAAAATTTTCTGCTATGGTGCCCAGCCTACAGTAATGAAAGAAAGAAAAGTGTGAGGCTACAACAACCTTACTTAGAGGAGGAAGAGGATATAGTGGGGGAGAATTTGTTCAGAGAGGGGAATGTGGAAGAAGCAAAAAGAACAATCAACAGTTTTGGATGACCAGAGAAAATAAGAAGAAAGAAAAGAAAGAAACTAATAAGATAGAATAAGAGAAGAAAACAAATTAAAGACCCAGACAGCAAGAAGAAACACGTCAGGGAGTGCCGTTGAAAAAAGACCTGACTCCCGACCAACAACTGAACTGAACTGAACTCTAATAATCCGTGCACTGCTGGCCCACTTGTAATGCCGGGAAATTCCAAGAGAAATGATGGAAATTTCCATCATACGATTCCCGAGTAATGTATATGAAAGGAAAGGTTTCAACAACCATATGTTTAATCTAGAACTAATTGTCGCCTAAATCCAGTATATGGGGGAAACAGGTTATTTATTATAATAAGGCCATTCAAATTATTTTTTTCTCGCATTATTATCTTTCATTCGTATGTCTTTCTCTCTCTCTTCCATTTCTATCTTCCCCCCTCCATTTTCCTCCCCCTCCCCACACACCCGAGTCACGAGTCATAATGTGCGAGACATTTATTTCGCGATCGCCAATAACTTGTAGAGTCAAAACTTCTTATCCTCCTGATAGATCGAATAAACACTTTAGATTCTGAGCGTCCTTAAAAACAGACCAAATAGAGTTGTGTTACGCATATAAAAGTATAGGTTAGTCGAGTCATTCGCTGAATTAAAAGTCGACCAAGTTCCTTTTGCGACTCCATATACCTCGTCACTCTCAAAAACATGATCGTAGGCTTGACCTATGTGAAGTAAAACCCTCCCCGAATATTGGAATCGGCCATTAAATTTTTCCTACATTAAATTAAAAGAATTGGGTCATAGGCACTCATTTCATACGTATACTTCCTTAGCTAATAAGAGTCGTTCCAAGACTTATATTCCCTTCAGGAGAAGCCTCTCATGAGTATCAATTTTTTTTTTTTTTCTCCCGCGGTTGGGGTTTTCCGCGCGCCACACTTCACCAAGGGACGGCAATCTCTCTCCCCCGCTCCGCAAGGTAAGGTCTGTCGACATGTGTCTCCTCCCCCCTTTTCCCCTTTTGATAGGATAGAAGTATATCGACTGACATATTGTGTTGAGTGTTCATGAAATATGATAGGTAGCTTATACCTATATAGCGATAGCCCCCCACTAATTAAGGGAAATCTCTCCCCCGCTCCGCAAGGTAAGGCTTGTGGACATCTCAGTGGAGCACGTGGTCTCATATGGTCGTATGAACGAAAACAGTTTCATTACTCTCACATTTTCCCTCCCCTATGTTCTTCCATGTATATCTATGGTGTTCAGCTTGTGTGTATGTAGATGGTAGTTCTAAGAATATAGTCCAGTGAGGTAGGTTATTCTCTTTAGAGCTTTCCTTCGCAAAATTAAAGACATACATATATTTAAGTTCTCAACCAGGAATAGCTTTCGTGGTAAATAAACCAGATGAGTTTAAAGTATAGATTCTTTGTTTCTTGCAAAAACCCCAGGTGACTATTCCCTTGTTACGGAAATATTTCCCCACGTCTCAAAAGAAGGTTCAGACTTACTCGGTATACTAACAAAATCCCCACGACTACCAAAAATTCTTATATAGTAAATCGTGTTCAGGGGTAGACCATAGGACTACCCGCTTGGACTGGTGGCAGCAATCCCCCTACTAAAAACTAAGTTCATCTCAATTCAGTTGTGACGAGGAGAATTTATTCGTCAGTGGAGAATTATTCCAATTAATAACATTCAACACTATGGTGTCAGAGACTGAAAAACCCTGGCATCACTCACTCAGTGCTGCACCCGCCTCCACCTCCTCTACAACCCACCAGCCCACACTCCCCAGTCCCACCCTGGCACGACATTCCCCATATGGTTGCCCTGCATATCCCTGACCTTCCCCCCAAAAACACTCAGCTGGCATCGTGGCAGCAACACCTTCAGAGAACTGGACCTCTCCCTCTACCACCATCACCTCAAGGTCTAAACTGACGGCTCCCACTCCCCCCCCCCTTTCCTCTACTGGCGCTGCCATTTTACGACCCCCGCTTAACCTCTGCAAGACATGGAGGCTGACGTCCCTGACGGCGGAGCTTTTCGCCATCCGCCAGGCCCTGGCTTACCTCAAACACCACCTACACATGTACCAGCATACCAGCAGGGCTGTGATCTACACGGACCTCTTCCTCCTCCATCTCCTTCTCTCCCGTCGCCCGGCATCCTCCATGTCCTCGCACACACCCTTCAACGGCTACTCCTCTACCTCACGTCAGTGGGCTGGAAGATCACCCTGCAGTGGGTGCCTTCCCACTGCAACATCCGGGGGCAACGAGGTCGCTGATGCTGCCGCCAAGATGGCACTCTCCGAGGTAAGCGGAGATTTAACGGGATCTTCACCTAAGACCACAGGTGTCACTATAAAAATCCAGCCTACGCCACCAACGGGCAAGTTCAACCAACATCATCAAGACTTCTATAAGCCTACAGGCGCTATAGGCTCAAAAAAAAAAAAAAAAAAAAAAAAAAGCATCACCTCCCTCCCTCCACCGCCAAACGTCTAATCTCCAAAAAATGCCGCTCCGCCTGGGATAGGTCGCTCGGCGACGCCCTTCGTGCCACCTCCATGGGTCACTACCGCACAGACTCCTCCCCGCACCGATGGATCAGACAAACGTCCCGCGTCTTGGATGTCGCCTCACCCGCCTGAGGATCGGTCACACAACACTCACGGCACAGCTGCATCGTCTGCAGCTCACGCCCGACCCGCACTGCCCCTGCTGCAGAAACGTCCCGGAGTCCATTGAGCACTTCCTGCTGCAGTGTCCTCGCTTCCACTCCCACCGACAACTTCTACGTGGTCACCTCATCGCCCTGAAGGTCACCACCTTTGACCTGACCACCCTGCTGGCCGCCGCCGCCGTCCACCCATCACGACGCCCCGCCGTCATCCGCCTCACCTGTGCCCTTCCTGAGGAAGACTAATCAACTCTCGAGACTGTGATTACTTCACGGCTGTACACCAGGGCGAATATCGTCCACTTCGACATCACTGCCCTTCAACAACAACAACAACAACAACAAGCACACGAGGCCTTAACAAGACTGCACAAACCCTCCAAGGTCAGCAGGATATAATGGCATTTGTTTCTTTGATTGCCGTTTCTTAGCGGGCAATCGTACCGGGGTGCAGTCAGTTCGTACACAAGTGTTTCGTACACCAAAATATTGTTTCGTAGTCTACAGGAAACCATAGTCGTTTCGTACACTCCAGCTCAGAGTTGAACTTGATTACTAAGAGTTACGAAACGACACCAGGTATGTACGAAAAAACTCAAAATCAGTGTACGAAACAACTTGTGTACGAAGCTCCCTGTGATTTGTTAGTGTGTGCAGGCTTGTTTTTTGGCATTTGTGACGTTTATTGCTTTTTCGGGAAAATATCCAGTATGACCGCGCAGTCCTCGTCCATTATAACCTACCGTAGTTAAAAGTATGTCGCCAGCTCCCAAAAAATTACAAATTTAATTGCATCATACTGAGATTTAAGGGACGAGGACTTGCGTTAGTTTTGGGAAAAATTTTCCCAAAAGGAACACCAAAACTTCTTTTGGTGGACGAAAGATTTTTTTTGGGGTGAGTTTTGTTTTTTGAATGAAGCTCCCAAAAACCGTTTCGGGTGCCAACACTTTATTTTTTTGTGTGTGGGGTTTTCCCAACCCAAAAAAATTTAAAAAAACCCAAAAAAATTTAAACCCCAAACCGGGGAATTTTTATACCAAACCCAAACCCAAACCCTTTACCAAACCCATAACCTAAATAAAACCTTTTCCTTTCCCCAACTCAACGGTTACCGGCCCTTTTCCCCCCACAAGACATTTCCCCACTTTGTAAGAGTCAATTCGCCCAATTTTAAGGTAAATTTTCCCCCAAACCAGAAAAAGTCAATTCCCCCACATTAAGAGTCAATTCACCCAAATGTAAGAGTCAATTCGCCCAAACAGGTAAAAAAGGTAAATTTCCCACCCACATGTAAGAGTCAATTCATCCACATGTAAGAGTAAATTTCCCCCACATGAAGATTTTTTTAAATTAACCAAGTAAGGGGAAAAATTCGCCCCATAAAAGACCCCAATTTCCCCAACATGTAAAAAAGTAAATTCCCCCAAAACATGAAAAGGGGGAAATTATCCACTTTGTAAAAAGTCAATCCCCCAAACTTTAAAAGAGTAAAATTCACCCCTGAAAGAGTAAATTATCCACAGGGAAAAAGGAGTAAATTTCGCCCACATGTAAAGTAAATAATTTCCCCACATGTAAGAGTCAATTAAATCCCCATGTAAAAAGTCAATTCCCCCAAACCTGTAAGAGTCAATTCACCCACATGTAAGAGTCAATTCGCCCATGTAAGAGTAAATTCATCCACATGAAAGTCTTTTCCCCCAAAAGGTAAGAGTCAATTCATCCACATGTAAGAGTAATTAACCCAAATGTAAGAGTAATTCACCCAAAATTTTGTAAGAGTCAATTCACCCACAGTAAGAGTAAAATTTCACCCACATGTAAGAGTAAAATTTCCACATGAAAGAGCCCTTTCATCCCCCTGTAAGAAAAATTCACCCCATGAAAGAGTAAATTCACCCCCCTGTAAGAGTCAATTCATCCACAGGGTAAGGCAATTCCCCCCACATGTAAGATAAATTCATCCAAATGAAAAGTAAAATTCCCCCAAACCGGGTAAGGGGTCTTTTTCCCCCAAATGAAAGGGAGTCAATTCACCCACATGAAGAGTCAATTAAACCCACCTGAAGGGGTCAATTCTTTCCACATGTAAGAGCCCAATTCCCCCAAAACATGAAAGGGGAGTAAAAATTCTTTCCACATGTAAGTCAATTATCCCTGTAAGAGTCAATTTTTCCCACAGTAAGGTCAATTCCCCCCACATGTAAGGTCAATTGCCCCAGTAAGAGTAAATTTCCCATCCCCCAGGTAAGAGTCATTGGGCCCACATGTAAGCTTTCAATTTTTCCCACAGTAAGGGGTAAAAAATTTTCGCCCAAGAAAGATTTAAATTTTCCCCCCCACTGTAAGAGCAATTCATCCCCAATGTAAGAGTAAATTCCCCCCCACATGTAAGAGTAAAATTTATCCACTGTAAGAGTAAATTGCCCACAGGAAGGTAAAATTCCCCCACAGTAAGAGTAAAATTACCCAAATGTAGAGTAAATTCACCCACATGGGGGGAGTAAATTTCCACCCACATGAAAGGCCCAATTCATCCACATGAAAAGGAGTCAATTCGCCCCTTTGTAAGAGTAAAATTTCTCCAAAAGAAGAGTCAATTCCCCCAACATGTAAGAGCCCAATTCACCCCCCTTAAAGGGGTAAATTCTCCACATGTAAGAGTCAATTCGCCCACTTGTAAGGGGTCAATTCACCCACAGAAGTCAATCCCCCAAACAGGGAAAGCCCAATTCACCCCACATGTAAGAGTAAATTAATCCACATGTAAGGGGTAAATTCCCCACCTGTAAGAGTAAATTTCATCCAAGAAAGGGGAAGTCAATTCGCCCACAGTAGAGAAATTTCATCCCATGAAAGGGTCAATTGGGCCCAATGAAAGAGCCCAATTCCCCCCACCTGTAAAGAGTAAAATTAAATCCAAAATGTAAGAGTCAATTCGCCCCAACATGTAAGAGTAAATTCACCCCACATGTAAGAGTAAAAATTCATCCACATGTAAGAGTAAAATTAAACCCACATTAAGGGGCAATTCTTTCCAAATGAAGAGTCAATTCGCCCACATGAAAGAGTCAATTCATCCACAGTAAAGAGTCAATTCCCCCCCACATGAAGAGTAAATCTTCCACATGAAAGGAGTCAATTCCCCCAACAGAAGAGCAATTCACCCCCCCTTTTAAGATTTCCAATTCATCCAATGTAAAGAGTAAAATTTCGCCCAAATGTAAGAGTAAATTTCTCCAAATGTAAGAGTAAATTTTCTTTACAGGGAAGGGAAGTCAATTCCCCCAATGAAAGGGAGTAAATTTCACCCCACATGAAAGTAAAATTCCCCCCAAATGTAAGAGCCCAATTAATCCACATGTAAGAGTCAATTCACCCACAGGGAAGAGTCAATTCGCCCACAGTAAGATAAATTTCCCACCCCAACATGTAAGAGCCCAATTCTTTCCACATGAAGAGTAAATTTTCGCCCACAGGGTAAGAGTAAATTTCTCCACAGGGAAGAGTCAATTCCCCCCACTCTAAAGTAAATTCCCCCGCAGTCACGGAGTTGTAACTATATTTTCCTCGGGCAAAAAAATGGAATAAAACCACCGGGAAAACCCTTTGGCCGAAATAAACTCCTTTATTGGGGGGCGAAATGACTCCATGGTTTTGGGCGAAATAAACGGTAAATTTTTTTAGGTTGCCCAACTCTCCGGGAATGGGGGGGGTTTTGGGTGGGGAAAAAATTATCCGTGGGGAAACACGAATTTTAAAGGGTTTGTGAAAGGGGGGTTAAAATTCCCTAAAATCTAGGGAAATTTTCCCTTATATTAGAGAAAAGGGCCAAAACCCAAAAAATAAACCTAACCAAACCCAAAATTTGGGGAACCTGGGCCTAGCGGGGGGCTGACCCCCCGAAACCAAAACCTAACAAATCAACCCTTTACTGATCCGTTTGCGATGTGTTTGGGGTATAGTGCCTTATCAACGACCCCCCTTGCTTTTGGGGTTTATTTGAAAACTTGTTTCCCCTTTGTTTTTTTGTGGTGTTACTGCTGGGTTTTAAGGGCTTTTTTTGGCTTGGGGTGTTACTGTTTTGGGTGTTAAGGGCTTTTGTTGCTTGGGGTTTTTTTACTGCTGGGTTTTAAGTCCTTTTTTTTTGGCTTGGGGTTTTTAAATTGTTGGGTTTTTAAAGGGTTTTTTGTTGCTTGGTTTTTAAGGGGGGGTTTAAGCCTTTTTGTTGCTTTTGCTGGCTATTTCCTTTGGGTTTTGCAAACATGGCTAGGTTTTGGCTGGGGGGTTTTGAAGCAGGAACCCCCTTCCCAAGGAAGCATTTTCCCTGTTGTGGCTGACGGCCCCCAAAATGTTACAGGTCCCTGAGGTGAAGATTTCCGGGTCGGCGCCCACCCCAGGACCCCCCCCCGGGCCCCCCTTTGTTTTAGGGAAGTTTGGGGTTCACCCCCGGGGCCTCCCCCGGGGGGGTTCCCGGGAAAGGACCAGCTGCGCCCCCACCACGGGGGGTGGGCAGAAGTAGCGCGAAAATGGGGGCGTGACCCCTACATTTTAAACCCACTGTGGCAAAGTGTGCTCCAGCAAGGTGGCTTTTAACTGCACAGGGTTCCTCACCCATACAGGGCAAGACAGGGCTGAGGGTGACCACGGTGGCAAAGGTCATTGGTAAAGGTGTTTCTTAGGACCCAAACCTGCTCCCCCACAAGGGTTTGGGGGAAAAACTTTGAGTGTCAGGAGTGTGGGAAAAAACTTTTGCCACAAGAGCAGTTTAAAAACACTTTCTCACCCACACGGGTTTGAGAGAAATTTTGAGGGTCAGGAGTGTAGGAAAACATTTGCCCAGAAGAGCCATTTAAAAAAACACATGCTCACCCAAAACTGGTAAAGAGAAACTTTGAGTGTCAGGAGGTAAAAAAAACTTTTAAACCCCCAAGAGCAGTTTTAAAACACACACATGTTCACCCCATGGTGAGAAAAACTTTGATTGTCAGGGTAGGAAAAAAATTTCCCCAGAAGAGCCATTTAACGAACATATCCTCACCCACACGGGTGAGGGGAAACTTTGAGTGTCAGGAGTGTGGGAAAAAACATTTGCCCGCAAGAGCAGTCTTAACAAACACACCCTCACCCAAAATGGGGGAGAAAAATTTTGAGTGTCAGGAGTTTTGGGGAAAAAAATTTATCCACAAGAGCCATCTTAAAAAAAACTTTGCTCACCCCCCCTTTGGTGAGAGAAATTTGGGGTGTCAGGAGGTGGGAAAAAAAAAAATTTGCCCACAAGAGCCTTTCTTAACAAACACATGTTTCACCCCACTGGGGAGAGAAATTTGGGAGTGTAAAGGAGTGAGGAAAACTTTTTACCTACAAGAGCCAATTAAAAAAACCACATGCTCCCCCACACTGGTGAGAGAAATTTTAAAGTGCAGGGGCGGAAAACATTTCCCCAAAAAGGCATCTTAACCAACACTGCTCCCCCACACTGGTGAGGGGAAACTTTGAGTGTCAGGAGTGCAGGAAAACATTTCCCCTCAAGGGGCTATTTAAACACACACATGCTCCCCCACACGGGGTGAGAAAAAACTTTGAGTGTCGGGGAGTGCGGGAAAAAACTTTTGCCCAAAAAGAGCCATCTTAAAACACACAGGGCTCACCCACACGGGTTTGGGGAGAAACTTTGAGTGTCGGGAAAGTGTGGGAAAAAAATTTTGCCCAAAAGAGAAATCTTAAAAAAACACATGCTCCCCCACACTGGTGAGGGGAAACTTGAGTGTCAGGAGTGTGGGAAAAACATTTACTACCAAGCGTAATCTTCCCCAAACTTTGTTTCCCCCACACTGGTGAAAGGAATTTACAAGTGTGATTTTGAAAGAAAGTTTTAAACCTTACCAAGAGTGTTTTTGCCAAGCATATCCAAAACACACCTGTGGGGAGTGGCTGTGGTGTTGTCAGTAGCATCATCCAGTTGTCCACCCTACACTCTGCACTCATGTACTTGCCTCTGTGTCACCCTCGGGAAAAAGGGACATGGAGTATGCGCCGCAGGAAAAAAAAAGGACTGAGGGGGCCCTTTTTAACTACCCAGTGACTCGCTGCTAAACTTCGTGTGTCTTCTTTCCCCCTTCAGGAACCCCCTTTGCTTTGTGCTCTTGGCAGTGTTTGTGTGTCCTGTGTTGAGGGACGGGTTTTTAAACAAAATGAATTGCATTGGGGAAATGCTGCAATGAGGGGGTTCAGAAAGGCAGCCCATGGTAAAACTCTTTTACTGTAGGGATCAGTTGGAGGAAAGGGTGAAGGCGAATTTTTGCGGCAGTATTTTGTAAAGCTTTTACTGAGGGGGTTTTTAAGGGACGGGGCCCTCCCAAAGTGAAGGATTTGGGGCCGGAGGGGTGTCCCAGGGAACAGTTCCCCCTTTTGGAAAACATTTTATAAGTTATTTCGGGGCAGTCAATCCCCACAGCATTTGTTTTGTTTTTTGTTTTGGGGGGGAATGAAAAGGGGGCGTTGTTAAAGGCTTGGGGAGAGCAATGTCTTCAAAAAAAAGGGAAAGCCCCTTTGACCTTTCAAGGGTGGGGGCAAACCCCAGGGGGTTCTCAAAGTGGTCGATATCAAACCCCAGGGGTCGGGGGAAAAACCACCCAAAGGGGGTCGATGAAGGCTGGGTGAGGAAATTTTTCACCCACGCAATTTGCTCCCAGCAACCGTTATGCGATTTGGTCCCAAAACCCGGGCCTCTGCGTCACCCTACTTTGGAGAGGGCCCTTTGACTTGGCCGGTGCTAGTCTGTGACGTCAGGTCGGATCTTTTACCCCCCCCCTTCGAAACCCTCACACACCACACACGGGTGAATAGTTTTTTGCCCAATATATCCCAAATTTGTGATCCGGGGGTTAAACCCTTTGGGGGAAAACCATTGAAGTAGAGGAGTATTAAAGTAAAAAAATAGAACATTTAAAGGGGGAACTGTGTTTTTCCCCCTAGAAACTATCCAAACCCTGTAGCCATACTGAAACACTGCCCCCGGGGTTAAAGGAGTTTTGACAATATTATACTTTTTCCCCAAGATAAGAATTGGTATCCATTGTATGTCAAAAAACTATTAAACCCCGCAGGGACAGTGTTTCAGTGCGTATTTGGTGGTGTGGCTCTCGGGCCAAGGGAAAGCTGGTGAGATCGTACGAAGGGGTTCTCACCAGTACCCTTGGCCCGAGTAGCTGCAGGGCAAAAATACGCCTGAAACCCCTGCTCCCGGGGGGGGAATAGTGTTTTGAAATATAGTACATTTATCCCAAAACCCTTACCCTTGGGTAAAAACGTATACAGTGTAAACAAGGGTACGTAGTGTTCAGGCAAAGGCACATCCGTGTGAAAGTTTTTTATGTTTTTACTTTTACTGCTCTACATACAATTTTTTCCCCCAAATTTTTTAGCAAGTCGGGGAACCCTGGGGGCCCCTGTTCCTGGGGTGACGTCGTTTTGCCGCCCTTTCGCGTGGGGGAGGGTAGCTCCCAAAATCAAAAAAGCTGGTGAGATGGTCAAAATTGGCTGTATGCAAAAAGGGGAAAAAATAGGAGAGTGGAAGAGAAAGGGAAAAAAAGAAAGGCTGAGGGGAAGAGTGAAAAAACCCAAGCGGAATGGTTTTCAGGAGGAAAAAGGGCCAGCCCGGTATGAAAGGTTCTATGATGGTTGGGGCTATGGAGGGGGGGTTTTCTCTTAAGGGGCCAGGGGCAAAGTCGCTGGGTAAAAAGTCGCATGACAGATGGAAGAATGGGGGCAGCAAGGTGTGTGTGAAAGGGAGTGGATGAAACCCTTTGGGGCACTTTTGCGGGAAAAGGAACGGGGATGAGAGCAGAACCAAAAATGTTGGGGGAGTGTTAGAGAGGCGGAAAAAGGGGGAAAGGCCCAGAGATGGTGGGGAGTGGAAAATGGAAATAACCCGCTGGGGTTGTGTGCTGAGGGGGGAGGAGTGGGCCCGCGTGTGATTTAGAGGGAAAAGGGGGTTTTTTGGAGAACGCAAAAAGAGGGCAGGGGGGGCCCCCCCAGTGATGGGGGATCCCGTATGAAAGTGATTTCAGGAGGGGAAGGGGGGAAAAAAAAATCCCCAGTTTTTCTTCCCCCCTTTTTCTTCTCTCCCCAAAAATTTTCATGGGGTGGGAGAACGCCCCGGAACCCCAAGGGGTTTACCGAACCATCAGTGGCTGGGCTCCCAAACCAAGATCGGCATCCTTTCCCCTGTCCTTTGCACACACCCCTTTTAAAGGCCCCATCCTCTAAACCCCCGTCAGTGGGCTTGGGAAAATAAACCCCCCCAGGGCTGCTTCCCACTTTCCCAAAATCCGGGGCAAAAGGTTGTTTTATGCTGCCGCCAAGATGGCACTCCGAGGTAAGCGGAGATTTAACGGGATCTTCAAACCCAAGACCCCAAAAGGGGTCCCCTATAAAAACCCCGCCTCCCCCACCCAAAGGGAAAATTTTAAACCAAAACATCAAGACTTCTATAAGCCCACAGGCGCAAGGCCCCAAAAAAAAAAAAAAAAAAAAAAAAATAAAAAACCCCCCCTTTCCCCCCACCGCCAAACGTCTAATCTTTCCCAAAAAAAGCCGTCCCCCGGGATAGGTCGCTCGGCGGGCGCCCTTCGTGCCAAAATCCATGGGGGGCACTACCCCACCCGGGGCCCCCCCCGCATCGATGGATCAGACAAACCTTCCCCGGGGTCTTGGGGGGGTCGCCCCAACCCCCCTGAGGATCGGCACAAAAACACTCACGGGGACAGCTGCATCGTCTGCAGCTTTACGCCCGACCCGGGACTGCCCCCGTGCAGGAAGTCCCGGAGTCCATTTAGGGACTTCCCGTGCAGTGTCCTCGGGTTTCCCCTCCCACCCACCCAAATACCCTGGTCACCTCATTCCCTGCCCCCGGGCACCAAACCTTTTAAAACCCGGGGGCCCCCCTGCGGCCGCCCCTGCCCTTTCCAAACCCAACACAAAAGCCCCCCCCCGTCATCGCACAATGTGCCTTCCTGAGGAAGACTAACAACTCTCGAGACGTGATTAATTCACGCTGTACCAAAAGGGCGAATATCGTCCACCCTTTGACATTTACTGCCCTTTAAAACAAAAAACAACAACAACAACAAGCACACGAGGCCTTAACAAGGGCTGGGACAAAAACCCCCCAAGGTCAGCAGGTATAATGGCAAATTTTTTTCTTTGATTTTCCGTTTCTTAGCGGGCAATCGTACCGGAGTGCAGTCAGTTCGTACACAAGTCGTTTTCCGTAACAACCCAAAAAAATTGTTTTGTAATTTTATAGGAAATCATGGGGTTTTGCACCTCAGCTCAGAGTTGAACTTGGTTACTAAGAGTTACGAAAAAGAAACCAGGATGTACGAAAAAAATCAAAATCATTTTACGAAACAACTAAAAAAACCCGGGTACGAAAATCCCCGGGGATTTGTTAGTGTGTGCAGGCTTGTTTTTTTGGTTTTTTGGGACAAATTTTTTGCCCTTTTTGGGTAAATATTTCCCGTTTTGACCCCGCGTCCCGTCCATTATAAAACCCATGTAGATAACAGTTTAGTCGCCAGTGCACTAATGTCGCCAACCGCCCAAAAAATTTCGAAAATTTTTGCTTAAATACTGAAAATTAAAGGACGAGGAAAGGAATTCCCCTTTCCCTTTGCGGGGGAGTTTTGGTTTTCCCCCTAAAATTTTCCCCGATGAACCCCCGAAAATTTTTTTGGGGAGAAACCCAAATTTTTTTTTTGGGGGAGTTTTTGGGGTTTTTAATGAACTGCTAAAACCCTTTTTGTCGCCAATCACTTTTTTTTTTTTTTTTATGTGATTTTCCCCAAAAAAAAATGACCCCGGGACGGGACAAATTTAGGCAAAATTTTTGCGGGGGGGTTGGGGCCGGGTGTGCAAAGGGGGTTAGCTAAAAAGCCCCGCATTGGAAAGGGAAATAGCCCCCTCCACTCCTCCACCCCGTAGAGTGGTTTGGGGTGAGGGGTCCTGTGCTGGCCTTACTCCTTGGCCCGAAAACATGGCCCGGGGGTTAGCTGGAGGGTGAAGCCCGGAAGCACCCCTTTAAGGAAAACTTTCCTGTTGGGGTGCTTGGGCGGCCCTCCCATGTTACAGGTTTTGGGGGGTGCCCAGTCCAGGCGGCGCCCACCGGGCCGGACTCCTCCCCGCTTCCCTTGGGATTACGGGGAAAGCTTTGGGTTTATCCCGGGGGGCCTTTTCCCCCGGGGTTTCCCGAAAGGGCCAGCTTTACGCCCCCCCAAACAGGTTTCTGGCAGAAGTAGTGCTGCAATGGAGGGCCCCCTTTAGCACCTTTCACTTGCGATGCCCGGGCAAAGTGTGCTTTCCCGCAAGGCTGGCAAACGGGACAAATCCCCACCATCCCCCGCAAGGGCAGGGCCCGAGGTTGCCCGTGGCCCAAAATGTTCACTCTTTAAAGGGTGCTCTTTGGAAGCCCCATGTCACCACATGGTGAGAGAAACTTTTTAGTGTCAGGAGTTTTGGAAAAAAATTTACCCAAAAAGAAACCCTCTTAACGAAAAATAAACCTTTACCCACACGGTGAGAGAAAATTTTAGTGTCAGGAGGTAGGAAAAAAATTTGCCCAAAGAGGCCAACTTAAAAAAGACACATTTCTCACCCAATTTGGGGAGAGAAAAATTTTAGTGTAGGAGTGTAGGAAAAAATTTTCCCGCAAGAGCAGCTTAAAAAAAACACATTTCTCCCCCCAATGTGAGAGAAAAATTTTAGTTTTCAGGAGGGCAGGAAAAAATTACCCTCAAAAGCCCTCTTAACGAAAAAATATCCTCACCCCCAAAATGGTGAGAGAAACTTTGAGGGTAGGAGTGTAGGGAAAACATTTTTTTAAACCCAAACGTAATCTTTAAAAGACACATGCCCCATCCCCACTGGTTGGGAAAGGAAGTAAAGGTGATATTTGCCCGGGAAGTGTTACCTTACCAAGATTTGTGTTTTCCAGGGATATCCAGACCACAAACCGTGAGGAGGGGAAATGGCTTTTTTTGTGTTGTTTATGATTGGGATCATCCAAGGGTTGGGCCAGCCCCACACTTGCCACTCATGTTTCTTGCCTCTGTGGGCAACCTCAGGAGAAATGGAAATATGCGACGCCCGGGAAAAAAAGACATGACGGACCTTTTTAAATAGGCAAATGACTCGCTGCTAACTTCCTGGTGTTTCCCCCCTCTGCCCTTTTTTTAGGAACCCCCCTTGCCTTTGCTCTTGGGCCCGTTTTTTGTGGGGTCCGTGTTTAGGGGGCCCCAGTGTTGCACAGATAGGGGGCATGTCCCGAAGTGGGGGGGGGGGGGGGGTCGTTTTACCCCCAAACCCCCCCCCAGTAAACCCCCCCCACCCCTCCCCTAACTTCTCCCCAAACCCCCAACCCCCCCCCCAAAACCCCCACAGTAACCCCAAAAAGCCCTCCCAAAAAACAACCCCTAGTAGCAAATGATTAGAACCCGATTAGATTTGGCCCATTTGAGGATACTTTTTAAAAGGGGCGATTTAGGTTTTCGAGGGGGCAAATTTTTCACCCGACCTCAAATACCCTTTAAAATTTGAAAAAAATAAAATTGAGCCCACTGGGAAAAACCCCCCTTGGGTTCGCACCTCCCCTCCCCCTAAACCTAAAGTAAGGGGGTACGGGCCCCCCCCAAGACCCCCCCCCCCGGCAAAAACCCCCCTCTAAATAACCCCCCACCCTTCTTCCTACCCCCCCCCCCTCCCCACCTCCAATATTGATTTGCGAAGGGGGGGTATGTTTTGGGGCCCCACCCAAGGGCCTCCCCCCCCCCTCCCCAACCTGCACTTAGGTCGCAGGCGCATGATAGGTTTAATATTTGTTTTTTTTGAGGGTTTTGTTTTGTGTGTGTGTTCAGTGCCCCACGTGTATGTATGTGTGGTGTACGGGGGTGTGTGTGGGGTGTGTGGGGGTTTAATGTTGTGGGGTTTTATAGTGTTTGTGTGTGTGGTGTGTATATTTTATGTTTTGGGAACTTTTGTTTTATTCTTTTTATTTTTACTTTCCTTATTATTTATTATTATTATTATTATTATTATTATTTTTATATTTATTTTTATAGGTTTTTTTGGTTAATTAAAAGTTAAATAGTCTCTAATAATAATAAGATAATGATGATGATAATAAAAAAAATGCATTTCCATTAATGGTGTTTTTTGATTGCTATTTATATAAATTTAAATTTCCCCATGAAAAACTTTTGTTTTGTATGAAAATCTGTGTACGGGCATACATCATTTCAACTCACTCATTTTTTACAACCCAAAAAATAAAAAAAAATACGTTCCAGAGCTGGGCATTTAAAAAACTTTGGGAAAGGATCTAAATAAATACCCCCCCCCCCCGTTCCCCGGGCCCCCTGTCAAACGTGGGGGGGCTTCGGGCCCGGGGGGCGACCTCCTGGTTACTCCCCTTTGGTACGGGGCCCCTGTCCTCGGTTGACTCATTTTTCCCGGCCTTTTTCCCCTCCTTTTTCCTCTCCTTTTTTCTCTCTCTCTTTTTGTAACCTTTCCTATCCCCCTTTCCTTTCCCAAGGTGTTTAGGCCGTTTCTGATGGGGTAGGAGGCTGGTTTAGGGGGAGTCATGAAAAGGCCCCAGGGTGCCAAATGGGTTGGTATACCCTTTTTACCTTTGCTCTTTCCCCCTTTTATGGGGGTTTGAGGGCTGGGTGGATTTCCCCTCTTTACTTCAGGCTCACATGGCCAATGATTTATAATTTAACCTTTTATAGGGGCTTCACGGCCGGCCCCTTCCCCACCAAATGGCCCTACGATTTTTCCCACCCCTGCTCCTTTTTTTGGGCTTTTGGCCCCCCGGGAAAACTGATATGGGCCCCTTTCCCCAACCCGAAACCCCCCCGGGGACCCTTTGTGTCCTGAACCCCCCAAAACCCCCCCGATCATGACTCCATCCTCAGCCCCCAGGCCACACTTCAGTCCACAATTTTTACTCCTCTTCCATACCTTTCCTTTTCCCCCCTCCCCCTCTAACCCCCCCAGATCCTTCTCCTACCCTTTTCCCCCCATGGTTCCCGTTACCAAATTTTGAATCAGAAAATGGCATCCATCAGATTTTAAAAAAGGGCCTTTACTTTTTGGGGAAACCCCCCAGGAAGCTTGTGCCTAGGTTTTCCCCCCCCCATTTCCCAAACTTTTTTCCCAAACCCCCTTTTTTTTCCGGATCCCCCCGCTACAAAACCCTTTCCCACCCCCCCCTTTCCCTGTTTCCCCCTCCCTTTCCCCTACTCGTCCTTCATTTGCTCCTCCTGCTGCCCCCTTTCTCTCCGTAAGTAACTCCTTTGCCGTCCTCAGCCCCGGTACTCCAACCAATACCCCTTTCCCCATCCCCACACCCCCAACGCCCCCCCTCGGCCCACTCTTTCCGACAGCCTAAAGTTTTTTCCCCTTCCCCCCCGCCCCCGAAAAAACCCCCCACTGTTTTCTCCCTTCTCAGTTCCCCCACCCCCACTTTTTTACGTCTCCTACCCACTAAGAAACCCCGTGCCTCCCCGGTCTCCCGTTTCCCGACCCCTCCGTTTAGACCTTTGGGTATGATCGAGGGGGTAGGGGAGGGGCGGGGCAGGTTGCATCAGGGTAGGGTTGCATCAATTTCCCCTTAACCCCCCCGCGCCCGTCAAAACGTACATCGTCTTTTAAAATACTACTAATACCCCATAAATAATACTACTACTACAAAATAAAAACAATAATAATAATAAAAAAAAGGGTTAAAAAACGCGTTAGAGGGAATGAAAGCCCAAACCCGCCCCTCATGGGAAACCCGCCCCGCCTCCCCCCCTACCTCGCCCCAGCCCCAAGACCCGGGCCCCCCCCTGCCCCTTTACAAACCGCCCCATATCCCCACCTTCTATCTTTAACCCTCAAAGGCCGCGAGATACATCCTCTTCCCTTTTTTCTCTTCCGCCCACCCCCCCTTTCCCCCCCTGCCTTCCCCTTTCCCCCCGTTTCCCCCCCACCTTTCCCCCCCATTTTCCCCACTGCAACCCCCCCCCCCTTCCCCCTTTATCACCCAATGTCCTCTCCCCCTTCTACTACCTCTCAACCGTCCCCTGTTACGTCTATTTATAATTTACCTTCCCCTCCTGGCTGTACAAAAAATCCTTCTGTCTCCCATCCCCACCTGTCCCCTCGCCCCCCTGACCCTATGAGAAAGGGAAAACCTCGTTTATCGCACCCTCGGGGGGGGGAGCGATGCGATAACTCATTTTCCCGTTTTTTGAGAGTTACTCTTAGGGAATCCCCCCAAAAAGCCCACTATTTTTTTATTTTTTTTTTTTTTTTTATTTTTTTTTTTTTTTTTTTTTTTTTAATACTCCCAAGGAAGGCCGGGGGGCACCAAAAAATGGGTAACAAAAAACCCGTTTATTTTTGCCAGTCCCTATAAAGATAAAGAAAACAGTAAAAAAATAAAAAAAAAAAGGGGGGGGCCCAAAATTTAGTTCGGGGGTGCTTGTTACTCTTCTTTGAAAAATGTAAGTCAAGGAAAGTGGAAAAAATAAACGGGAAAGAGAGTTCCAATTTTTCCCTGAAAGGGATAAAAGGGGTTGCCAACCCTGCGTACCCCCCCAAAATTGAACAAAAATTTTCCCGTTTTTCTCAGTTTTTGAAATATATACAATTTTAAATGCCGGGGTTATCCTGCGAGTCCCCTTTCTCCCCCCACTTCCTCTCAGGATGGAAAAAGCCGTCCCGGTCGCACGCCACCCCACGAACACTCCCTCTTTTTTTTCACAGGATCTCTCGAGACTAAAGCTAGCCCGTGGCCCCCCTCCCGGGCTGAACCCAAAAAAAAAAAAAAAAAAAAAAAAAAAAAAAAGCCTGGTTTGTTAGTGCCGTTTTTTAAAATGCCGGTTAAAGAGGTTCCCCTTACTTCACCGTCTACACTTTTACCCCCCCCTGAATGCTGCTCCGCAAAACCCTCGACTCCGCTACCATTCCCAAATGTAACCTTTTCCGCCGCTTACGATAGGCCATAAAAACCTCACACACCCCTATCTAGTAGCCCCCCCAAACCCTCTGCCACCCTTCACGCTCCTCCCCAATCCTCTGCACACCCTGTCACGCTCCCCCAAAAACCCTTTGCCACCCTTCACCTCCCCCCCAAACCCCTCGCACACCCTTCCCCCCTCCCCAAAATCCTCGCCCCCTGTCACGCCCCACCCCAACCCTTTGCCCCCCTGTCAGCTCCTCCCCAACCCTCTGCACACCCTTCACGCTCCTCCCCAAACCCTTGCACACCCTGTCAGTCCTCCCCAACCCTCTCACCCCCTTTCCGCTCCTCCCAACCTCTGCACCCCCTGTCAGCTCCTCCCCAACCCTCTGACCCCTGTAAATTTCCTCTCAGTCCAACTTTCCCTAATACCCTCCCCCATCTTACTCCTGCCCTTTCCCCGTTCCTTCCCCCTTTGCCCTCTTTTTCCCACTCCCTGTTTGCGGAATTCCCCGGAACCCCCCTCCTTCTCCCTGGACAGTAACCTCCTTCCTCCAAAAACATCCACAAACCTACATCTGACCTAACCCATCCCGCTGTAAATTCCCTGCTTTCCCCTTCCCCCATGTTTTCCCATTATTCTTAACCCTGACCCTTGATACTTTGCCATATGCCCCTATACCTTGATGGGGCCATTCACCTTTTTTTGGGTTAAATCAAACATTTCATGCAACCCCACTCACGCTACCATTCCAAATATCATCACCCGCTAACCCTACACTCTGTCTGTTCTTCATTGAACTTCAAATTTCCCAACGCTTCGATCCCCCAGCAAGGCCTTTTTCTCCTTTTTTCTTTTATAAGCCCCCAGTTCTCGCCTCCAGACACTTTCCTTTTTCACCCCGCTGTCCCAAATTTCCCCATTAGGGTCTCCTTCCAAAACACCTTCCCCGATCTAACCCTACTATACAAATAAAACCTCCATATCCGGACTAATTTGGGGCCCAAAGGGGTGGTCCGAGTAATGCAAGGACCGATAAGGGGGGGGTATGCAGAAAAAAAAAAAAAAATTTTGGTTATTTTATTATTAGGAAATTTTTTGACCCCAAAAAAAAAAAAAAAAAAAAAAAAATAGGTTATTATTTATTATTTGCTAGGGAAATTTCGACCCTAAAAAAATTTAAAAAAAAAAAATTTTTAGGTGTTATTTATTATATAGCTAGGAAATTTCCCCTAAAAAAAAAAAAAAAAAAAAAAATTTTGGTGTATTTTTATTATATACTAGGAAATTTCGCCCTAAAAAAAAAAAAAAAAAAAAAAAAAAAAAAAAAAAAAAAGGGAAAAATTTTGGGGTCCCAAAAATGTCAAAGTCCGAAAACGAGAGGTTTTTCTGTATAAAGTTCCCCTTTCCCTTTCCCTTCCCTCACCGTGTCCTCCTCTATAACCCTGACCCTTTATTAGCTTTGCCATAGTCCATATTAGGACCTCTGTGGGTACACATTTTCCCCCTTTTTGCATTAAAAACAAACAAACAACTACTCTACTACTACTACTACTACTATACTACTATACACTACCACTACCCCTCCACTACTACTAACTACTACTATACTACTACTACCATACCACACTACTACAATAGCCCCACCTCCTATTGACTGTGGCATCCAACCCTTACAACTACCCTAAAAAAAACATAAATTTACTAATAAATACCCCAAATTTACAACCACTCTATTCCTAACCTATCCACCCTTTTTCCACTCTCTACCAATTTGGCCTCGCATCGGGTCACCCATTCCGTGTTAAGGGATGGAGTATCTCTACCCTGAGACACAGGGGCAGACCGAGAGGGAGAAGGAGAGGGGACACCTCATCCAGGCGGCGCGGGGTCCTTTGGGTGGTGCTTCTTTACTGACATAAATAGTAGTCTTTATAAAATCCTACCTTGGGGGGCCCCCGCCAATGTGGTTTAAGACCCGGGGCGTGAAGGTACCAGGGTTCGAC